>JAHWFO010030344.1:2818092-2857790 GCA_023313115.1 Rhysida immarginata
AAATTGTTTTACACACGATTTGAATCACCCTGTATATGAGGTGTATCTTGCTCTTTACACCCCTGAAGTTTCAAGATAATGCAAGCATATTTCTAGATATCCGACAAAACGTCTAAATCAAAGGTATTCATATTATTTTGTTTAATCTCTGATTGTTCATAAGGTTATAATTTAGATGCGTTTCCATGAACAGATGGTGGACATAACCAACACCACCTCTACTCAAAGCCTAAGCGCGGAAAGGTTATACATTGTTACATCATCATACGGAGTCATGTTTAATCGTATTTCTACCAATAATAAGCCCTAAATTATGACTCCGCATGTAACAATGTATGACGTTTTTGCGCTCAGGCTTTGAGTAGAAGTGGTGTTGATATAACTGTAAACACATCGTATAAAACCTGTCTGATATTAAGGCTTAGTCACGTTAAAATGGTTCCCACCATTACCATTAACTGCTCTTGTCTTTCACTCTGTTGTATGTAATGAGTTCACTTATTATATCAGGCCTGTATGAAAACTGTGCATTTTTGTTTGCACAATATATCTGACTTTGCAGACTTTCATAGGCAAATTGTTGGTGACTGTCGAGCCTATAATCCTTGACACAAACCTTAAGATTATTAAATGTATTGTTAGCTACGAAAAGCAAATCCATGACAGCATAAACTGGTAAAAGTAAAGCATCAAACAAAACACAGATATAAAGGAATTATATGACAGACGGGTTCCAATACATCCCACTGTTGTGCAATTGGATTTACTATATATCGGTTTCTCTGTAGACCTAGGGGTCTAGGCTGAACTCATCGACAAGCTGTCGATCTCGACAAAATCTAACCGTCGATAAGTGGCATATTACACATTTTTACACAAATTTACACACGTATGGCTAGATGATATACACTGATATACACAAGTTTACACACATTTACACATAATTTTAAACATTTATACATAAATACATACATAAACACATAACTGTAGACACACTATATTATCATTTTCACAGTTCAAGTTTCGTAGCACAAGAGAGTACTTCATGTATGTAAATATTTTTAAACAAGTTTTTGTGAATATTTTTAGAAAATGTGTATTCTTGAGCTGTGTGTATTTAGCCTGCAGGCCGGAAACGAAGGAAAAAATATTTTAATAAGAAATGTGTTGCGAAATTCTGAAATAACGATCGTCAAGTGCATAGTCGACTGCTCTTGAATTGTAGACAAGAATGGCAGAATTGTAGGCAGTTGTCGATGGTCAAAGTCTACACTCGAAAATCGACGGTGTAGAGTCTGTACACTGTAGACTCTGTAGACAAGTAGACAAGTGTACACTGTAGACTCTGTAGACACTGTAGACAAGTCGTGTTCGTGCTAGCTCGAATCGACAAATGCGTCATTAACCACGTGACCATCGAAACTTGTCGACAGTCGACTGCTTGTCGATGAGCTCAGCCTAGACCCCCTAGTCTCATCAAACTATTCCGAAAACTTTGCACTGTGACAAGAAAAATTGTCATGCTGATATCGGAATGCAAAATTTTCCAAAATGTCAAGGTAAGTTTGCAAACGCCCTTGTTCTTGCTACTGGGACAAATTGGCCCAATCTAAACAATGAAAATGAGCTCCATACTATGAAACTGCCTCATCGATTTCACAATGGACTCCATCCAAGCAGTCAGGCATAAAGTTTTCTCGGGGCATCAGGAGGCCAAACTCATACTTGACCATCTGATTGCCAAGAGAGTGTATCTTCGCTCCATTAAACATGTTTTTATTGCTTCATGGTCCAGTTTCAGTAGGCTGTACGTCATTCTAAATGTCGCTTCGCATTCAATTTACTGGTGTGAGACATACGGCCATGAAAACATAGGAAAGGTAGACTTCTCGGCGAACGGCAGTACTTGAAGTGGCATTTCGGAACTCCATAGCAGTTCTTTCAACTGAAGACTTCTGATTGCATCATATAACATGATCTTTGTCTTTTTTTTTCTTTTTTGGCCTTCTACTTGGCGGTTTAACTGATGATATTCCTTAAGATACCAGGTTGTGAAACATGCTTTCGATGGAGAATAGTCCGGGAAAGTTTCTCTCAACGTTTCATAGCACTTGTTTGGATTTAGGCCATTTTTTATAGTCGTAGAAAATCATACAAATGATGTCACAGTTCGACGGGGTATTAGCGTCGATCCTTTAGTAAAATAAATTACAGGGCATTTGCAATGACAAAAATATCGTGTACAGACTTGTTGCATAGGTGATATTAGATGGTGGTACTAAGTTGGAACTCACTGAGCTCTAATGGTGACAAATCGGATTATGCAGCGGTATGAATCACAAATGGGTTCAATAAAGCATGTTTGTAATTATATTAGCTTAAACACCGTAGACATGTAAATTAAGATACGTAACATCGTTTTGGATAATTGTCCGTAAACTTTTGATCATATACGAGTGTACTTTAAAGTCTATCACCAAATTAAATATTTTTGCTCTGGAATTATTCCTAGATGGATTTTTCAAATGTCTTTGAAAATGCAATTTTCATATTTGAAGGTCAAGATAAAGATTTAACAAAGATAAAGATTTAACCCAGGTGCCTTTATCGCTGCATAATCAGAGCTCTTTAGGACATTCAAGTTAGACTTGTTTTCATCTCTCTTATTAATATTCAATCGTAGTTTAATTAAAAAAAAAACTTTTTATGTATTATAGAGCATACGGGAATTCAAATTGGATAGAATAAGACACCAACTGTGGATATAGATCAATAGTTGAAATAATGAAATCTCTTGTCCACATAAAATAGATTTTACTTCCTGTATAGTGAAACTCCATCTAACCTCTCTCTAACTGCGATTGGTCGAACTTCTCACCCTGTGTATGATTACATTGTTACTTGGTTTCCTGGACAATCCACAACATCGACTGTTAAAAACACCTATAAAAATAAACTTTCAACGTTTTATGACGAACAGGATTAAAAATAATAATTCTGGGCACTTAAAAGAACTCCCAAAAATTTTCTCTTCTATCCCCCATGATGCACCAGCAACATCGTCGGCCATTTTTTTTTTTTTGGCGAGCCTGATCTAATTGCAGTTCAGCAGTTTCAAAGGTGAATTTTTGTTTTGAGAGAATTAAAGCTTAACTATCTCAATATTATGTTGTATTAAATATGTATTTAGGGACCATTAAAAAATATACGAATAGCATTTCTTTATAAAGAAAACAAATTGCTCATAGCGCTTGCAGCACGATGTCGCGTTGTGATTAGGCTTCGACCAATCGCAGTTAGGGAGAGAATAGATAGAGTTTCACTATAGCATATTTGAATAGGGTGACCAGGCGTCCCGGTTTTCTGAGATTGTCCCGGTTTTTGAGCAACTATCCCGGTGTCCCGAGAAAAGTTTTCGGGACGTTAATATGTCCCGGTTTCACAAATTGGACCTCCGTTCAATTCAATCTCATTTAATCCCGGAATACCATTCCGTCGATTCCTGGCCATTCCTTCTATTCGTGACAGCCAGCATTCCTATGTTAGGCTGAGGCCATCGTTGTGAAAATATTTAATTATTTTTCAATATACACAGTCAGAGTTGAAAGGTTGAAAGAGTTCTGTGAGTTTGTGGGAACAGAATGCATGACTGCTTTGTCTCATTCGCATACACGTTGGTTGTCATTGTTCCCATCAGTAGAACGAATTTTGAAAATTTTTGAAGGCTTAGTCTTTTTTTCTTTTAGAGAAAAAAAGCACCGAAAACAATTTGAATTTCTTTAAGGATCCACTAAGTGAAGCATATTTTTGGTTTATTCACAGCCAGTTGCATGTATTCTAAAATGGCATTTACTGTTAATATTAATGGTTAAATGTAATTACACAAGTCAACACACTTTTTGGCACAAAGACCACAGATAATGTTCTTAGTAGTAATTTGTAGGTAGAATCCGAATCTGCTTTTAGATTTTTTCTATCACGTCAAGTTTCCAAGTTATGCACGTCGAGATTTCTATATTAAAGTAATGGGTGTGAAGAGAAGCGGCTACAATGTTAAAGTATCCATATTTTGGGGCCGCAAGGAAATTTACCAGGCCCCAAACACTGAATGATTTAAAAATGTTTCATTGTAAAACGAGAAAGCTGTGCGTGCTAGAGAAATTTAAAAATTATATTCGTAATTAGCAGAAAAAATACTATCAAAATCACCCACTTTCATTTTGTGCCAAGAAAAATCTTAAATTTTGTTGCCCAGTGTTATTTATCTACTTGACTGTTATACTTTAACTATAACTAAATAAATAAAATTTCTAACTCTTGAGTTTTTATTTATTTGAATTTATTAATTAATTGAATAAAAAATTAAGTACTTATATTTATGACAAATTCAACAACTTCGGTCACATGATACCAATTTCCGGTCACTCTTCTCTTGTGTCCCGGTTTTCCATTTTGGAAATATGGTCACCCTATATTTGAACCAACAAGTGATCATCATTCAGCAAGAATAATTCAAATTAAACTCTTTGTAATTTATAATTCCTTTAAAAATAATATGAGAACTTATGAGATCAAAATGATTCAATAACTTATTCAATGGCTTAATAGGTGTTTTTTCGTAATGACATTTTTTTTTTATTTCTTTTTTATAGGAGCATCTGTACATTATGGTGGCCACAAAGACCACTATGAAGGTTGTTTCGTTTACAAAAAAGATTTTATCAAAATTACATAAAATAATTGCAAATCATGTAAAAGCTGATCATTTAAAATTCATTTTTCTAAAAGATCTCTATTTTCTTTATTTACCTAAAGTACTTGATAGTCTTGACGGTAGGTACGTCGGCCCCGACTACGATGACGGATATAGTGACTACGGTGGCGAATTTGACGGAAGCAGTAACTGTAAGTGTTTTACCTTTACACTGTAAAACCTAACAACGTTCTTTTTAACTGTTTCGTGTAATATTAGAGAAATTTAATTTCTAATTTTTTTTCTCTTAAACAAATGTATATATTCAATTCTTCGGAGTTTCTTATAAATCGTTCCTTTCAACAATGAACTTATACTGATAATTTTTTATCATAAACTTTTGCATTTTGTACTCTAATGGAATAAAAATAATTCTTTCTAAGCTTAAAGATAAAAGCAATCTTAAGGAAATCATAATAATAGTTTAAGATTTGAAAATGGGTTTTTATATCCAAGCTGCACGATTACTCCTATTTCTAGTGAACCTGCGAGTTAACTTCTGGAGTGAGTCAATTAGCAAAAATTATAGCCTCCTAGAGCTTAGTTCTCGTTTCTTACAAATTACAAATTAAAGAAACGGAACTTTAAGTGAGGACAGAAAAAAAAAACCGCAAATAAAAACGTATCCTCTTTTTTTAAATTAACTTCGTTTATCTCTATTGATGAAACGATATAAGGTCAGCCCAATAAGAAAATTAAAAAAAAAGAGACTGGGAAAAAATGAAAATAAAAAACTAAACAAACTGAATCTCCTCTCTTAATTTCTGATGTTGATGATAATTTGGAACATTAACTGCCGAATAATTCAGAAATAGGAACGACGCTGAGTTTCTGGGGGGAAAAATTAAATTAATAAATTACAAAGTTTACTTCAGTTTTCTTTTCTATAACTTTATTCAATTTTTATAGAAAACTTTATTTAGTATGAAGATCATTCAATGTATCCTGGTGGAGTATGCTTGCCAATGACCCCATTAATTTTTTTTTCTTGTTTTATATGGCACCACGCTGGGTTCCAGCGGGATAATATTCCGTTGAAGCTTGACTCAACCTCAAATAATTTAAAGTTATTGTCTTTATTATTTTTAAAGCTTATTTAAAATTCCTTTAAACTTATGAACTCATCCAGGCATTTCTCATAAAACAAGTCGAGAAGTATTACGATAATTATATATACAAGTATTACAAGTTATTGCACAGAAATAAAAAATAAAACTGAACAGCCTCAGTAGGCACAATGTACATTCAAATTAAATTACTCGGTTAATGCTTCCGCAAACATACTAATTTTATCTATCCGAAAAGAAATTTTTAGCCGACTTTATTTTATTAACACCAAAACGATGAACCATAATTAATAAAATACGTACTCGAAAGAAAACGATAAATGACTTGGCAACAGTCTCGCTCGCATATTAAAAGGTTAATGTTTGTGGACAGCTTTCTTTTTTGAAAAGAGTAAAATAAGAAACATCACTGAATAATAATTGCATTTCTGAAACAGAAGCATTGTATTCTTATGCCTTAAACTGCCCAAAACATAGCACATTGTATATTATTTTAATATCATCCTATGGCAAGTGGCCGTGAGCGCTTCGCACAATGTTCATTCAGCCTATGGTCCCATAATAGAGTGACCCTTCTTCAGCTTCGGTGCTTTAGTGTTAAAATTACAGTAGATACAAGATATAGAATAAATGCTCAGCAGGTGCATATTTCATTCGATAAATATAAGAACTATACATCTTATGTTGAAAGGCGCCATCCATAAGTCAGTTGCATCGCTATTGCTCATTTGCCTGGAATGTTGTTTGAAAGAAAGAAGCTGCTACCGGTCATTAAAAAAGCAAAATCACGAATTGCCTGAGAATCACGAATGTCATTAAAGTCGATTCAGCTAGTGACTACTGAACCTTGGTTTCATGAGAATGGTTGTTCATTGAAAAGTAAATTGTTCAGGTTTTATCAGATTTTCGTGCAGTAGACTATGGTACTCCATTCATATCGTAGTAAATTCTTTATTAATTTTCGAATTCATTTTTTACGGAAGATGGCATTATTGCAAGAAGCGTTTTATATAAAGTCATTAGGAATTATTAGAGTTGAATTATTAGAGTTCATTGTTTGAACTATTAGAGTTGAATTATCTTAAATATTGTCACGTAATAATTAAATAGTGAACATCTAGATATATATCTAGAACATATATCTAGAACAATAGATATCTAGAGTAAACATTTGATAAAAGATTTCATTAGAAATAGAAAATAAATGCCAAAACTTCATTACTTATGATGAAACTAAAAGAAATAGAACGCATAACTTAAACACCAAGCTTTGTCTATAGATATTTTGTTCTAACACCAAGCTTTGTCTTATAAGAATCTTCATAGAATGTAAAATGATTCGTCAAGATTGATACACCTTCATAATAAGAAATGAAATGAAAAGTCTGATGGTCATTTATCATCTAAAACGATGTAGTCATGGCCGGAAATGTATATCAGGCAAGTTGAGCTCATCGGCTTTTCGGTGAAGGCCAGGCAGTAAAGCAGCGGACTATGAAGACAGTGAAAAGTTCGATCCATAATTATTGGAGATAAAGCTTAATTCTATTTCACTTAATTCTACTAATACATATAGCCTACATTATACTAAATTGTGTATCGACAATTTATCTTTTAGGTGTTGAGGGAGTTTTTATTTATCAGCACAATGAGGGAGTTTTTAGGTGTTGAGCCGCCGCTACTTCTCCGTATTGAGAGGTCTCAGTTGCGTTTGTATGGCCACCTGATACGGATGCCGCAAACTGGTCTTCCTAGAAGGTTGCTGTTTTCCAAGCCGGTGGCCTAGAACCAGATGGCTAGAATACATGGAGAACCTAGGTTCGAGTCGTATGGGTATTACCATTGAAGACATGCGCCTGATTGCGGAAAATCGCGAGCGCTGAAGATGGGATTATTGCCTGCGCGACCCTAGGTGGCCGTGTGGTCTTCTTTGATCAAGATATTCTCCAATCATTGCATGTAATCTTAGGATGTAAATTTCCATATTTCTGTTATGAAAAATAATCTGCGATAATATCTATTAAAGTATGTATTATAGTAGTGTAAGCCTTTGTACAGACTAGATATTTCTGATATTTATTATATGCTGAAAAGCATATATTGGTTTCGCTCTGTTTGTCTGTCCGACGATTACTCTAGAATGCTTTAACTTTTTCAAATTCTGCTTTCGCTATTCGATAGAGGCCCTTCCTGAGCCCACCTGATTAGTTTGTCATTGCTAATTAATGCTAGGCCTATTGTTATATATGGCTAAATAATGTTAGGTTTATTGTTAACAAGTGGATAATTAATGTTAGGCTTATTGTTACAATGGCTAATTAATATTAAGTCTTTTGTTAAATATGGCTAATTAATGTTAGACCTATTGTTATCAACAACTAATAAATGTAACTCCTGTTATCAACTAATAAATGCTAACACTAGCTAATTGATGTTAGACCTATTATCAAAAAATAATTATAGTTATAAATTGTTAACAACTGTTGTAATCTTATGCATGTTGTGTACGGCCTGTATAGCTCTTAATGTAGAGAACGCGAGAAGCTATGACAGACGTACAATAACTTTATGAGACAACATACATATTATTTTGAGTTTGCAATTTTTTTAGGTACTGACCTGCCCACGCTATACACATAGTCTACCTCAAATATTCATGTTAATATACTAATAATTGTTGTGCATCTGCATCGTTGTACGAGACAAGGAATTTGTATTCTTTTATGTTTAAACGTGAACACGAAGCAATAAAACAGATGAGAGTATGGATAGAATCAAAGGAATTTCCATTGTTTATTTAAACCAACCGCAAGTGAAATATTCAAATTTAAAATTACATCTGCATCACAGCTGAAGCTCCTTAAAATGCTTACATTTTTCCCGATAGTGCTTTGCAACAATGATTTTTCTCTCTTAACGTTCATGGTAACTTTTATTAAGAAGGGATGAATGGCTCTAGCAGCGGAAAGAACATAGATATGGTTTGATTTGGTTTATTTGGTATTAACGTCCTTTTCAACTGCTATGGTCATTTCAGGACAGCGTTATAGGGGCCGCAAATTTTGCCTCGCAAGGGTTCTTTAATGTGCAGCCGGCAAACGACTACACGGGACCAACGGCTGATCTCAGAAAGTGCGTGATCTCAGGATTTTCCCTGGGTCGAACCCGCGTCCTCGGGCATCAGAGGCGATCACGCAACCACTGAGCCACCGAGGCCGATGAAAGAACATAGGCGCAATAGTTTAAAACATTTAGATGTGCGAGCATTTCATTTTTCATTTCACGCGTGTTTATAAAGATTCGTGTAAACGCTGCAATCGAATAGATAAATTTACTTGCAGCTTTTTTCATCGCTGTACATAAAATATTACTGTAATATTAAACAAATTTTTATATTCTGTTTTTCAGCATATTTGAAAATCGTTTTACGAGTTATGTTCTTGTTTATTTATTTCATTTTAGCATTTGTTATTTTTCATTATCACAAATATAAAAATGAATTAAGTGATAAAAAGTTTCCGGACCTCCCTCCAAAACAATGGTGTGTCTTAATTTAAACCCAAGGTGATCTAGAAGAAGGTGGGGGGTCAGTTTGCCGGAAATGGTAAAAATTGCCTTACTGCGCAAGCGTATTTTGACGTCACTGGAGGCGGGTTCTTTATCTTAGCGGCTTCGTCAGCCGGCTGATATTGACACCAGGTGATGACGTCATATTATTGATTCAGCCTAGAGTTCTTCTTGATTTTCCATCCGATGACGTCATCATTGGGTGTCTCTCTACCAGCCGGCTGGCAAATCCGGCTGAGATAAAGAACCCGCCTCAGATGACATCGAAACCAATACCCGCTAAATCAAAACCTCAACAGAAACTAAAACATGGCGACAATAAAGCAGTCGTGCGATAGCGACACTTGACGACTCGTTCATTTCCTTCACAATTCTCATTCTTTATACTATATATTTTAATTAAATAATAATGCCATTATAAGGAAGGACTTAAGTAATTTATAATTATTGTAAAATGTACTTACGTATTATCTTTTTAATGTGAACACAGGGTTAATGTTAACTATCCGCACATCGCGGATGACTGATCATGCGACTAAGGTAAGTGAAATTTATTGTGACTAAATAGAAAAAGGGTTATATATCAGTTCGTTAGAAGAGGAGGGGGTGTCTTTAAAATATAAAATCATTTACCTTGGTCTCATGTTCAGTCATCGCGCGATGTGCGGATAGTTAAGCGAACACAGAGACAAGGACGATAACGTATTTCTCGTTATCATTAGGCCTAGTTATCATTCCTCGTTAAGATTTCGAAATTGATTCGTCGGAACCGTTGGCAGTTAAGAGACAGAGATAATAATTTCGATATTATTTCATAATAACTTAGAAAATAGGAAATATTAAGTTATAAAATAGTAAGTTTACAAATAAACGTTTCTTCAGAAATACAATGTAAGAGTTTTGTTTTTACGTGAAAACAGAGACCATCAATAAGGAGACTTGGCATTTTCGAATTTTCCCATAGCAAACGTGTAATATGCGCCCTCTGGATAAATGTGTGGCGAAATCAACGGCTACTCGCAAATGACGTCACAGTCCTTTCTTCCCCCCCTCCCCATTTCCTTCTTTTTATAGATGCCGTTAATTTTAATTTTAATTAACAATTCTTTTAATAGAAATTTTTAAAACTTTTATATTTTAAGAAAATAAACTTTACGAGAAACTTAATGGAATGGAAATAAGGAAATAACAATAATTAAGGAAAAGTATTCAAAACACTATTATTATTTTAAATACAAAGCTTACAATCTGCTGGCCTAATGTTACAATATAATTTTGAAGTATATACCAGAATAATAAAGCCTTTTTTCCATTGTATTTTCTGGGAAAAGATGCTCTATTATTTTGGTATGTGCTTTCAAAATTATATTGTAATAATGCAGATTATTAGGCCAGCAGATTGTAAATTAAGTATTTAAAATAAAAATAGTGTTTTGAATGCCTTTTGTAACTGTTGTTTTATGTACATAATTTTTAGGTTCATACTTTCCTTAAAAATTAATTTGACAAAGATTAAAAGCAAGAAAAGGTTTTCAAGCATTAATGAGACTATATAACAAATGTTTTTAAAACAATATAGGGAGTGCAAGTGACTACGTCACAGCTGACGTCATTTGCGCGATGAAGGGGCCGAGAGCCTAGGAAATGGGATCGCTGGTTCCAAACATTGGAACTACGCAATATACGTGCTAGTAACGTTGAAACGGGCGGCCACTAAAAATGACATCTCTTAAATTATTATGTTAATTTGTGTAATTTATATGATTATTAAGACATTTAATACCATTATATAATTTATACATTAATATCAGAACGCTTTTAATCACTTAACAAAAGAATGCCATCGTTCGCGGATCTTTCTTTCTTTGGGAAAACGATAGATGTCTAAATCGCTGTTTTGGCTCCTTCTTGAGCAGTGAGGAACTAAACAATTTCACATCTTAAATGTGTTATAAACACGGGGCTTATACAAAGCGATTTTTATTCCATCCCTACGTTGGAACCATGTTAAAATCCAGAAGCGAGAAGACTTGTTTGGAACCAAATCGAGTCACGTGACTGAAGAATTTCTAGGACTAACGTCACACTTGCACTCCCTATAAAATAATACAAAAGTAAAAGATATTAAATTTCCATCAAGTGTGCATGAATGTATATGTCCCTATTAAATATTAGCAAAATTTTAATAAAAAACAAAAATAATTTCAAATTGTTACTAAACATTTAGTAAAAACAAATTTTAACAAACAATTATTGCCATTAGTTGTAATTTCATATACTTATCTATGAAGTATTCTTTTAATTTTCTCTTGATTTTTATTATTCAAATTAAATGCAAATAGTTTGTATCATTACTGCAGTGATGTCACATATTACAAAATCACATCTTAAACTTATGTTCTATTCTTTCAATGAAGTTAAATAAATCTTTTGTAGGAATGCGAAGATTCCCAAAGGCTTTAAGTTTGTTTGAAAAGCTTTTAAAATAAGTGAACAACTTATACTGCTCACTTACAGAAGCATCATTAACCATCAAAGTATACTGACAAATATCTTATTGGTGAAATTCAGCAGTAGAGAGTAACTATGATGAACTTCATTTTTGTAAAATAATAAATCACCAACTGGATAAAATGAAAAGATTCTACAAAAGCATAGTATTATTATTATTATTATTATTATTATTATTATTATTATTATTAACCTAACCTAACTATAAACCACAGCAACTTCAAATACAAAGCAATAATCAAAATTAATTATTTTAGATGACAAAGAATTACAAATGATTAGCCTAATGTGCCATTACAATATTAAAATACATAATAAGCAATCTTTTTTTTCCACAAGATACAATTAACTGAAAAATAATATTTGACTACCTTGAAATTTTCTATGTTGTGCTTTATATGTTATTAAGTTTTATTGAGAACAGATGAAGGGGGGGGGGGGAGTTCATCTGTTTTTGATTTTATGCTTTCATATCATCATATGAAATATCACTGTTGGTTGTTCTATGGGGAAAATGTTCACACAGATCTTTGAAATGAGCTTAAATGACTAATGCAATAGCTATGAAACTTGTCCATTTGAAAATACACTCTAAATTTAAAAGAACAATGACAGAGTTAATATACATTAATAAAACATAGCAACAGAGCCAAATCCAGGATCTGGTTGCAGGATCCAGCAGTGACACATTTTTTTCATATTAGCTAGCTCTGCTGCTGAAATTCACCAAATTCATTAATTAAATAAGCAATTTGTTTTAATTTAAAATACATGTATTACGAAAATAATATTAATTACCTCACAATTTCTTTTTCTTCCTTTGACTAACCATTTGCCAATGTTTTGTTGTACTTTGCAAGTCATTTGATTCTGTTGCCATGCTTTATTACAAAACTCCTATGTAAAGCCCCCATGGACAAAACTCCTATTCTTAGTGCAAAGGAGGAAAAAATAAAAAAAATTAAGGAGGAAAAAAAAACAGTTATCAAACTTCCAGCTATAAACTTGGAAAAACAAAACCCCCAGAGTGAAAGCAACAAGAAGTTCATAACCTCTTTGAGAATAAAAATAGATATGAAGCATAACCCCCAAATTAAGCCTCAATTTTTATATTATTTTTAATAAACTTTAGATTATTTTTGTCAAATTATGTGAATAATATAAAATAAAATTTACTGAAGTATTTTTTCTTATTTTGCAGGGTTGATTTTTTAGAGTTTTTTTTCCCAAAGATAATTTAGTAAATTAATTTATTGGATCTTGTACCTATTCAGAATGTATGAATAATTCCTGTAACAAAAACAATTAACTAGAATTTTGAAAAAAAATCTGTAAATCTATTATTAAAAAAGAATTTGTATATATATCTCTGTGGTAGCAGCAATGAATGATGTGGATCAACAATATTTCACTAATTATTTACTTGACAATACAGAAAAATACTGGGGTGGACAATAAATAAAGGGGTCATAATTTTTCCACGAATTATAGTATTTAATTTTTAATATATGAATATCTAAACCTATCGCTTAATGATTTCGTAGCGGGTAGATAAATTCAAATAAATAAGCAATTTGTTATTTCTAAACTGGAATAAACTAGCTAATCTTAGAACATTTGTAAAAGACAACCTCATCCAAAAGAAAACCATTTCAGTAAATTTTCGGATAATTCTAGAAAAGATACAAAAATTATTAAAAAATGATAAAATGAAGACTACATATGTCGGTTATGTCCTTGTTTGTGCTTTTACTCTGGGGATTTTGTATTCTGGAGGTTTTATAACTGGGAGTTTTGTCATACCCTTGCTGGTTTCTGCAAGAGAAACTTGCTCACACGCACATTTCTCAAATGACTTAACAGTTTCAATGATAATGCAATGCAGTAGCTATGTATTTTCCATTTGAATATACAAAATGCAATTTTGTTTGTGTAATACTTTAAATTAATCTATGTATGTAATCTATATAATCACCTTTACATAGCAATTGCGACGTCAAGATATTTTTTAAGATAAGTTGCATCTTCGACGAAGCTCAAATATGTTACTGCAAGTCTTAATTTTTCTTTATGACTTTTCATTAGAGTAATATTAACCAGTTTTCTTGAATAATGTCCAAATCGAGTTTTCTTGAATGATATGAACAATTATTGCTGAACTTCTGCCTTTGACTCCCTTTAATTCCCTGAAGATATGAAGCTCGTTATATGAAATTTGCCTCCATTTTCTCTTTTAACGTTTTATGTGCGAAACAGTGTTCTAACAACTGTTTAGCAAAACCGAAACTATTTATTTCTGAAGCGCCCTCTAATCGAAAGTGTTGCGACACAATATGCGCAGAAAAAGATGCGTATTACGGTTTTTGAAGCAGATTGCCAAGTCTCCTTATTAATGGTCTCTGCGTGAAAACGTTTTCTTTTGTGACCAGAATAATGGCCACCGCACACAGACGGAAGTAAAGCTGTAAGTCATCCAGTGACGTCACAATACGCATGCGCGTTAAGCACTTCTGACAAACTGGACCTACCTGTAATTCTAGATTACCTTGATTTAAACCTATATGGTATCTGATTATGTGCAGAGTCAAATAAATAGAAATATGCATTACCAGAAGTAATTGGGATCCTATTTGCTGCAAAATAGTCATGTCATTCAATAGAGCTCAGTGAGACTATCACATATGCAATAAGTCTGTACACCAGATTTTTGCAAATGCCTTGTTCAATTGTAAGTTAACATCATTGTCAAGTGGAAATCTCTGGAAGCAACTTCAGTGATACTGCGAAATGGTGGCTCAAATGAAATGACAGACGAAGATAGTCGTTTAGTAACACGTTGACACGACACACTCAGAAATCTTCTGCTGAAACAATTGCTACAGAGTTCCGAAATGCCATTTCAAGTGCCGCCAGTACAATTACCATTCGCCTGAAAATGAGGAGCCTGGGATTCCAATAGATTCAGGTCAATTCTTATGTGCTGCTACTCATAAGATTCAGGTCAATAGAATGAATGCGAAGCAACAATTAGCATGTTGTACGTACAACTCACCAAAACTGAAATACGAAACAATGGAAACTTGTTTTACTGAGCAACGAATCTTGGTGTCCACTGTGAAATTCGGAGAAAGCTCTGTCATGGTATGGGGTTTAGTTTCATGTTTGGATTGGGTCAACTTGTTCCAGTAGAGGAACTATGAGGTCTGCAATTTAAGGTTGACATTCTGGGCAACAGTTTGGGCTTACTGAAATTAGATCATTCCTGTACCAACATGACATTTCTCGTTGTCACAAATCAAAATATGTTCAGAAATAATTTGAGCAAACAGGGATTGAAGAAATGGATTGACCTTCACAAATCCTCGATATAAATTCCATTCACGTCTGTGGGATGAATTGGAGCGAAGATTACGGGTGGCTAGGCTACATCACCCAACACCTGAGAGTGAACTCGTCAACAGTCTTCGGAAAAAATGGAAGAAAATTCCTGAAAATATCTATCAAAATCTGGCGGATAATCTTCGTCATAATAAAAGCAAAGGGAAGTTTGACACCATAGTACGAGATTTTGATGAAACCTTGATTACACAGTATAAGTGTGGAAATTTTTTGATAACATATTTACCATTTCGTATTACATTATAAATTTTGTCATCTTAATGTAATTATACAGATATATGTTAACCAATCCCGTTATTAAACTTTTCACGTATTTAAACTATTTCTCTGTGAGATATCGACGTTTGTCTATTTTCTTGTAGAGTTGTTAAAGCAAATAAATCAAACGCTTGAGAGAGCAGATCACTTTTATTCTGCATACTACCAGAACATCACATTGAACTACAAAACAAAACAAAAATGATACAAGGAATAAGAATAAGAAGAAAGTAACAAATTAACGTCGAGGAAGCCCCTCAAAATGATTGCCCCCAGCTCCAATGCAACTGCTCAAATCAATCGCCAAGTCAATAAAATACCTTTCACACACATTACAAGTACGACGAATCCTCTTCCTGTTTGGCATATGCAAAACAGGAAGAGTATATTTAAGAATAAATAGGTAAACCTACGTTTTTTTCTAGGAAAAGACTCTAAATAAAAGAAAATAGACAAACGTCGATATCTCATACACGATCGAAACTAGATGCAATGTTTATAGGACATTTTTTGTTCCATTTGAACCCTTCAATGTTCCTAAACAATTATGCTGGATAAGTTTGGGTCACCCTGTAGATAAACTTGAAAAATAACTTCCGTTAATTTTAAATTTACAATTAAATGTGTTGCTTAACTACTTTGTTTAGAATAGATTATTTCTCTACTGGTCTAATAGTTTCTTACGAGAAGTCAGCCCGTTATCGGCTTCAGAACATGATTTTCCTCTCTTTCTCTATTTTTAATTTGGAGATATTTTCGAATAAATCAAGAGTTTTTTTGTATTTTGATAAGAATGGATTTTAATACGTAGAAGACAAAATAAATGAAATTCTTTGTAGATAATTATATTTCCTATAGTTAGTTAAGCAATTAAACCAGGGCGTTAGTGCAACTGGACTAAAAAGTTCTTTCTTGCCAAAAGGAAAAAGTAGTTTTTAAAAATCTATAAAAAATTTATAGCTAATTAAGGGAAAGACTCAAAGCAACTCATTCTTTTTAAATATTTCCGGTATAAAATATCTAGTTTTCCTACCTACTTTATCTGCCTATTGGATACAGTACAGCAAATAAAATAAACTAATCTGTAGCAGTTATATAAAAATGAAGACTAATTGCCCTAAAGGTTCTGGCAGTTGAAAAATTATGTACTGATAAAGAGAGATGCCCTAATGAGGAAACCAATAAATGTGTAACACTATTTCATACAACTTCTCACTACTTCTCATAAAAATGTTGTAGTAGCAATGAATGAATTGACTGAAATTAACTGCAGAGGTGACGTATCATATTTTGTTAACATATGGTTAGCCTGATTATTATCAGAGCATTTCTCTTAGATCTAAAACTTCATATTACTCATATGAATACAATAGAGAAGGATTTTATTTTTATTCTTGAAGAAGAAATCTTGAATAATAAATAGTATCCTAAGAGGTGAAAAATATTGATAAAAAAATGTTCAGTAATTGCAATTTTTCTCAACTTAGTACAAAAAAAAAAGGTAATTTTTTTTAATAAGGTCATTTATTTTATAAATCCTAGTTTACTAAAGATATAATATAAAAATAAATAAAAATACTTTTTTTAAAAATGTTTACAATCAATTCCGTTTTGAATGTCAAAATGATTATCACATTCTACACGGAAAGATAAAAATTATCGACTTTTATTAGAACACTTCGCATAAAAATTATCACATTGAGGATCGCATAAAAATTATCAAAAATTAACGCCTGATTGTCAATAAATAATGTAAAACGTTCTATGCATGATCAATTTTTAGTAATTATGCGGTGATCGA
Source organism: Rhysida immarginata (assembly GCA_023313115.1). Lineage (NCBI taxonomy): Eukaryota > Metazoa > Arthropoda > Chilopoda > Scolopendromorpha > Scolopendridae > Rhysida > Rhysida immarginata. The sequence continues at coordinate 2,835,449 of JAHWFO010030344.1, forward strand.
CACGTAATTAAAAATTCAAACTGGCTAAAAAAAGCTTCACTCAACTTTTCTTTGGAATTCTTTATAATGTTATTTCTTTTTTTCCCAGTGATTTAAGTCTTTTTTTCCTTCCCTACTCTGTGTTTAATGGCAGAATGCCTGCCATTCAAAAACCTGTTCTCATTAACGGTGAGGCGCGAAGAAATTTTATCACTACAGCCTCATCGTAATGTACAGGCTCGAAGTTAATATTGTCTATCAATTCTCTAAGCTATAATCAAATTAAATTAACAGCCTGGTTCTCTGTAAAAAGCGCAATATTTTATCCTTTTTTATGGTCTTTGATTTCGTCTTCTATAGTTCCGTATCCTGTGTTTTAGACCTTGTATCAATCTAAGTTAGTTTGTGCGAGCAGGAAATATTTAAATAAAAAAGTGGAATATTATCAGATGTTTTCAAATCCTAGTTCAAATTATATCGGAAAGAAAGAAAAATTACTTTTAAAGCTATTAAAGTTTCTGTTGAAATAGGGTATTATTTTCCACTTTATAAAATAATTTATCAATATTAAATCATTTAGAAGAAATTTTATTATATTGAATTTTATTAATATTTTAAATTTGGTTCAATACACCAAAGAATAATCAAAATAAAATTTTAATTTAATCAATTACTGATAAAATGCATCATTTTATTTTGATTATTTTTTGGTGTGTTAAGGAGTTCATTAGTTAATTAAGTAGTATTAGTTACCTCACCGTTAAGCTATTGATACGTTATTAATTTAATTAAGGTGTGTATAAAAGGATAGAACCATTTGAATTTTAACAATTATCATTTTAATGTCAAATCCGAATGATAGAAAAATGATAGTAACATGCCATTCATGAATGCTTATTTATCATTGTTTCATAAAAAAAAAAATAAACAAATTATAAAGAGATTAAAGAAAAATGTTTTTCGTTGTCCAAAATTAGAATTTACACATTTTTAGGAAGATCCCCTTATCTGCGAGTAATAGAATATCAATATGATGAAATTGATATGAATATGCAAAGCATTGGAAGTTTAAAATACTACAGAATTTCACATTACGAAAAAGAGCATGCCACGAGGTAAACCCTTATTAGAATTCGAAAAGAGCTAAACTGTGGCTTTAAAAAACTCAGAGCAATTATCTTGATCAAATGCATAAGCTTTGAATAAGTCAAATATGCTTATTGACAATTTCGTGAAGATGGGAATAGTTATGTCCAGAAAAAGCCAACTGGACGACCGAAAAAAACTAATATCAGCCAGAAGAGAGCAATTTGTAAAGAAGGAAGTAAAAACGGTGCCTCTCTTTGTATACTAGCCATAAAGCCTGAAATCAATGTCTCCAAATCAATCATTGCTAATGTGATTCATGAAAAAAAATTCCTGAATTATACAAAGAAAATCATGTCCTGCCTTGAAAAATGCTCACAAGTTGAACGGGTTGAATTTGCAAGAATGAAGATGTCTTGGACAAAGGCAAAAAAGTCATATTCAGTGATGAAAAAAATTCAATTTTGATAGCCCAGACGATTGGCAATTTCACTGGCATGATTTGAAGAGAGATGGACGATTGTTTTCCAAACGCCAGATGGAAGGAGACAGTTTAATTGTATGGAAAGCACGCAAATTAAAACCTGTGCATGATTAATGGAAGGATGACAGCAGCCAAGTATCAGGAAATGCTAGAGATTTCTTTTGCCTTTTCGTGGGCACGGAATTATAGTGTTCTAACTGCCATTGGTTTGGTTTGGTTTGTTTGGTATTAACGTCCTTTTCAACTGCCATGGGCATTTCAGGACGGCGTTATAGGAGCCGCAAATTTTGTCTTGCAAGGGTTCTTTAGCGTGCAACCGGCAAACGACTACACGGGACCAATGGCTTTACTTCACTTCCGAAGGAAGTGCGTGATCTTAGGATTTTCCCCCTGAAAAAATCCTCATCGTCCTCGGCCGGAGTCGAGCCCGCGTCCTCGGGCATCAGAGGCGATCACGCAACCACTGAGCCACCGAGGCCGATTAACTGCCATTGAGAATAGTTGGAGTTAGAACATTATAATAACGGGTCCAGGTTTTACTGAACAAATGGGAGGACCTTTCTTTGAATTCCAACAGGATAATGCACTGCAAACAGTGCTTATGAGTGGCTCCTGCAAAACAGGATTCAAGCTAACTGAAACGATCTTCCCAATCTTCCCATTCCCAAAGATATTTGCCATTGGCATTACACTTCATATAAATAAAAAATATTAAAAATGCAGTGGATAAATTATAAAAATACAGTCAACGAATGTATTAGAGCCACAAGAAATAAATTGGCTGACCTTAACCTTTTGGGTTTTTTTTTCCGGATTTAGTTTTATGTGGTCTTAAATTGTTATGTTTTAATATTTCACTAGACCCTTACAAAATTATGATTTATTTTTTAACATAAATTTAGTAATAAATTATAAAAATTATAGCCGCACAAATGTCAACAGCCTGAAAAATTCTTTACCAGAGACCTAAACTTAAAAGATAGCATTGCCGTTGTTTCGAACAACTTTCGGGTTGTTGTTAAAATCATCACCTTCGTTGACTGATGCAACGAGCGCTCTTTGCAATAGTAGTGCTGTTTAACAAACGACTAATGCACCAGCCAAACAAATATGGCTGACATTGCAGTTTCGTTGCATAGTTTTTGTTCGTACAGGATCAAGTGATCTGATTTAACGGAGGAAACGTAGCTTCGGGTTGTTGCAATTAGACCCTCCAACCCAACACTCTGATGAATGCTCAACTTAACTCATCAGAGTTTTGGGGCATTCTGTCTGACGTCTCTGATTCTTTCGCTGATGATTTTAACAGCTGGGCAATTCGAATGTCGAGTATTTACGCTGAGGGTTATAATTAGCTTGTTGTTCGAGCTTCCCGGGATAAATAAATTTTTAAAATAAAGTATTATCAGGGTAATCGCAAAGGACTGTGGGTAACGCCGTTGCTGATTGGAAGCCGTAGGAAAGAAACAGAAAGGCGGAGAACCACATTCTTGAAATAAGTAATTAGGGCATCATTCTCTATAAAACCTAAAAATTTTAGATTATAACATATCAATCAAAGAATCTAAGGCCATAATTGGTGAGGTAGAATCCTTGCCCTTATTTTCCAAATGTTCGATTAGAAATCCCGTTTATAAAAGCCTTTTGCATTACTTTATATTAGACATTTATTATTTATTTGTTTGTTTGTATAGTTTATATTAATTGAAGCCTGGATTCCAAGAGGGATCCAACTCCAGATTTTAGCATTTTTGATTTTCACGTGTGAACAATAATGATCGAAATCAAAGTTTTTATATGTGAAATTGAAAGTTATATGCTGAAATCTCCCAGATTTTCAACGAAGTTTCTTTGATTTCCAAAAAAAGAACTTTTTGGTGTTGAGCCCGATTTGGAATCTGGGGTTCAATTATATTTATAATTGAATTATATTTACCGTATATAATTTATAACCAACCTAACCTAAGATGCATTTTAATTAATAATTGTAAATTCATTCTGAATCATTTTTTAATGCGTCGTAGTTTACTCCCCACAGACTATAAGCGGAAGAATGACCGCGGGAGGCCACGTCAGAGGCCGAGGTACAAAGAGCAGAGGCGCGGCTACCGGCACGAAGAGAAGAGGCGGGGCAAATACGAAGACAAATACGAAGTCCGCAAACCAATTAATGAGGAATCTGGCGAAGATTATGATGATGGAAACAGCAAAAGAGGAGCCCGTTATGAGTTACGAAACGGGGAAAAAAATGCTGCTAATGCTGGACGCAATAGCGGAGGAAACAAAGCCATCGCCTCCAGAGAAAAGAGCGAACAGCAAGAATCCCGCAAGGACAGTAAGCGACCGATTGACGACGCAAGCGGAGAAGTTCGAGTCATTCGGAAAAATACTAGTGAAAGCGGTGGAAGGGATTGCAAAGGTGACTGTTTGAAGGGTGACACAGAGGTCGACGTTATGCTTCCCGACGATTAAACGAGAGGATCTTATCGTTCGCTCAAATACGATTAGAAATACCTTTAATTTGGCTCCTGTGAGTTTTAAGGTTTACTTTATCAGTGGCCGTGTTTTAAGCGACCTCTTGTTAAGTTTATTTTTTAAAGAATCATGTTGACTTTAATTAAGTTCTTTAATTTATTATAGATTATGTGCGAACCAGATTGAAGCTTTCCATTGCTTTCATGTAGTATGGAAAACGCGCCCTGTCAATCTTGTTGTAAGATTATGTCCTTTGGGAATTTTTTCTAGCAATAGAAAAATACATTTCCCCTTATAGTACCATAAAGTGCGTGCTATATTTTTTGAACTACCTCTTATTATATTATGACTTAGCTGTTGGGTAATAACGATATTAAACCTGACACATGAGCGACAGTTACACTAATGCGGGGCAATATTCAAATCCAAGCATAGAAAGGAATTTGAATGAAAATTGACCACATAATGTAGAGATTATAATTCTAAAATTTTTATTAACAAAAATGAAATGAAACGAATGAAATGAAATTAATTTTTTTTCTGATTACCACTCGTATCTCCGTGTACCAATTGTTCAAGCGTTCCTGGACTACATAATAGTTATTTCGATTGTGTTGATTTCCCATAATAATATCTTCAGTAAGGTATCGCTCGTTATTTTGAGTAAACATTTTTAAATTGGAAATTGGAAATCATTCCAATGATAAAATTCTGTTTTAATTTAAACTCTATTCTTTTAAAAAATTTTAATTCTATTTTATTAGGAAATACTTCCTAGACTTAATGAACGACATTTTGAAGGAAGAGGAACTCAAACAAATTAGATAAAGGAAAATCAATTTCGATTATTTTTCAACTCATTTTAATTACAAAATAATTTGATAATGATGCGATTTAACTTGCAACCATATTGGTTTCTGAATGCAATCAAGATCTACATGAAATGGGCAGTCAAATGAACATAAAAGTAACCTAAATTTATTTTATAATTAAATACATTTTCTTCCAATGTTCAAGAATATTTTCCTCCGGCTTACTTTTATCAAGTTGCTGCATTGCCAATGACACCGCGGCTTAACTGGTCTTTATTAAGTGAATGACTTCAGGAACCGAAAACTAGTTTGAGATGTTGTTAGTAATATCTCCAAAATATTCTTATGGTTAAAATTCCATGCATGTTTTATGAAATGACAGTTAACATGCGTTAGCGGCTAAGACAGAACTTAGGAATTTAAATAGATTAATTTATAAGAAACACAGATGTGATGGAGCATGTTCATTAGGTATATCACATGACAGAGTGAGTGAAATATGGAGAAGGGGGAAGGGCAATGAAATAAGTTAATCTTTATCATTTATGCCAAATAGGCAATATAGTATTCTGATAAGTATGTGGCTAGATTTGCTGTTGGCAATTTCCGTAAAAGACATTTCTGATTCTTATTCATAGTATTGTATGCTCTTTTGAGTCCAATATTTGCGTGTATGAATCTTACCTACATTAAACCGATGATATGACAATAACAATAAAATTTAAATAACTTTAATATAAATGAAGACGTTGAAATATATTTCTGGAATTTCCTTAATTATTTTTGTTTAACACCATATTGAAATATTTGTAGAATTTAAAAGATTGAGGTCCAAATTTTCAGCCGGTACCAGCACTAATTAAAACAGTGAAATGTTGAAACTCTTCCAATAGGCGTTTTAAATACATAAATTTTATATTTGGCGATATATAATTTATTTCCAACATTGTTCTGGGTAACTTTTTATTGATTACAAGTATTACCTATTAACCCTATTCTTTTTCTGCATATATTCCTCATCAAAAATCCATTTGGAGAGAAAATTGACATTTATGCCAATCCTTAAATTAACAAACTAATAGTTATTCTAATGGGAAATATCTTGTTGCTTCCCGGACATGTCTAGTTTCAAATTTAAAAAAATTTTGAATTAATATTTCAAGTTTATAATTAGACAGTGATCTTGAAGGTCATAGGCGGCATAGAAAATTGTGAACCAAACTTTGACGGCTATAACAGAAAATTTTGTGCCTTATGTTCAATTTGTTAAGAAAATGCATTTAATTTCAGAAGTTCACGATTTTCTTTCAGATACCAATATGAAGAGTGACATTAAAATGGAGAAAAGATAAAATAGCTACAGTAAAATAATGACAAATATATAATTTGATTTTCTGTTGATTCAGTCAGTTTCAATGGAAAATGCTCATCAGAATTCTTGGGTTATTAATATTGTAATCATTTATATGTATTTATCCAAGCAGATTTTTGTTGCAAGGGAGAACGCATCAAAACAAACATGTAAAAATAAATAAATAAATAAATAAATAAATAACCTTTACCGTATTTGAATGAAGAGAGAATTGTGTTTTTATGCTTCCGTACCTGAATAAAGTGCAAAGTCATTATAATTCTTCAAGAGAGGAAAGATTGAAAAGATTGATGTTGTTCATGAAAGAGGGGGAGTATTTTTTTTTAATTTTCTGATTCGTATTATTAGATTTGTATTATTTGATAATGATTTGTGGTTTTTAAAACCCCAATTTCTATTGTGGTAGTGGAAAACCCCATTGCCCGTGGCGGAACTTTCAATTCTAAATAAGATAATTGCGCCACTTTCCATTGATAACACCCTTATTTTGTTTATTTATGTTTTTTTCTGGCTTGTTTACTACGAATTGAGTTAAGAATAAGACACTTATTTTGCACTTAGAAAAAATTGTTATATTAGAATCAATTTAATGCGGAAAAAAAATTGTTTATCAAATTCTCACAACTTGTTTCTCCGCGGAAAAAGGGCTTTGGCAACTACGTTAAAAGATAAACAAGTGAAACCTGAGCGACCAAATGAACTCAATAAAAATCGATCTTCAATGGTACAGAAATTTAAATAGTGTATACAGTTTCCTTCTTAAGGCTATATAAAAATTATGGGCAGAAAATAATGTATTTTTAATATTGAGCATTTTTATATTGTAAATAGTCAAATCTATATATTTTTTTATTAATTTTTTTGTATTTTTGTTTCATAGTACAAATATTTTATTTTCTTTGTTTAATATAGGAAATATAATTTAATAAGAAATAAATAAAAAATGCCAACATTTAGTTACGAAAAGAAAAAAAAATGAAATTAAGGGTAGTAAAGGTGCCTTGACCTTGTTTTATTATCAGGAACACGTCGCCGGTGACCCCCTTCCGCATGCGGCAGGGGCCCGACACCAAGTTCAACGGCCATCGCTGGCATTCGTTCTCATTTCTTTCACGGCTCATTGCTGTGAGTTATTAAATGAGCAAGGAAGAAAGAAGAAGAAATTAATCATTGATTGGAAAATAAAAAATCATGTAGGAGGAATCGGAGGAAGCAGGTGATGGTGTTCTGCTTCGACATACTAGTTTTTTTGTACTTTTATGTACTTAAAGAATCCAGTAATCATGATGTCGGGCATAGAAAACTCGAGATCATTATTAACCAGTTCTGTTTCACTGTTCTAAATGACATAAAATGAAACAAGACTTCACTTGAATAAAACTAGAAATGTTTTAAAAAGAATATATTAAAAAGGGATTATTAATAGGCATCAATAAATTTAGCTAACTGCAATTGTCAAAACCATAGATAAAAATTAAGCAAAACCTGTGGATTAGAAGTTTCCCATTTTGGTAAAACCATAGTTAACCATGGTAAAACCATATACGGCATAGTTAACACAACTCCTTTATCTACAATTCGCAACTAAATGTACTTTGCTACTTTCTTTTCCATGAATTATTTTTAATAAGATGACAATTTGTTACAAATTATTTGTATATAGTTTTTTGAGTGTGCTAAATATTTCCTTTTTATTATTATTATTTTTTCAAAATTCGTAAAAAATGTTAAACGAAATAATATTCATTAAGAATATGTTAAAAAAAATTCGAAAAGAAAATCCCATTAATTAACCAATCAATATAACCTCTTACTTAGGTCGACGTTCTCCTGTTTGTAAAGGATATATTTTGAATACCGATTATATACTTTTATGCAAATGTTCTGACTATTTATGTGTTTTTTAAATGATGCTATTTTAATACATTAGCCTTGTTGTAAATAAATTGCGAATAAAAGTAATGAAACATTAAAATTGCATTTATTATTTCTACACGTCTTTAAATTTACTAAATTTTAAAATGATAAAGCAAAGAATATTTAATAATAATTTTCCCCTTACAATTTTATTATTTATTTACGTGTAACTTTTCGAGAAAATATCTAATTCATTAAGAAAATGACAAAGAACCCGAAATGTCCCGCAAAAGGCGCACGCACAAAAATACGGGATTAATATAAACAGCTGAACAATATCCTTATTAAAATTATTCCCGTTATTAAAACTAGTAATAAATTTATAGGCGGGATCAAGGTAAGCAATTTCAGTTCAATTGTATAGAATTTGATTATGGAGTAACTTATTAAAATGCAATTTCAGTTCTATAAAAATACGTAACAAGGGAAAGGCCGGAGCAATTGGCAGACCTGAACAATGTAGTCAGAGATGAGTAGCTGAGATAGAACCATTAAATAATGTTTTAAGATGATGATGTATTTTTCTCAGCTGCATCAGTAAGAGACATGCCGATGTTTTCAAGCAAGGAAAAGACCTGTATATTTTCAACAGCATTAGGAACGTAAACTTTGTTATAGGAACGTAAAGCATTCAAGAAACTATTAAGAAGACTTGTTTTTTTTTTTAAATAAATAATTAAAATAATTAAAATAAATAATTAATAAATAATTAAAATTAAATAATAAATAATTGCTGTTGTTTTTTCATATTGATAGACAATAAGTAAATTTAGGTAAGACTCGAGTTTGATATATTTTCAGAAAAACTATAGGATTTGAAAAAGTTTGAAAGCTGGGGAAAAACGCAAATTCTTCTGGATATTTGCATAATAAGATTTAGCATATATAAATAAAATTTGCCATTATTTTGATAGATTTTGCCCAGACCTTTGATCTCATCTCTTTTTTAAAATAAAATCTCCATAGTTATAAATTCGTTTTTAATATTGCCATTTTCCCTATCGATTCAATTTATTTAGAAAACTTAATGTTCAATTTTAAATTTCCGGTCGATTCAGTATATTAAATTCAAGATCAGTAAACATAAGATAACTAAAATTTGACTTATTTTACGTTTTTTATTTAGCTAATAACGATTAATTTAAATAATAACGCAATGTAATTTGCTGACCACTATGTTGAAATATTTGCTGTTTATTAGGTTATTTGCTGTTTTTTAGCTGTTAATTGGGTTAAGCAAACTACGGGAAAAATGGCTAATCTATTTAAGAATATCTGCAGGGTAAGATATAATATCTAAAGAAATATTTTTAGTAGTCACAGTATTGTTACATGGCTATTTTACTAAATTTGCTTACACAGTTTAGTTCTACTTACACTTATAACTGTTTTCATTAGTTCAAATAGTAGATATTCTTTTAAAAATCTTTAAAATCTTTAGCTCGAAAACTTTTTCTCCTGTAATGTACACGTTGTTAACTTCATCAACTAACTCGCATATTAGGGGAGAGTGGGGTAATGGCGCCACCTTAAGAAGAATACTGATCTGACAGCTAAATGAAATATAAATATTTTAAATGTTTGCATTGTAATTTGTTGCTACATTAATTGCCTTTAAAACTATATTAAAAGAAATGTCTAATTCCCTTTGCTTTGGCAGTTATTAAAGAGAACGTAAACATATGCAGAGTGGCGAAATTACCCCAGGTAGTGGGGCAATTCCGCCACTGCTGTTGGGCAATCTTGCCTTTACACCTAAATTAGTAAAACATACTTTAAGTATGAACATATTTGGAATTTTTAATGAAAATATTACAAAGCTGTAAAAAAAGAACTGTTTTTAAAACATGCTTTGTATTTATAAAATATCAATAGGGCTTTTCATATTCTGAGTTTTTATTTTGTCACGTAAATTTGTTCGAGCAATGTTAAAACTTGCTGCGACTTTTTTTCACGTAAGTTACATTTTCAACTGGTTTGATGGCTGCTTGAGACATTCGTTGGTCCACTTTGATGCGAGATGGCGATATTGCCCCATTCACACTAAAGCACTAGATAATACTTGTATTATCTAGTGCTTTAATTCACACAATATGACGGTTGCGATGCTGTTTCAACTAGCCTACTTAACAATTAGTCTAACATTTTATACTAAATACACCTACACAAAGTTGTTTTCAAAGTATATAAAGACTGAATTGATAACTGTTTGTTTAAGTATACATGCCACGACGATTTGATGGTCGAAAATTAGATGAAAAACACTAGAAAAACGTTTTAGCTTGCAAAAATCAAACTGAACGTAAACTTTGAAAAAATTCCATTGACTACTGCTAATAGTAATGGCCTCAAGTGATCAGCATACTCCAGAGGCATTTGAAACTCATTAGTACTACAGAATATAGGGTGGCGATATTACCCAGGGTGGCGCTATTACCCCACTCTCCCCTATGCTTTGCTGTTACAAAAAAAATGAAAACTTTTAAGACGATAATTTCTTCATTAAGATAGTATTGAAGTCGTAGCTCATTTTAACAGAATTTTACAAAAATATAATAAATACCAGCAATAAACGACAGTATTTATTTCCTTTTGTAAATACCAAATAATACACGTCTTCTCACAAATACACGGATCAGTTGTGAGACTGAGCTCCGTTTGTGGCGCCGCTAAGTGGCGTATTTTTGTTATTTCTTCTTCGCAGAGCTGTTTCCAATATTTTGGTTTGAAAGACTAAAAATGAAAGAGCCATTAAAGCTTATACAGAAAATAGCGCTTTAATTCACCATATGAGACTTTAGATCTAGAAAAATTCAACGTAAATATGCTTTATTATACAAAAGTACATTTTTATATTTTGAAGTTATATAAATATCACATTATTATTATTATTATTATTATTATTATTATTATTTTTAATTATTTAAAAATTTTCCAGCATAATTTGCATAGATATTTGAAAGAAATTCAAAATTACTGGAGAATGAGCTTCTATCCATGTCAGGAGTCGTCACTGAGCGGCGCCACGCTATTCATCAGGGAAACCAAGCCGACCGCGTAGCCTACCACTTGGCTTTTACTTTTCCCAAGGAATTAGATAGAACTCTAATTTTTCCTTACACGTCACTAGAAATCCATTTTATCAAAATAATAAAACAAGATATCATCCCCCTCCCTAACGAATACCACTATTTACAGAAGAATGTCCCATCTATCGAGAGTTTTAAAACAAATTCGAAATATAGTCGCGATTGCTATTATAAGATAAAAGAATGTTCTTATAGATAAGAATGACTACAGCTAATGATACAGAAATCGTGAGATAATCCAAAATTTATCGAACGCATTTTCTCTATTTATTTTTACTTTCCTTAAAACATAACCAAATGTTTTCCTTTGAATTCCTTTGCAAAATTTAATCAACATAATTAACTAAAAAAAACTTCTGTTAAAAAAAAGTGATTTCATTGTCATGAGCAACTTTTTTACAGCTCTCCAAAGGACTAACCTGTTGAGTGTATTAGCAGTCTTGCAAAGAGGAAGCTGAATTCACTTTCATCTTTAAATTATTTTATCTTTCAACATTCACTTTTTGACGAAAAACGAAACATGGAATCGGATATGTCATAAATTTTATTTGGAGGATTTCCTTATTCTTTATAAAAATTTGTTTAGCACGAACTTCTTATTATTGTTTTAAATATTTGTCTATAAATAAAATAAAAAAGTTAATTTTATTTTTCCGTATTAAGTAAGAGAAAATGACACTTTGAGAAACGTGATTGCGCATGCTGTGTTGGCCGTTGGGTGAACGACCCAATCAGCCAACAGGAAATTGTTATAATACAATTTCAGGGGTTTCAGGGGCTTCTTCGACTATTTAGCCTTCCTAATTTACTTTCCTTGTAAAGGGGAGTAAACTCATGAAATTCTTTCATCTGGAAAACTCTCGAAGACAATCGAATTATGTTAAATTTCGACATTCTTATGTTTGGTTATAAACTGTTATCATTTTGGAGAGAGAGAGAGAGAGAGAGAGTATTGTGTAAATTTTATTACTAGTTTATTTATACAGGGTGATTCTGAAAAAGTGTGTATAACTGTAACCAAAATGAACATTTTCTTTTAATACAACGTGGGTCCGAATTTGAACGCTAACTGAGTCTCACGACTTTTAATTTCCTTAATTACGATTCGCTTAGAATGTCGTGGAAAGAGAAAGGAGGAGGGACGACAAAGTTCTATTAATTAATTATAGTATTTAATGAACTGATTGAGAAATTAGCAATTACAAAGGTTCTTGAATTGTCAATTAATATAAATTCAGGATTTGACTAGCTAAAAGTTCAAAAGTTTGGTCGTTGTCCGTGATGAGCACAGTTGAGTCGGGAAATGGGCTTCTATACTGAAGTGATGGTAGGACCAATAGCGAAGTGGTCTTCGTGAATTCGTCACCACTAATACAGATGCGCGACCCTACAGGGTTCCAAGGAGCGTTGCCCAAGGCCCTAATTGGTGACGCAAAAGCCGAGCGCGGCTCGCAGCAAGAGATCTCTGTCTGGCGCAGCAAGAGATCTCGTCATCGGTTGATGGGCAGGCTGGGGCGCTCAGAGTGTCTGAACTGTCATGCTCCGGCGTATGGCAGGCGAGAAGCGTGGCGTCCAATGGCGGGGCATTCTCTTCCTTACTATGAGGCGAATGAAGCTCGTCTAGTGTGGCCTGCTCGGCTCTGCTGATATGCAGCGCGGCTGAGATCCCGTTCGCTGGCAAGTCTCGGCTGACGGCGTCATCGGCGTGGCTCGGCGTGACGTCAGGGCTCGGGCTTAGGGCTTGCTTCCAATCCTCGGTATCACCATCAAATTCTTCCTTCTCTCCCTGCACAGTTTCTTTGGGACGGGGCGAATCCTCTGTCGTGCTCGTGGTTGCGAGAGTCGGAGGCTCGATCAGCAGCAAGGGCGAAAAGCTTGGCGTCTGGCGAACTCGGCGAGAATCACCTCGTTTCTTCTCTGGGCATATCGCACATTGAGCGGTATTGTAAAAAGTTCTGTCCAAAAATGTTCCTTTAAAATCACTTGCCTGAACAGAGCGATGGACCTGATGCCTTCTCGCTTTTCTTGTCGTCCTCTTGCTCGGCTCAGTCGTCATCGAGGTCGGGCTGCTCAAGTTGTCGCGGGAGAATCCTTTTCGGTTTCGGCAAACACTTGTGCTCCTTCGCGGGCGGCTTCTCGCTCTCTCCCTCCTTGAAGATTCTACCTGGCGCAAACGGCGGCGAATTTTACTTTCATCCTTAGGTGGTCGGCCGGCTCCTTCATCCTTTGACCTTCTTTCGGAGCTCCAAATTTTTCTTTTATCCACCTCGAAAATCCAGCCTTTTTGCCCTCCTTTCCCTTCCTCCCCTTTTCCTTCAATCGCACGTCCTTCTGTAATTTCTCGTTTTCTTTCCAATCCACGCATCGATATTTCTCTTTCTTCCTCTCTTCGATTCTTCCATACTCTTTTCTGGGGGACGAGCAGCTGATTTTCCTACTTCTGCTATTCCTTCTGCGTTTTCGTTCTTTTCTTTCTGTTTCTTGTTTCTGTGTTCGATCTCCGAATTTATCTCTGTCAATTTCTTTTCTAATTTGGCGATCTGACACTGAGATATGAAAAGAAATAAAAATGCCGCCACCAAGATCAATAAGTTAATAACTCAGGTTCTGCAACGCCTAAAATAATGAATTTTGGAGCAATAATAGGGTACATAAAACTTTGTGTATATCGTTAAAATTTGATCGTATTCCAATGAGTAGTTTCCGAGTTAAGCATTCAAAATCGTAATAGCGCTCACATGCGAGTACTAACCAGCACGTGTTACGATGTTCAGTGCGTAACTCAGAAACTACTCGTTGGAATCCGATCAAACTCTAATAAAGATATACTTTAACGGTGGCGGCATTTTTATTTCTGTTCACATCTCAGTTGGGTTCAAATTTGGACCCACATTGTATTAAATGAAAATATTTATTCTGGTTACCTCTGTCATTGCTTACAGTTATCCACACTATTTCAGAATTACCCTTTATAGTCATTTATTTTTAATTATTGATGAAAATAGGAAAGAAAATTCCACAGCCTGGGTGCGAACCAGGAACCTTCTGCTCACCGTGTAGACGCGCCAACCAATTGCACCACTGCGGACATGGAAGCATTAACGCTATCTACATGTCCTTAGGGCTGGTTGGAGCAGTACCGATTCGCAGGCTGGGACTATCTTTCCTACTGGCGTAATATTCGTTAAAGAATAAAATCTTTAAACATTCCAAGGAGGAGCTTTAGCAGTGAAGCATAAATCCATTTATACGTTTATTAAAGAAATTATCCCCCCCCCCCCCCGCCTCCCGAGTAGGATAAGGCAAGTCATCTATTTTTACCCCTTCATCTGCACTTTTTACCTCTCCCCAAGTTTTTTTAATCAATAGAATGATTTTCTCGAACGCAATATGTAAAAAATGTAAAAAACCTCGTATCTTCTTTCCTTTCTCATCATTTCCGAACGTATGATATATCACATGCCATATGTTGCATAGTTCTAAGGAACAAGTGACTGCCACCCCCGCAAATCCGATCCCACTGGAAGAATTCGGCCTAAACTTCATAGTAATTTAGATCTTGCCTAGAGGAATCTGGATACTGGATTTATTCCTTTACGTGCCTAAATAGCACATAGATATGTTGCCTTCTCTGAATCCCACCCCCGTAATTCCGACCCCCGTACACCAATCAAAACCAAACTAAATAGTGCATATGGACATGCCCATAGTAAGCTACATTCCGAATTTCAACCTTCTACCTCAAAAAAATGTAGAAATTATGAAGGGGACGGACTGACATTATAAAACCAATAAGTAGCTCCATTCTTATTCTACTTACGAGGGTCAGTCAAATGAACGCCGGAAATATTTTTTTAAGCTCCTTTATTACAGACAGAGTTGGTACACTATTTTTCAGTTAGTCCCATCTTTTCGATGCATTCCGCCATCGAGTCGGGAAGGCATGGATACCTCGGAAAAAAAAAATCATAAAATGGAGATCTTGTTTATAGGAATCTGCATACCGAATTTCACTCCTTTATATGCATAAATACACCTAGACCTTTTGTCCCCTCTAATTTTCACCCCCAAAACTCCGATCTTAGTGAGCTAACCAAAACCAAACTAAATAGTGAAGGTGCACATGCCCATAGAAAGCTGCATTCCGAATTTCAACCTTCTACCTCAAAAAATGTAGAAATGATGAAGGGTGATTCAAATCGTGTGTAAAATCAAACCAATAATTAGCTCCATTTTTCCGCTACTTAATAAGCTTATAGATTATGAGCACTTGAGCAATCGTGCGTCGACAAAGCGATTTCTCGTGCGCGCGCCGATGTCAATAATGTTTAAAAGATTAACAGAAAGTAACAATATATTCCTTCTTGACAAATCGATTGTTATATTATATGACATGCCATTATCTTGGTATTCTTTACACTCACTGTTTTAGCATGTAAATTCGACTTGAATGGGTCCACTAAAAATTCTGAAAAGTTGATACGGCCGAGCTAAGACTGTGATGGTCATATTTCTGAAAACAGAATTTAAAAAAGTTAATCCGTTTTCAAGTTATCGTGCAAACGGCGGACGGCCGGATAAACGTACAGACGAAGGGAGCATTCTTATAAGTAGCTTTTATGCTAAAGCTGCTAATATATATTGGATGTTCTTTGAGAATTTTTTTACACGCCACAACTCAGATGTTTTTAAATTATTGATGAAAATAGGAAAGAAAATTCCACAGCTTGGGTTCAAACCACGTGTGGCGTGTAAAAACTCCTCAAAGAAGATCCAATATTTATTCTTTTACGAATATTACGCCAGTAATAAGATAGTCCCAGCCTGTGAACTGGGTACTGCTCCAACCAGCCCTAAGGGCAAAGAACGTATAAGGATAAGAAGGAAAGGCTGGCGTAGACGTAAGTGGCGCCGCCCAAGTCTGGCGGGAAATGTGTGTTGCAGAGAAGACCCCGTTTGATGATCGGGCAGCTTTTATCACGTGATATAAACACAGCCTTCACTTCATATCCTTATACGTTTTTTGATTGTTTGTGCTGCGATAACAATGCATTTCAGCGCGGCCTCAGCTTATCCCATATCTTGCGCGTGTGTTGCTATGGGTAAAACAATTGTCAAGCAAATTAACTTATGGCCACAAATGTTATTTTATCCTGGTCAGTAGGAAACTGTGAAAAGGATAATGATGAACTTTTATTGCCAACTTGAATTCGAAGCAGTTGCAAAGTCTTCTTTTGACTCAGTTCCAATAACCCTAGACACTGAAAATCCAAATTTATTTGAAACAAATTCGGCTGCATGCGTTGCAGGTTTTTTAGCCAAATAAAAATTCTTAAAAAAATGAATGCATTGACTGCAATTGATTTTTTTTTCATCTTTACCACGGTCTAATTTTTTGTGGTGTCTGCTTTTAAATCACTTTTCAAAAAGTAAGTGAATAAAAGTCATGTTAAAATAAACATTTGCTTTCTTTCTAAAATATATTAAAAATTACAGAATTTAAAAAAATTTACCAGATTTCATTATAAAATAATGTTATGGAATAAAATAATTATACTTTCAATATAATAAACCGTGTCAGTAAATAAATGAATGAACAATAATTTAGTTTAGCATTTTAGAACTAAATAAAAAAACTTCAATGAATGCAGGTATAACAAAGCATTTGCTGCCCTGTTTGACAGAGCTTCTCTGCATACCATTTTCCCGCCAGGCTGTGGCGGCGCTAGGATCTACAAACTTACACTAAATCAAGTAGAGCTTTCATTCTTTTCCTTAACGTTCTTTGCTAAGGGCATGTAGCTAGCGTTAATGCTTCCATGTCTGCAGTGGCGCAAATGGTTGGCGCGTCTGCACGGAGCAGAAGGTTCCTGGTTCGAACCTAGGCTTTGTTATTTTCTTTCCTATTTTCATCAGTAATTTAAAAACATGTGAGGGGGGCGTGAAAGAAAATCCTCAAAGAACATCCAATATTTGTTCTTTAACGAATATTACGCCAGTAGGAAAAATAGTCCCATCCTGCGAAGTGGGTACTGCCCTAACCTCAAAGAGCATCCAATATTTGTTCTCTAAAATTTATTTTTGTCATAACTCTTTCAACTTTTAGACAAACAAGCATACATTATCATGAATAACTATAGTTGATAGGTTTTTGTTTTTTTTTGTTTTTGTTTTTTTGAAGTGAAAACATTTTTTAGGCGCACCGCACAATTTGCTGGTCAGTGAATGTGTCCCATGCGTCACGCTCGGAAGTGTAACGATCATTCGGGTAAACGCAGGATGCACGTGATAGACAATTATCATTAGGCTCCCTACACCAGAGGACTTCTTTATTAATAGAGAGCTTATTAAGCGTGGTTCCCACATGCGTAAAAACAACGGCAGAAACCACAAAGCAGAAAAATTTTTTGGATATCACTTCCTGTTTTCGTCTCTTCTGCCAGATTGAAAATTTCTGCTTTTAGAGTTGGGTTGAGTTCAACTTTTGTGGCAGAATCAGGGCAGAAATGATTGTTCAGCCAATATAAAACGATCTCTGCAGTGACGTCACAGTGACGTCCTCTCTCTCTCTCTCTCGCAAAATAAAAATGTCGGACACTCAGCTCACAAAGGTGAAGAGGCCGAGAAAAAAAATTGATGTAGAAGCGCTAATAGAAGAGGTGCGAAATATGTATTTATTAATTAATTAATCAAATTAAATTGAATAAATAATAATTGAATGTGATGATTGATGAGGAATGAACGAACTGTGTATTGTACGTACTGCGTGTAGTCGAAGCCGACCGTTTAGATCGATCGACGGCTTCGGTGCAGTGTATTTGTGTTAGGCAAAACTTTTGCTATCTTATCCTTTTGAGTTTCTGCAATGTGGGACACCTGCAGGAGCAGAAAGTAAAAAGGCAGAAAAAATATGCCCTGGTTTCTGCTCTCTTGTTTTCTGCCAGTGGGAAGCACGCTTTACTTAGCATGATGACTTGAAAACGAATTAAACTTTTCACATTCAGTTTCCGCCAATCGATAAATATGGGACAGAACACGAACAAAGTTCTAAGGTAAGATATCCGGAATACCGTAAAATCTTGAATACACGCCGGGTATAATACAAGCCGGTCTCAAATAAAAGCCGGGTGAGTGTAAAAAATAGATTAAACGCCGGGTCTTTTTCGGGTCATCGATATAAATTCCGGCGTTTTTCCTCACTTTCAGGTTATTAAAAATCTTTTCATGTGTATGCCTTCTCATTGGCTGCTTCATTTAACCCATTCTAATTTTATATAAATTTCACATCCATGAAACCATTAAGAGACACCTTAAAAGCACAAACACTGTTACTGCTGTCATTCCCGGTGGTTGTACGAAATACATTCAGGCCCCAGATGTTTCTTGGAACAAACCTTTTAAAGAACGCATGACTGAACTGTATGATGAGTGGATGGCGGGAGATGGATTAAGAGTACACAAAGCCTGGAGGTAATTTAAAGTCTGCGACTGGGAAAACCTGGAAAAGTCAGGGATTTTTTTGTAACCGGAAAAAGTCAGAGAATTTTACAAAATCAGCAAATAAATGCGAAATTCGAACGAAAAATTGGTCAGGGAAAATTACATGATCAACCGGAAAAAGTCAGGGAATTTTACGCAATCGTTTTGGGACACCCTATTAGACACCCTATTATTGGGAATAGCCCTTAACGCCGGGTCTCAAATAAACGCCGGGTCTCGATTAATCGCCGGGGGGGGGGGGGGTCCGGACCATTGAAACAAATAGACGGCCGGGCGTGTATTCAAGATTTTGCGGTAGGTACAATATCACGTGAACGGATGATACCAATTATGATACCCTTTTAAAATATTTAATGCAAACATATGGCATGTAATATTTCAAACATTTCGTAATGACGTGTCATGAATGAATATTGCAAGTAATTAATGATACTCAGAATTGGTTTAGTAGCACGTGTTCTATGGTACCACATGGTGCATTGGAAACTTGGCATGTAATATATGAAACAACTCGTAACGATGTGTCATGGATGAATATAATTTGTAAATAAAGATAGTAGAAACTGGTTTAGTTATACGTGTTCTATGGCACCAAATGGTACCATTTAAATCTTTCAATGCAGAGAAAGGTCATTAATGTATCAAACAGATGTGTCATGCATTAATATACCGTGTAATAAAGATAGTAGAAACTAGTTTAGTAGCACGTGTTCTTGGTATCATATGGTACCTTTGGAAACTTTCCATGAGAAGGCATGGCATGCAATATATTAAACAACTCGTAACGATGTGTCATGACTGAATTTAAAGAGTAATTAATGATGTTTGAAATTGGTTTATTAGTAAGTGTTCTAATAGTAGCCTACCATTTGGAGGTGTTCTAATGGTACCATTACGGTATCATTGGGTTTTTCAATATGGCATGTAATATACCTAAAAACTCCTAACGAGTTGTTAGGCCTATTGTTATCCATAGTTAATTGCTTTGCACAGCAAATTGCTGTTAGGCCTAACATTATCAATAGTTAACTTCTGTTAGACATATTATTGTCAATAGCTACTTGCTAGCAGGTAATCGATTGCTTCAAAAATAGATGATAACGTATAAAAGCTTTAGCAATGAAAAATGAAAAAAAGCGATGTTTACATAAAATGCTTATAAAGAATGCCTAGAAAGAAAAGAACTTTTATCTGTTCGAATATGTAAAGAAAGAAATACTACACATTTAACCTTTTGGTTCTTCAATTTTATTCGTTTAAATTCTCTTTTTACGTTAGTTTAATTATTTAGGAATTTACAATTCAGTTTTCTTATTTACATAGTTTTATTTCAAATACTTTAAAATGCATGTTAGTTCTAGATATTCGTGGCAGATGTCTCGATGTGCCATGGCGGTAATATCATTCTTTTTTATTTACTTTTGGAGAGCTACCCTTCTCCTCAAATGCAATAGAAAGCTGGATTAAAGAAGGCAGAACTAAAGTATTTAATGTTTAGTGAATTCTGCTCTTACGAGAAATTATTTCATTGACAGACGAACTTCGTCACTTTCGAAAAATAATGGCCGACGAGATGGGATTGCGAAAACGCTGTTTTTCTCTTTTCAAAGCATTTTTATAGCAGTGACGATGTCCACTGACTAACTATTATACTAGTTGCTATTTACATCTCACCGAATCAAAATGTAAAAAAACATCGAATTCATCCATGAAAATTTGATCAATTATACCACAACACTGTCTGCTCTGCTCAATTTCAACTTAGCAATTACCGATGATTTTCAGGGAGATTTCAATGTTGATTTCTTAAAAGAAAAATCAAATCTTTTTATTGATTTTAACATGATAATATTTTAAGGCTGGACATCATTCTATAAAAAGCAGGATGCAAAAAAAGACACCAAAAAGCGTTATTTTAAAAACACTTCGTATTTAAATATGTGGAATGACCCAAATGAGTGTACAACAAAATATGGAACTACAATTGATGGCGATTTTTTTTTTTTAGAAATTTAGAACGATTTTAATCAAAACTATTTATCTCGTAGTTATGACAAGCCCATTGTTTCTTTCTTAGATTTTAATAATATTGATTTACTAAATCAACAGCAAAATTCAATAGATAATTTATAATGAGAAAACGAATAAAAATAAATGGTTTTATATACATATAATATTAACTAATGGCTTGTTCCTGATTCGTCCTATCGGCCTCGGTGGCTCAGGGGTTGCGTGATAGCCTCTGATGCCCGAGGACGCGGGTTCGACCCCGGCCGAGGACGACGAGGATTTTTTCAGGGGGAAAATCCTGAGATCACGCATTTCCTTCGGAAGGGAAGTAAAGTCGTTGATCCCGTGTAGTCGTTTGCCGGCTGCACGTTAAAGAACCCTTGCGAGGCAAAATTTGCGGCCCCAATAACGCCGTTCTGAAATGACCATGGCAGTTGAAAAGGACGTTAATACCAAACAAACCAAACCAAACCAAACCAGATTCGTCCAAGTAATCTATAACGTGTTTCAAAAGTTCCCGAACGCAGGAGATGACTTTCCCTGCATAACGTACTGTTGTGCAGGTATGCTGAAGGGCTAGTAGGCAATTATTTATTTTACGAATCCTGCTATTTATTTTACATAAATGCAATTACGCGAATACCATGAGAGTTAAATAAAAGGTTAAAGTAAAAAATATAAGTGATGCAAGAAAACAAACCTCTTGTCCACAAAAGTTTAATGGGCGAATACGTATTTCGATCCTTTGAGATCATTATACAACGCAAAAAAAACCCGGCCTCGGTGGTTCAGTGGTTGCGTGATCGCCTCTGATGGCCGAGGACACGGGTTCGACCCCGGCCGAGGACGACAAGGATTTTTTCAGGGGGAAAATCTTGAGATCACGCACTTCCTTCGGAAGGGAAGTAAAGCCGTTGGTCCCGTGTAGTCGTTTGCCGGCTGCACGTTAAAAAAAACCTTGCGAGGCAAAATTTGCGGCCCCCTATAACGCCGTCCTGAAATGACCATGGCAGTTGAAAAGGAAGTTAATACCAAACAAACTAAACCAACCAACGCAAAAAAATACGTTGACTAATGATCTCAAAATCATTGCATTGAACAACGATCTCTAAAAGATCGAAATACGTATTCGCCCATTAAACTTTTCTGACAAAAGGTTTGTTTTCTTGCATCATGTCTTTATCCACAGTGTATTCCCTCTTCTCATAAAAAATAGAAATCTTATTAATAAAACCGACGATATACGATATTAAGCTTATACCGGTACATTAACAGTTTAAAAAGCGTTAATTGCGTGAAAACAAACAAATGAAATAAAATAAGCATATTTGAGAAATTTTGCCATTATGTAAAACTGATTTTTAACCGACTTCAAACAAGATTAAACAGAGTATAAAAAAAACGACTCTAATGAAACTTTCACTATCGCCTAGCTATATCAGTCCATATCTTGTAAACTACTGAACCGATTTTGATGAAACTTGGATTTATCCCTAAGTTGAAAGATGCTTAATCCAATAAAAAAGAATTATTGCAATTCGATTTCTAGTTTCTGAGAAATACGTGGACAAACATACATACATACATACATACATACATACATACATACATACATACA
>JAHWFO010030344.1:2867595-2893903 GCA_023313115.1 Rhysida immarginata
GCAAAGAGCAACCTCTCCACCAGGCAGTCGCCCACACAAACACGCTCATCGCCTCGGCTGCCCCTGTCTATCCAGTCCATAAAGACAATGAACAAGATGGGCGACAGTACGCACCCTTGGCGGAGTCCAACACCCACGGTGAACGGTCTTGACTTAATGCCATTTATCCGGACACACATCTCAGAGCTTTCATACAGAGACATGATAGCAACCAGCAATTGCCCATCCACTCCATACTCTTGCAACACTTGCCAGAGCTTCTCCCGAGGAACCCTGTCATATGCTTTTTCGAGGTCCACAAAGCAAGCGTAAACCTCTTTTGCATACTCCCAGGATTTCTCAAAGATTTGCCTTAGAGCAAATATGTGATCCGTCGTGCTTCGGCCAGGTCGGAAACCACACTGCTCCCCCGACAGTTTGGAGTCGACTATTTCCCGACTTCTCTTCTCCAGACACTTAGCGTACACTTTCCCAGGAATGCTGAGCAAAGAGATGCCTCGATAGTTGTTGCAATCTCTCTGATCTCCCTTTTTGAAGATAGGGATCACAATTCCTGTCTGCCATTGCTTAGGGGCCTGTCCAGATATCCAAGCAACCTGACACACTCGAGTCAGCCACAGGATACCATCCTGATTTAAGGCCTTTAACATCTCGGACCGGATTTCATCATCACCTGCAGCTTTGCCAGTCTTCAGGGACTTAATTGCCCATCTGACTTCTGTTTCAGTGATACTACCGTGACTATTCTCCGCTCCAAGGTGTACCTCATGTGCCTCAGTTGTTGCTGTCACCAGATTAAGAAGAGATGCAAAGTATTCCTTCCACCTATGCAATACGCTCTCCTCCGTTTTCAGAAGCCTCCCATCTGAACTCTTAATAGTTTGTGATGAAAGAGACTTCTTTCCACGGAGGCGGCGCACGGTCTGCCAGAACACCTTGTTTGCCGAACCATAGTCTGCCTCCAATTTCTCCCCGAACTTCTCCCAGGCCTTGGCTTTAGCTGTTGATACTGTCTTTGCTGCTGCTTTTCGCGCCTCAGTGTACCGCACTCGACTCGAAGTTGACTTATCTGCAAGCCATAGCAAATAAGCTTCCTTCTTTGCCGTGACAGCTTCTTGGACTTCACCGTTCCACCATGCAGTCCTTTTCTCACCGCCCTGCGCCACACTCAGCCGCTTACGACCACAGCACAAAGCAGCCGAAGTAATCACAGCAGTTTTAAACAACTGCCACTCCTCTTCAACAGTACCACGATCACTGGGTAGTTCTTTGAAACTTGAAGATATGCTATCTGCAAAGGTCTTCCTCACAGCTCTATCCTCCAGTGCCTCCCATTTGATGCGCCAAGTTTGTCTGAACCTAGTATTTCGCTTGGTTGGCATGGATTCAGAGAACCGCAAAGTGCAGACAACAAGGTGGTGATCAGTTGATAGTTCTGCCCCTCTTCTCACACGAGTATCCAACACTGATCGGAATAAGTCAGCTGAAACAATTACAAAATCAATCAGTGACTTCTGGTCCATTGCATCCCTGTACCAGGTGTACTTATGGACATCCCTGTGCTGGAAGAAGGTGTTTGTGATGGAAAGTCCATTGTTGCAACAGAGATCCAACAAGCACCTCCCATTCGCATTTAAATCGGGGTCACCATTCCTCCCAATCACGCCCCTCCACGTTTGGTCATCAGCCCCTACGTGAGTGGATGCCCCCTTACCGTGGGTCAGGGGTTTGGGTGCTTCAGGGATTCTGTGAGCTATGCTGGTTGTAGCACGGCTACCTTAGGGTCACCCTTACCAGAAAGGTCATGGTTGAGAAGTGAGACGAAGAGTATCCAAACAAACATATCTCATGATGTTGACAAATATACATTATCAATTAAACAAATTGTGAGGTTTCGCACACAAAAATTAAGTCTTTTTTGAGAGTTTGTAGCTGGAGAATTTAGGCATCTGAGAAAGTTAAAAGAAAATATAAGTGAAAATAAAGGGGTTTTTGCACAAGTGCAGATCAGAATTTTCATGGATTATCAGCTTTACTCCCCTTTTTGTTTATTGATCATTCCACTCAGGTTTCTAGATCTTATGGTTCAACTACACCTGCGCGTTCTAATGGCGAATGGGTAACCAGATGAAATTTATAAAGAATGGACTTCTATGAAGGACAAAAGAAAAAATATATTAAACAAAGTTAAGAAAGCTAATTAGTTTCTTTATTTTTAAACTAAACATGTTTTGCACATTAACATTTTTCATATGATACAATTATAAAAATGTTGCACAAATTTTTTTCGTTTTAATTGTTTTGCCCACAGATGAATTTGGACCGCGCAGCTCTCAAAAAATTAGAGGGAACTATGATTCTGACATACCATTTTAAATAATGCCGTAACATTAAGTCAAGACTATTCACCGTGGACTTCGCCAAGGGTGCGTACTGTCGCCCCTCTTGTTCATTATCTTTATGGATTGGAAAGAGAGGGATAGCCGAGGCGATGAGCGTGTTTGTGTGGGCAATTCTTGGTGGAGATGTTGCGCTTTGCTGGCGACATCCTTTTCTTTCTTGGGTCTTCTCGCACCAACCTTTAGCATTAGATCGTTTGCAGGCAAGTGTGAAGAGGCTGGGATGAAAATCAGTATGGCTAAGACTGAGGCTTTGATCCTTTCAAGATAGACTGCTCAGTGCGCTCTCCATATTAGGGGAGCCCCATTAATACAGGTGGAGAAGTTCAAGTTTCTCGGGATTTTTCACGTATACACGAGAAGTTCAAGTATCCACGAGTGATGGGCGGTAGGATAGAGAATTGGATGCTCGGATCGGTGCAGCAAGCTGTCTCAGACGTGAACTGTGGCGATCCCTGGTAACGAAACGTGAGCTGGGAAACAAAGCCAAGCTTTCTGTTTTCAAACCTATCTTTGTTACCATTCTCACCTATGGTCATGATCTTGGGTAATGACCGAAAGAGTGTGATCGCGAGTGCAAGCAGCCGAAATGAGAATCCTGAAACGTGTAGCAGGTTTTATCCTACTAGATAGAGTGCACAGCAGCATAATAAGGGAATCTCTAGGTGATGAGCCGCTACTTCTCCACATTGAAAGATCTCAGTTGCATTGGTATGGCCACGTGATACAGATGCCGCAAAATGATCTTCCTAGACAGTTGCTTTTTTCCAAGCCGGTGGGTAAGAGACCAAGGGGGTCGGCTTAGATCCAGGTGGCTAGACTACATAGAGAATCTGGGTTCGAGTCGCTTGGGTATTACCATTGAGGACATGCGCTTGACGGCGAAAGATCGCGACCGCTGGA
Source organism: Rhysida immarginata (assembly GCA_023313115.1). Classification (NCBI taxonomy): domain Eukaryota; kingdom Metazoa; phylum Arthropoda; class Chilopoda; order Scolopendromorpha; family Scolopendridae; genus Rhysida; species Rhysida immarginata. Next base: position 2,870,898 of record JAHWFO010030344.1, read on the forward strand.
GATCCTCTATAGACAGGGTGCGTGTTTACAAACATTAGCTTACTTCGTGCCTAAACATATTTCCGATTTCGAAATATCTCCGCTTTCGTTGTTGGCTGTGACTAAAAGTCGAAATGATTCAGATTGACTGCCGAGTGCCGCGATTTATCATTAATTTTTTATCGAGTCGGAGATCATAAAACTGTACACAGAAATCGATCAAACGTTACTTTATTCAATAAATTTGCGTTTTGCGAATTGATTGAACAAGGAGCAACAAAATATGGCGTTTTTATTGGTTAATTCGTTCGTTGTTTACTCTTTTCTGCCTCAGACAATTCTATGGTTGAAGTAAAGGAAGGCACAGAAAGTGGTGCATGCGTGTTCCTACTTCCTGCGCGACCCTAACGGATAAGCGGATTTGAAAAGTAAGTACAATGACATGGCAATTTATTTCAACTATGATCAATTCTTTATTGATTATTAATAAGAGACTACCGATCAAAGTTTTTTTTTAATAAAGTTAAAAAAACATAGATATTCAGATAAATTTTTTCTGCGGTGTATATTTTTTTTATCAGTAAAACATTTTAATAAAATTGATTTAACATAATTTCTATATAAAATTTTAATTTGATTTAAAATTAGACTTTAAAATTTATGAAAATGTTCAGCATTTTTTGATGCATATAATTTCCATAATACTACCAGTTTTCTCTTCACGTTTAGATAATTTTTACATAATTACAGCTCTACTTTTTCTGGTACAAGTAAATACAAGATGAAATGATCAGCATAAATAAAGAACTTACTATAAAGATACATTTTTTTCTCGCAGAAAGTCAATGAACTGCGTAGTTTACTTTGTATATGTGTATATTTTTTTGATTTTTTGTTATATTCGTGCAATAAAATGAGACAAACTGTATGATGGATTCTCTTATAAAATTTTTACGATTATTTCAAGCTTCTGCATTACTTTTCAACAAGGCATAATAGCTAGCAGACCTGTCTACTCCTGTTTGTTTACGTTTTTGTGTGATTTGCTATTTTAATAATAAAATAACGGTCATGAACTTGAATTGAATTTAAAACTTGAATTACTAGTTCAGTTAATGACGGAAATGACACGTGTTATTCTATATTTTTACTATTAATATACTAATACTCCATATTAAAAATGTCAATAGTTAATCAAAATTGCTTAGAAGATTCAACTTTATTATTTTTTTTATACTTTATAAAATAAAATCCAGAGTCATTTTCCTCTTAAAATTTTTACTGGACTTCTTTTTCCTTGATAAATTCAAAACATTTACATATTAAATGTAATTAAAAATAATTATCATCTTAAATACAGAAGATGGAGTATAAATCACACGAATGGCATTTGGCTTTTTTCTTACGTCCCGCTATATTATTTTTTAATCAATAAGAGGAAGAGAATCTAAAATAAAGTATCTGTCAATGCAAAAAAAATGCAATTTATATGATGATGTAAAAAAATTAGATAAAAAAAACTATCAGCTTAAGATCAAAGAAGTTTTGATCTAACCCGTTCACTCCCCTTATTTCACGGATATACAATTATTTTCCTAATTATTATAATTAAATTATCATACGATGTGAGAAACTTCTTTTTCCGTTATCAGTTATAGTCTATTATAACCTTCCAAAAAAAGGTTTACATTGACCATTATAGAAACTGAAATCAAAACAAAAACGAATGCACGGATTCTTTTTTTTTCTGAAGTTAAAGGGATTTCCACACAAATGGCAAATGATGAAAGCACAATAATAAAATTTTGAAGAAAAAAAGGCGAAGTCTCTTTACAGGAAGAATTCATTTCTTCATATAAAAACATAGGAAAATAAGATTAATGTATGTTCGTGGATTTCGACAAACGTGTTCGAGTCGAATAGCACGAATGATTTTCAAACAAACGAAATAAGGAAATTTCAAAGACTTTTTCTTTTTGGTAGAAAGGGGAATAAGTTGACCTTTAGTTACAGTATAACCTTTTTCTTTTAATAAATCATTAATAAAAGAAAAATTTCTATGAAAATCATATTTAGATGACCGTAGAAACAAACATTCTTATATTAGGCTGTACATTAAGATTTCCGACTTTAATGAGGACAGAGAAACTTGAAATAAATTGAAAGACGTGCAAAGACTCTGAGATAACTCATTTTGTTATTATTTCAAGATTTCCCCACGATTTAATTGCTAATGTCATACACACTGGAGTGTCTTAATGCAATAATTTTATAGCGCATAATAACCGATCTGAAAAAATCCAAAATAGCAAACAAGATCATCTTAAAGATCGTAATGTCAAAATAAATTGCCAAATAAATAACACTGATTGCTTATAGCTATAAATTTCACCTTGCCAGAAGCGCTAAATCAGCAATTCGATTGAGTGAAGGCATAATTATATTTAAGATTTTATATTCAATTTTAAATTTTACAAATTTTATGACAATTTTCAGCCACATGGTTTTCATATTTCAGATAGGGTAGGATGGAAAACTTTTTATTACAATTTTTTATGAGTTCTACGAAAGTGAATGAGGAAATTTGACTTGAAGAACAGAATGATGAGGAGAAATAAAGAGTCAACAACATCGGAAAGCTGTGTAAAATTAATGTAGAGAGAGAGTCAAAATCCTCTTTTTAGGGCTGACCACTTGTCTCTCGGACGGAGAGAACAGGTTGCTTGCTGTGGGGAGGAAAGTGGCGTCCGTGCATTTTTCTGGAACGATCTTGATTCGGATGGGTGGAGCCGAAGAATTTTGCTCGAACTTAGCTCCGAACGATCCTCGACTCTTGCTCATTAAGAAAGCAAAGAGGTGCAGTTAGTCTTTCTACTATTCTCCTCACTATAATTCACTAAGTTCATGCAAAATTCGAACGATGATTTTTAGATCACGATGGATAGATAAGAACAATAGAGAATTATTTTTTAATGAATTAGGTTCCTTGGCGTCATCTGCGCCATCATTTTCAAAATTTCCTTAACACTTTCAAAAAAAAAAAGAGACAAAGAGACAAAGAGAGAGCGGAAGAGAGTATAAGGAGAAAACGAGAGTTCGACTTTATTTACATTGAACATCCTATGACAAAAGAACCGGTTTATAAGAACGCCAGAGAATGCTTTGATAAAAGCACTGTTGCTGAAAAGAAATCCGAATCTTCTTCTATTATATTAAAAAAATTTGGTGCTTCGAAAGGCATTCAGATCTTTATTCATGTTAATTTCAACCATTTCGGTCTGCTACAAAGAAATTTCTCTTCCTTAAATCCCACCTCAACACGTGGATTCAAAGTAGGACCATGACCTACCTTGTCACTCCTGGATCCCAAGAACCTAACCAATGAATGACCAGCTAAATTACCGTCTTCCGAGAACGGAAAGGGATTTATACAAGAGACAGTAACTCTATTGGATTGGCTTGTATATCACAGTCTTTACTTCATTACTTGACAACAGGACATTTACGCGAGTGTCATGGTGCATCTGTCAACAGTGAGTAGATTTATTTTATGTAGCCTAATAATGTAACGATACATAATGTCTACATTCAAAATCTCTGCTAATACAACATGCATATTTAAGTGTTAACAGAGTGGTTGTTTGTTTTCATTTGTATGTGCGTTTGTTTACATCCGGTTTTATAAAAGGAAATAGTTCGAATTTAAGTTTGCAACTGCAGAAATGATGACTCTGTCTCTCAATGTATATAATTGAAAATTTAAATCTTTAATTTATCTCTAAGAACTCTTATATAAAATAGTTTCTTGTTGTTATATTCAATCTAATTATTATATTTCTAACAAACCACGTTATTTAATTATAATGTTATTATTAGCCTTCATTTTCCAAATCAATAGTAAACCTGTTAAAACATAATTAAAAGCCATAAACATAATAATTAGATAAACATCATAAATATATATATTTATTTTTCTGCAACTAAGCAACATGCTTCGAAAATAACAATTACCGTGATTAATCATGAATGATTTAGGTTCTTCTGTGAAAATGTGTTTGCATTTTTTAAGGTTTTCGTTAAAAATGCAAACACTAATTGAAATGCCGCTCGCTATCAAAATCTAAATTAAAATTCCTAAACTTTATAAAGGTGAAATAAGAATCAATTATGATTACAGAAAGACCAAATTCTGACCAAGTTTGAAAGCCAAGTTGCAGAGGCGGACCCACATTAGAGCTTCAAAAACGGAAGAAAGAGGAAATGCTTCATTTAGTTTGGTTATAGGAACTTCCTTGCTTGATACGGCATGTGTTTATTATTATTATTATTATTATTATTATTATTATTGAAATATTTAGGACTCATTTTTGATTCTAATTTAAGTTGGAGAAATCATATTGAAAATTTATGTGCTACATTACGGAAAATTATATTTATGATGTACTATGTAATATGGTTCTGTCCTGTAAAAATCAGAAAATTACTATACGTAGCATAGTTTGAATCCTGGATGCGATATGGTATTTCAATTTATAGATTCTCATCGGCTGCGAGGGAAGTTGAAAAATTACAAATAAGAATAATAAATTTAATTGGCACAAATTCAATATATGACAGATTAGACACTAATAAGAAATTCAAAAAGCTAAAAATCTTAAAATTTCGAGATCTGTATGTGTATATCATCTGTAACACACGTAATTCGCGCAATATGCAAACCTTTAATGTTCCACGAATTATGAATAATTATGATAAAAAGCTAAGAAACTATTATATCCCAACATTTTTTAATACGGTGCCGAAATGGATTCAAACGTTGAGCTCTTTTAAATTTATAAAAGCAGCATATTATAGATGGAAAGAATATTTTTAATAATATTGGCAGAGTATTTGTTGCTGATCAAGTAATGTTATCATTGATGTCTGTAGTACAGTATAGTGAAATTTTTAGTTTTATAGTTACATGTATTTGTTGTAATGTATCATCTTGTCCCATACAAGCCATATGTGAGGCTTCGGAATAATTGGTTATAATGTAATTGTTTTTAGTTCTTTGAATAAAAAAAATTTATTATTATTATTATTATTATTATTATTATTATTATTATTATTATTATTATTACTGCTATCTATCATTTATTATCCTCATTTTTGGGCTTCGGATCAGGTACAGATATTTAATAATAACACAGATGCAATAGTGATCCCGGATGGTGTTTTCGCTCACCATCCAAGATCATAAATACAACTGTTATTTTTCGCTCATGATTGATTTTATCTGTCTTTTTCACGATTGACTCCTTTATTAAATTCACTTGTTTTTCGGAAAATGAGACCTGCTCTCAATGCTGTCCGTGAGTTAGTCACAATATGAATAAGAAGCGTAAAAGTGATGGGAAAATATGTTAACTTGTAAGCTTTGGAGGATTGTGGTTTAAGGGGTTCATCTAGCAATTTTGAAGATGGATTTAATTGTGTGGTTATATGCACACTTCTCCCGGTATTCTCATAATTTTATAAGAAAAAGTCGGACAAAAGAAGAAAGACATCGACGTCCGCTGCAACTTTTGAAGCGGGGCGGGGATGGGACAAAGGCAAAATTTCCACAAATACGGTATCATAATGCCAATGCTGATAGCGGTTCTAGTGGAAATAAAGTAGTCAAATTATAATGGAAAATGCGGATTTTATTATTTTGCAAAGAAGATGAATATTTTCAAATCGTTCCTTTTATTTGTATAGAGTAAGAAAATGTGATAGCTGTAATGGAAAAGACTACAGTGAAAGATTGTGGATATGATGTGATAGAAAATTTATGTCAAAGTTTTTGTTAATTTATAGTAGAGGTGAAATGCTAATCGTTAATTGTTATCTGATTATTGGAGCTTTAATTATTATTATGATTGATATTCTTATTAGTGAAAAAAATATTGTCGTGTTATTCTTCTTTTTTTTTTGCATAAACTTGTTCGTTTGTTATCTTAGGTCTTGATAAGAATTATTCTTTTAATAAAGTTTATTAACCTTATTTTATTCTTATTAAGATTAAAATCAATGGCAAAACTTCACAACTGTAAATATAGGAAAACAAATTATTTACTCACGTGATAGCGCTCTATCATTTATGGGAATGGAACATCCCTAATCGAAAATCTTGGTCAAATCCTAGATGCACACGTTTATCATCTTTAATAAGAAAAGATAATTTTATGAAAAGTGTAATTCAATCTAACATTTAAGTTCTGGATATGTTCGCACGAAAATAACTCAGACGGCTTATCGATTACACTGTACAACAAATTTGAACTTTTTTCTGTCCTTTGAATGAATTGTGTGATTCTGTATAAACAAAAGGTGCTTGATTCATATATCAAAACCAAAATGGTCCATCAGGTACCGTTTTTGTAGGAGACACACTTCTCAGAGAAATGTAACAGAGGCTTGATTATAAAAAACACAAATGCTGAAATGATTTTTTGGCCGTTTCCTCTTGTAGGCATCTGTTGGTGTGTCCCTGATAACAAACCAGCAATATTCAGCTAGCATACTTCCAGTCCATCGTTAAGCTCTGCCTGCGTGATTTCATGATTGAACATGTCATAGATGCAGCTGGATGGAAGTCAGGATCTTGATGGTTTGAATCATCGGAGCTGTAGGTATAGGAAGATCTTCAGAATGAGGAACTGGTCGCATAGCGCTTCTATATGTGCTACAATATAGATACGTAAAAAGCTGAAATGTGGATTTTTTGGAAAATGGTGCATGATAAACAAAAAATAATTACTGATTCGTTATTTTCAGCCAAAACATACAAGTAACACGTATTTTCACCTAAAAGACATTTTTCGTGTTGTACAGTGTTATTTTTGAGTAGAGGAATAATCTTAGTATAAAAGAGAAACGTACAGAAAATATATCTTTGATTTCAGTTGTAATATACAGGGTGCGTAAGGTATTAGAAGACAGATTCAAGAAAACAGAGATAATAACTTTATTATCGAAACATATCATGAGCATACACAAGTAACCTTCTTGTTATATGGCTATTCAATGAATCCGCCTTCAGCTTCTATAACTGCTTCAATGCGAGATCGAAACCGTCGACATGCGCGAATCAAATGGTCATGGTTCATATTGGTCTTACTTCGAACAATGGCAGCTTTCAATTCATCTTTGGTGTTATGGGGGTGTTCATTGACCTCTCTCTCCACAACGCTCCATACGTAGTAATCCAAGGGATTCAGGTCAAGGGAGTTAGGAGACCAAAGGTTAGGGGTTACGTGATCATGGAAGTTGTCGGCCATCCATTCCTGTGTCATGCGAGATTTGTATGCTGGGGCAGAGTCTTGCTGAAACATGTAAGGCCTTCCGTTGCGTATCGTGTCTATCCAAGGCTTAACAGTTGTTTCAAGGGTCTCAACGTAGACCGCAGAGTTAACTTTACGACCTTGGGGAAAGAAGTGTGGAGGCATCACATGTCCTTCACTGCTGACAACCCCTAAAACCATGACAGTTGCAGGAAATTTCGTGTGCATGACTCGTGGTACTTCCGAAGGGTCTGCACATAACCATCTGTCATTTCTTCTGTTCACTTTCTGATCCTGGTCAAAGTTTTTTTCATCGGAGCAAATCCACAGCAAATCAGCTTCACACGGATTTTTCAGCTTGTTTAAGAGCCTTTTCGATCTGAGTAGGCGGTTTTCCCGTGTTTTGTCTGACATAAACTGACCTCTTCGCATAACATACGAGTGATATCTGATGTTTTCATGGACAACATTTCTGATTGTTCCTTCCGGCACATGGAGATCTTTGGCAAGTGACCTCATAGATGTTCTGAGATTGTCATCGATGATCTGCTGCACTTGCTGAATAAATTCAGGTGTTCTGATGATCAGAGCGTGAAGCATGCTTTTTACGCTTTGCTACTGGTGCAACATTGCCATCTTCGATCTCCAACTCTTTCCGCACTTTGTGGACGAATGATCTTGCGACCTTTAAAAATCGTGATATCTCTAAATCGCTGTGCTCTGTCTTTATTGCCACGATTACTGCATGTCTCTTCATGATTTGTGTTACTTGATGGTCCGCCATTTTGCTTTCCGGAAACGGAAAGGACATACAATTTACTATAGCGCAGCAGTAGCCAAACGAAGGTGTGTCCTCAAATACTTTACGCGCCCTGTATTTAAGTTATAATTTATTCATATATCTATTGGTATTTATACAAAATGACAAAATTCTATATTAATATTGCAATAATGCTTATTAAAAAGGACAATTTTAAAATTAAAAAAACTTTTTGCTATATCGTCTTGTTTCGACAGAAAAAATTATGAAAAAGACTCCGGAATTTGAAAAATTTAAGTAAAATTTCGTAAAATTATGACTCCTCTTGAGTGATACCGTATTACGTGAATTGAGTAAATTCATTTTTTTAAATAGTTTATATGCAAGGCTAGCAAAATTGAAAAGATATCTCACACCAACTTAATTTTGGTCAAATTTATGATCAAATTTAAGTCACAGATTTCGTTTTATGTGTAGAGATGGTTACATGTTAAATTTAGAATTCTTGTTTAAATAAGAAGCCAGATATGACTTAACGTATTCATAAAACAAAAACTAGATCAAAAAACAAGGGTTTTATTTTTTAAATTACATATATTTCACACATTAAGCTGTTTAATTTAGTTATCATTAAACCATTTGCACCTTTTGTTAATAATTACTGAAATAAATATGTTGAAAAGAAAAGACGTACTATCATAGTGTCTGTAAACACTTCCATTGATAAAGTTATTGTTTATTGTGTATCATGTAGTTTATTGTTGTTGTTTTATAATGGGATAATCGTTTGTGCTTATTTAAAATATTTTTGTGTTATCTTGCTTAGAAAAATTTAATTTGTCATGATATTTCACTTAAATTTAGAGAAAAAAAACCCAAAATTTTGACCCGTAAAGGAGAAACAGAAAAGTTAAATTTCTTTCATGAGGGAGAATCAAAGGGATGAATTGTTAACCACGTGAAAGAGCAGTTTGTAAAGATATTTCTAGAGTCAACGAGGAAAGAACTGTTTTTCCTCTGAAATATTTCGAAGCGTCTTTTGATAAAATGTTTGAATTAAAATGATGGTTTTTATTCAATGACTTTATAAGGAAAAATATACTACACGTAAACCTACAGCTTGGTTTTTGAGAACGTTAGAAATTTCAATGAAAAATAACAGAAAAATAAAATCACTTCATTCAGATTTTAAAAAAAGATTATTGTTATAAAATAATCTTTAAAGATAAAGGGAAAAAAACGTAAATAAAGAAAGATGTTCTAAAACAAATGAAGTTTTTTTCTCCAATTTTTACATTACAATTTTAATTATATGCATTTAAAAACCCATTTCTTTTGCTATCGTTCTATCGCCATTTAGATTCAAATGAGTTTTACATGAATTTTTAGATTGATCTTTTGATCCACAGTCTCTCCGTAGAAGCGTCATACGGATTTACCAATATTTTTATACGCACTTAATCATGCTATATACGCAAACCGATTCTTAACTCTTCAAATAATTTTTCACAATATTATCTTCTCAAATCTGTTTTATTGTTCTCGACAAATTATTATTTTTAAAAATGATTAAATTGATTAAATATTTTTCATCTCTCCAACAACATAAATTAAGTAAAAACAATTAAAACAAGAAATTAATCCTCCCGAGGAATGTATGGGAAAGTAGCGGAAGCCTTGAGATCATCTATTTTTACCCTTTTATCTCACGTTTTAACCCCCCTCCTCAATTTTTTAAATAGAAAAATTGATTTTCTCAAACGTAGTATTTAGAAAGTGTAAAAGAGCTCTATTTTCTTTCGTTTGTCATCATTTCCGATCGAATAATATACAACATGCTATATGTTGCCATAGTTCTAAAGACCAAGTAAATTCCACCCCCACAACTCCTATCCCATTGGGACAATTTGGCCCAAACTTCATAATAATGGAGATCTTACTTAGAGGAATCTGCATACAAAATTTCATTCCTATATATACATAAATACACGTAATGGTAATTTCCTTGGTCCCCTCTAATTTTCACCCCCGAAACTCCGACCCCAGTAACCCAATCAAAACCAAACTAAATAGTGAAGGTGCACATGCTCATAGTAAGCTACATTCCGAATTTCAAACTTCTACCTCAAAAAATGCGGAAATTATGAACGGGACGGACATTGTGAAGCCAATAAGTAGACAGGGGCAGCCGAGGCGAAGAGCGTGTTTGTGGTGTGGGTGACTGCCTGGTGGAGAGGTTGCTCTTTGCTGACGACCTTGTCCTCCTTGGGTCTTCTTGCACGAACCTTCAGCATGCACTAGACCGGTTTGCAGCCAAATGTGAAGAAGCTGGGATGAAGATCAGTGTGGCTAAAACCGAGGTTCTGGTCCTTCAAGACAGCCTGCTCAGTGCGCTCTCCATGTTAGGGGAGCCTCATTGAGACAGGTGGAGAAATTCAAGTATCTCGGGATTGCATTCACGAGTGATTGGATGCTCGGATCGGTGCAGCAAGCTGTGTCAGACGTGAACTGTGGCGATCCGTGGTAACGAAACGCGAGCTGGGTAACAAAGCCAAGCTCTCCGTCTTCAAATCTATCTTTGTCCCCATTTTCACCTATGGTCATGAGGCTTGGGTAATGACCGAAAGAGTGCGATCGCGGGTACAAGCGGCCGAAATGAGATTTCTGAGAGGTGTGGCAGGTATTACCCTACTAAATAGAGTGTACAGCAGCACAATAAGGGAATCTTTAGGTGTTGAGCCGCTACTTCTCCGCATTGAGAGATCTCAGTTGCGCTGGTATGGCCACGTGATACGGATGCCGCAAACTAGTCTTCCTAGGCAGTTGTTATTTTCCAAGCCGGTGGGTAAGAGACCAAGGGGTCGGCCTAGAACCAGGTGGCTAGACTACATGGAGAATCTGGGTTCGAGTCGCTTGGATATTACCAGGGAGGACATGCGCCTGATGGCGGAAGATCGCGATCGCTGGAGATCCTCCATAGGGCTGCTGCCCCCGCGACCCTAACGGATAAGCGGGTTTGAAAAGTAAGTAAGTATAAGTAGTTCCATTCTTCCATTACTTAATAATCCTTTAAGAGTATGTTTTCAAACAAAATGCAATTAACTTAGCTCATATTCATACGATTAGCTTGGCTTGAAAGTTTTTCTTAAAATGAGCATTCATTGTACTTTATTTATCGTATTTCGTTATTCTTACTGTGCTGATGGAATAATCGGGATGATTCCGAAAACGTTTCATTTCTTTCATGACCAACAACGCTACATTCATCATCAGTTTCCTTTTGTGTGGTTTTTCTTATCGTGCCAGTGAGTGCTTGAAGCTGATTTAGTATTGGAATATGCCTATTTAAATTGATTCACATTAATGAAGTTTCGTTATAGCTCAGTGCATTTCAACACTGAGAGTTTGAAGCAATTGACTTAGTAATTAAGTACATCTGTGAAGATCGCATTCACACTAATGAAGTTTCATCGCAGCTCAGTACAATTAGACACAACTGGTTTAAATTAAGGAACTGTTTAGATTTTATTAGAGATTATTTGTACATAAAACTTTTTTGGGTTAAATAATACAATTTTTAATTGGAGAATTAATTTTCATAAATTTTACAAAAAAAATTACTCAGGTTTGTTGTATTAAAATATTTATACATGTAATTACCTTCATTAAATCATTATTGGCATAAGAAGGAACAAAAGAGGAAACCACTAATCCACAAAACAAATGTTTAATGACCCAGATGTACATTTCGAGGACCAAGAGTGAATATGTCATGGCTTATGGATGCTTCTGTGTGAGTGACAGCAGAGTGAAGAGGGAGGACATTTTGCAACTTTAAATCAATAATTTAATCAATCATAACAATAAATTATGTGGTACATAGAAATAATTTGAAAGCTGTGAGGATATTAAACAATTCGTAAATTACGTAAATAGTCAGCAAATTAAAATAAATAGATAGAAGTTCACACAAATTCTTCTGTGTAAAAAGGTTTCCTGACGGGTGACGTCAACCCCAAACGGCCCGTAAGATTACACTTCAGAACCCAAGCAAAGGTCCTTAGCCCACTATGAGGAGGGTGGGGGCTGCATCCTAATCAAAAGACATAAAATAGATATCTTTTTAAAAGCCGGAAACCACTATACTCGTTGAACGTATAGCAATAAATCCTTCATCACTAAATGTTTATTTTCACCCCGCATAATAAATTCCTACTCACTTATTCGTAGATGACTGGAGACAGGTTGTACCAAATGTCTAAGCAGCGGTCACGCAAAGTCGAGATATTCCGACATGGTGATGTTTGATCTCTGAGCTGATGCTCCATGACATCCCTAATGTGTTCTATCGGATTAAGATCCGGCGAGTTAGGTGGCCAGGACATTAATTTTTTGTAAAAGGCAAGCCGAAACCTCATACGCAAGTTCGATTTTGGGGCTCGTAGAAAACTGCCAGTGAAGACCGTGACTTCTTCAGGATACCACAATGACGTCTTGATAAGAGGGGTGGCTAACAGAGATAGATGAAAACAATGAAGCGGATGAATTAGCGAATGAGGCATATATATTAAATTTATGCACTTGATTCATTCTCATAAATTTAAACCATTCAATTAAAATGACTAAGTCTACATTAATAAGCAAAAATTACTTATAAAGTTAAATTCAAAGCAATAGCCACACTTACGAGCTTTATGATGGGCTTGGGAACGCACGCAAGCTACACAGCACGCGGAATTTGGCGCCAGTTCGCGCGAAGTCGCCCGCTCTCCGTAAATGCCGCTCGTAGATGCCTCTCTGTCGCTCTTCAACGTTATCGACGGCAATTTTGTTGATGTTTCATCTTCTCTGTCCTTCTCACTTAATACTTTTCTGTCTTCAGCTTCTTCCTTCTCACGGAAACGTTTTCTCTTGTAACACCATGAATGAAACGTCCTTCTGGTATTTAAAGTTTCATGCATCCTTCTCCTTCGTCGGTCGGACACTTCTCCTCGCCGGAACGGTTGGCCATCTCTAATTCTATTATTACTCCAAACTCTTCCTTCTTCACGCTTCTTCTCGAACTCCTTCGTTCGCTGTATATCTCCAGCTGGGCTTTTTCCTCTCTTCTTCTTTAATTCATCTCGGCTAAATTCCTTCACCGATTTCCTAAAGTACAAATTCTCTCTCTCCTGTCTTTTTTTTCTTTTTCCACCTTTCCTCCCTTTTCTCATTCTTTTCTTCCTCTTGGAATCTCCCGTCTTCTCCTATTCCGCGCGGGGTGACTTCTCTGTAAGGCGCTTCTGATATTCCGCCTTTATTTTGTGACAGAATAACAAGAGAAATACAGTTTACAATTAAATAAGAAAACAATCAGAGGACTTTACAAACGACCATATAGAACGACCATGTTTTAAAAATGGATCGATAATGATTTTAACAAGCTTATAGGCCTGGCTATTTTCATTGGGCCGTACCGATCTCCACGCTTGCAGGCGGCACTGTAACACTTTACGATATCAAGATGAAATTCTTGATCACTATGTTTGATTTCGTGCCGATGCAATAGACCCAGAGTTCATTCTTATGGATGATAATTCCGCCCGCACAGAATACGACTGGTGCGTGGTTACCTATCGCTGCAAGTTATACAGCGAATGTTCATCAAACATTAATCTTGTACTACTAATTCCAAGCCATTTTTGAGATTTATCTTAGATCCTTTTTTAGCACATTTTCGTAGAAAAGTGCTTATGTGATCGGTTTATCCAGCTGCCCGTCCGTCTGTCCGTCCGTCTGTAGGCACAATTCCAACAATTCATTGCGTTGCAATAGAGAGAGTGCGTGTATTGAATTGCTGGAAGACACGAACTCTGTTTGCGTTGGGGAAAACGGATGCTAAGAACATTGGTTCGGTCTGCGCGTGCTCTAAACGTTAATGAGATGGTGAGCGTGCAGGATGCACGTGATTGACGATCATTGAAAGGAGAGATCGGTCTCTAAACCAAAAGCATTTTTTATTCCTAGGGAGCTTATTATTTATTAAGATAACTTGAAAACGAATTAACTTTTCACACTCAGTTTTCGCCAATCCATTAAAATGGGACAGAGCACGAACAAGTTCGAACGGAATAGCTACGTGCTCTAATGGTACCATTATGACACCCCCTTGAATATTTCCTATAATCATATATGACATGTAATATATCACACAAATCGTCACGACGTTAAATGAACGAATATATGTGTAACTAGTGATAGCAGATATTGGTCTAGCGGCACGTGTACGTTTAAGGATGTCTCATGAATAAATATAACGCGTAAATACTGATAGTGAGAATTGTTTAGTAGTACGTGTTTCAATGGTACCATATGGCATGTAAAATATCAAACAATCGTAACAACGTGTCATGAGTGCATAGAACGAGTACATAATGATAGTGGGAATTGGTTTAGTAGCACGTGCCCTAATAGTACCATATGGTACTTTTAATGCTAAGATATTGCATGTAATATATCAAACAAATCGTAACAATACAGGGTGTAAATTTTAAGTTGACAAAGCAGAATAACTCGAAAAATAAGCTTCACACGAAAAAATGCGTAGAATCCAAAGTTGATTATTTTCGAGGGGGCATCTGCTGGTGCTAAAATTAGCCCACCCCCCCCCGGCCCCTGGGGGTGGGGCGGGGGGCAACTTTAAAATTTCAAATGGGAACCCCTATTTTTTATTGCAGATTCAGGTCCTACATAAAAAACTACGTACATTTTGTCTGAAACATTTTTTTTATTTTTGGTAGATGGCGCTGTAATTCAAGAAAATCCATTTTCTCATTTTTGCGTGGAAATGGTTACGGAGAAATAAAAAATACTTATTTACTTCGTAAATTTTGCCGCAAAGTTATTATTTTATTATTTTTTGCCGCGGATTAGGATAATTTTGTTTTGTTTCGTGGTCATGAGGCCACACAACTTTATAATTATCAAACAAATCAACTGATTAGCTAACTAACTAACCGAACATCCTACGTACTAACGAGTGAACTCATTAACTAACAGAGTAAAAAAGTAAAAGACTGTGTAAAGATGAAGTTATTCCCGTTTAAGATTTGGTGGTCCTTAAAAGGACCGATTGTTTTCGTTTTATTTTTTCTTATTTGCAAATACTTGCAAGTAAATGAATTTCGGGGTGCTTGTATTTCCAGTGAGTCCCCTCGCCTCTCACTTTCGGCCTGCTTGTTGTCCTTAAATCCCTTGCATCTCGCCGTTTTATGAAATTAAATGTTCAAATTGATGACCTCCAACTTCGATGCATTTATTGACTCGTTTTGTAAATTCCTGAACACATCTTGATAACATGTCTGGTGTAATTGCAGCGCAAGCATCTCTTATTCTTTGAATCATGTTTTCGCGAGTGGTTGGCGTTTCCTTATAAACGATATCTTTGAGGTAACCCCATAAGAAAAAATCTGGCGATGTAAGGTCAGGCGATCTGGCTGGCCAATTCACAGGACCTTCCCTGCCGATCCAGCGACCATGGTAAAGTCGATGTAGTACTTCGCGCGCTACTAATGAATAATGCGCTGGACAACCATCATGTTGAAACCACATGTGTTGTCGAAGTTCAATACTCAGGTCTTCAAGTAGATCTGGTAGTTCATTTTCAAGTAGGTTACGATATTTGTTGCCATTCAAATTACCGTCTATAAAATATGGACCGATAAGTTTATCGCCAATTATCCCACACCAAACATTAATTGACCAAGGTCGCTGATGGTTGACTTCTCGAATCCAGTGTGGGTTCTGTTCACTCCAGTAATGCATGTTATGTCGATTAACTTCCCCGTGGTTTGTGAATGTTGACTCATCGGAGAAAAGAACTCGTGCAAAAAAATGTTGGTTTGTTTGCATCTGCTGAAGTGCCCAGTGACAAAACGTTAGACGGTTTTGGTGGTCATTGCCATGTAGTTCCTGATGCATAGATACATGATATGGATGAAATTTGTGGAGCTTCAGCATTTTCCAAACACTCATATGTGAAATTCCTGATTGCCTTGATATTTCTCTTGTGCTCGCATGTGGATTACGAGCCACAGCAGCTAGGACTGACACTTGATTGTTTTCTCCACAAACAGTAGCTGCACGGGTTCTTTTTTTCTGGTTCACACTACCTTCCGCAGTAAATTGTTTAATAACTCGAACAAAAGAAGACCGTGATCGCGTTTGGCCAGGAAAACGCTGAGCATAAAGCGCGACTGCATTATCAAAATTTCTCCCACTTTCTCCATAAATGTACACCATCTCAATTTTTTCTTCCACAGAAAGATAATTCATAATGTAAATTCAAAAGCAATACGGCGTTGTACACTCACAAAAACAGTTGAAAAATTACAATCTTTTCTTCTAAAGATCAGAATTTAAAATGTAAACATTCTGAAAAAAATGCCAATGTTTACGTTATTTGTTTGTTGACGAAATGTCTTCAAATTACATTGTAGTTAAAACAATGTAGGAATCGAAATGAATAATAAATTAGTTATTTCCACGCAAAAATGAGAAAATGGATTTTCTTGAATTACAGCGCCATCTACCAAAAATAAAAAAAAATGTTTCAGACAAAATGTACGTAGTTTTTTATGTAGGACCTGAATCTGCAATAAAAAATAGGGGTTCCCATTTGAAATTTTAAAGTTGCCCCCCGCCCCACCCCCAGGGGCCGGGGGGGGTGGGCTAATTTTAGCACCAGCAGATGCCCCCTCGAAAATAATCAACTTTGGATTATACGCATTTTTTCGTGTGAAGCTTATTTTTCGAGTTATTCTGCTTTGTCAACTTAAAATTTACACCCTGTATATCATGCCCCATATCATGAGTGAATATGATGAGTAATTAATAGTAGTCAGAATTGTTTAGTAGTACATGTTTTAATGGTACTATATGTTACCTTTGGAAACTTTCAATGTTAAGATATGGCGTGTAATATATCGACCAACTCCTTACGAGTTGTTAGACTATTGTTATCCATAGCTTATCTGTATCAAGAGCATATTGTTGTTAGGCTTAATAGCATCTAAAAGTAATTACTGTGAGATATATTGCTAATTGGTAGTAGTTAATCGCTTGCTTCAATAGTAGATGATAACGTAGAAACACTTTAGTAATTGAATATGAAAAACATAATAGATGCTTACAAATAACGCTTTAGCAATTGAGGCTCACTTCGTTTAACATTATGCGGGAATGCCTACAAATTAAAAACTTTTATTTGTTCAAATATATAAAGAATAACTTCACTCTCCATTTAACCTTTCAATTCTTCAAGTTTATTCGTTTAAATTCTGTCTATACAGTAGTTTACTTAAATAATAATTTACAATTTAGTTTTCATATTCATATATTTTCTCTTAAGTGTTTTAAAATATTGGTTAATTCTATATATCCATGTATGATGCTATAACACGAAAATGTGCTCCCTTTATCCGCTTAGGCGGTAAAATCATTCTTGTTTTCTCTATGATTTGAATTTAATCTGTTTTACTTTCTAACAATTATTTTAATGTAGTGGTTTTTATAAGTTCGTTTCCCTTTGAAATTGATTGCTATTTATTGATTGCAATAAAGGATTCTAGATTATATTACTAAATTACATATTTTAAAAATAGGGAGAGTCGTCCAAAACGGGAACAGCGGGTAAAATCAGGATATTTGGTTTTTCACTGATTGGTCCTACTAACTGATGACCCTATGCGCTTTAAACATTCTTAGCTACCTATAGGCCAGTTGAATCGTGTTGTGGACGCGGTCTGCCCGCTGTTTATTTTGATACGAAAGTATTCAAGTTTTCGTGAAAAATGTTTTCGATTTTGCCTCTATATTGTATTGGGCCTTATCGAGCTACCTTTGAACATTCAATTTTGGTAAGGACAGTAGTAATTCTTCCTACTTTTAAGTCAGGATTTGACAACGTGCTTCATTAATTATTGTATTAGCTTAATGCAAAATTAATGACCGATTGCATTTTGTAGTTGTAGGTGAGTCGGTATGCAAATTATTTCTCGACTATTAGAACCATGTGACACATCATTTTAAACGTCTAGTTCTTCTCTTTAAGCTGATGCTAAAACTTGTTCAAATCCCAAAAACATGTCAACATGACTTTGCCGGCTGATGGCACAGTTTTGAAGTTTTTCGTTGTGGGAGATGAGGTGTGTTTCCAACCCGTCTACTGCATCTTGGTTTCGGGCGTGAAATGGTGGACCCATGATTCATCGCCTGTGATGATTCGATCCAAAAAATCCTGATCCTCCTCCTGGTGAGATGCAGCAAACAAGCATCGAAACGAGTACCTTGTTGTTCGGCCGTCAACTGTCGTGGCACCATCGTTCACTTTGCAAAAGACGAGCTGCTCGTGAACAATGTCGTATGCCGTCCCATATGAAATATACAATATTGCATCAATTTCTCTCACGGAAATCCGCCGGTTCTGCAACACCTGCGCTTCCACACCAGCAATGTTGCTGTCAGTCATGGATTCCCGCGGCCTGCCAGAGCGATGTTCGTCCAGCTGCACGATATCACCTCCGTACACCGACACAATTCCTTATGGATATCGACTGGTTTCAGTCCTTTTGCACAAAGAAAACGCATAAGACTCCGCCGCTCAAAAGCACTGGATGATGAAATGAGAGCCGCCATCTTGTTTGGGCTGTCACGTCGTTAGTGCTTGGCAGATACACACGACACTAACAGGAAACTTTAACAATGAACCAAACTAACTTTTATATTGCAGTTTTTTCATATCTGCCATCATTTTCGAAAAAAAAATACGCGACATTACTTTCTAGTCACCCCTCGTACAACGCGCAGATGGTTTGAAAAATTCTGTGGCGGCAATACCATGCTTGAAAATGAGGATAGTCGCGCCCGTCCATCGAAAATTGACGACAACCATTTGAAGGTATTAACGTAGCCGACCCACAAAAATCCACACGAGAAGTTGCCGAAAAGCTCAAGATAGACCATTCGGAAGTCGTTCGCCACTTGAAGCAAACTGGAAAGGTGAAAAAGCTCGATAAGTAAGTCCCCAAGTTGCACCGAAGAAAGGCTATGGTGACTGTTTGGTGGTCTGCAACCGGGCTCATTCTTCACAGCTTCCTCAATCAGTGTGAAACATTACTGTCCGATCATACGTTTAAAAATCGACGACATGGACCAGGAACTTCAACAACAACGACCAGTATTAGTCAATCGGAAAGATCCTATCTTGATTCACGATAACGCTCGGTCGCACGTCGCAATGTTCACCCGACAGAAGTTAAATGATCTTGGCTACGAAACTCTTGATCATCCAGCATACCCATCTGATCTTTCGCCAACTGACTAGCACTTTTTCAAGCACCTCGATAATTTCCTGCGCGGAAGATGCTTTAAAAAACACGATAAAATATCTGCCTTTAACCAACGAATTCGTCCCCTCCAGAAGTCCAGAATTTTTCTTCGCCACCGGAATAATTTTTCTTCCCGAATACATTAGGAAGTTAATTGAAAAAAAATGAAATATAATAAGTATTCCTCAAGGGTAATTGACAGAGTTTTAATTACATGTTTTCAAAAAAAAAAAAAAAAACCTATCAGCAATTACTTAATGCAAAAAAAAGTTTTTCAATAGCATTTGATCCATTGTTTAAAAAATTAAGAAATGTTTTAAAGGAGAGAATATTCAGTTAGTTCCTAAGATTTGTTAGTATTAAGAAAATAATTGTTAGTATGCATAATTTCAATAAAGAAATTAAATCCTTGGAGGGTAGAGGAATGAATTATATAAAGAAGAAAAAAGTTTTCGAATTTTGGTGGACACGACTGATGTAGTTTATGAAATACCTTGTGAAAATTGTGAAGTTAATTATGTAGGGCAAACGGGTCGCCCCCTCATCTCCCATTTAGAGGAGGATGAGAGAGCGATTCGTTTGAATTATGTAGACAATGCCGTCGCCAGACACGGCTTTGCTACAGGTCATAAAATGAAATGGAGTGAAATTAGGATTTTAGCCAAGGAGAAAGAATTAAAGAAAAGATTGATAAAAAAAGCAATCACATGATTTAAACAATAAATGGATGATCATGTGATTCACTCCCCTTTCCGTGTCTTGGATTTTATTAATATTTTAGTTTTTTAGTTCCTTATATTTTTGTTTCATTTCCCTTATACGTCTGATGATGAGTGCTGGCACTTGAAACCGTTAAAGCTCATGGAATAATTGTAAGGAAATTTTAATGAGTTTATAAGATTGGTTTTAATTTCGGCCTATGTTTTAAAATTCAAAATTGCTCTATGAAATGTATGTGGATTAATTTCCAGTATTTGGCCTTTTTTAACTTTCTTTTGGTTTTTGTTTCGACCTTAACATCTCCAAATTTCAAAATTCAAAATTTAAAATTATGCAACATTCAAATTTATCTTCTGCGGATTGCTTTCCATATATTAAATGTACTGGTTTTACATCGAGGGAATGCCATTCGCGGCTAGAAATTATTGAAGAAATGCTTCTTATTAAAGTGGGTTTTTTTTTAAATTTATCGAAATTTTAATTGGGAAATTGAATTAAGTTGTAAATTACTTTTATCCCTACATTATTTAATAGTAATACTTGTTTCCCGTTGACAAAAGTGTGTTGACTTTGCTGGATGTTACTTCGATTAATAGTCTTGTTTGAAACGAGTTATTGCATTTTAAAGTAGTCACTCCACATCGGCCATTAATTTTTGAACCAACCTAATACATCTGTGTGAAAAAAAGACAAGTTTTCTATCGTCAGTTAGGGCCTGTTCAAAAGAGACGCCGAGGACTCGTCAAATTATTGACTCTATCTTGTATACATTATACTTGATATGGTTTTGAATATTAAAATGCATATCAGTAGAGTCAATAATAATTAGTTTTGAGTATCACATATATTCAGCATCATTTCAAAAATACCATCAAGTATGTAATAAATTCTTTGTTTCTGTACACGTTGTACTGCGTTATGTAAATATCAAGCTATTAAAATAATATCCATTTACAATATACTATTTTTATTGACTAGAGTTAACTTTCGTCCTTTCGAACATCACTTCTAACAATGTTTGTATTTTTTTTTAGAACATTTTCCATATATAGAAATGTGCTTATGTGATCGGTTTGTCCGTCCGTCCGCTGTCTGTAGACAATCTCACAATTCATTGCGTTGCAATAGAAAGAGTGCATGTATTGAATTGCTGGAAGACACGAATTATCCTCGCATTCGGGAAAACGCGTGTTGAGAACATACACGGGTTCGGCTCTGCGCGTGCTTAAACGTTAATGAGATGGTGCGCGTGCAGGGTGCACATGTTTGACGATAATTGAAAGGGCAGTTCGGTCTCTAGATCAAGAGAATTTTTTTTATTCCTAGGATGCTTAGTATTTATTACGATAACTTGAAAACGTATTAACTTTTTCAAAGTCTGTTTTCACCAATCCATTAATATGGGACAGAGCACGAACAAGTACGAACGTGAGACAGCCAGAATAAGTACATACTATAATTGCACGTGCTTTAATGGTACCATTATGATCCCCCTTAAAAACTTCCTATAACCAGATATGGCATGTAATATATCAAACAACTCGTAACAACGTGCCATGCGTGAATACAACGAGTAAGTAATGATAATGGTTATTGTTTAGTAGCACGTCACCTAATGGTGCCATGTGGTACCATAAGGTACCATTGGAACTTTCAATGCTAAGATATGGTATGTAATATATGAAACAACTCGTAACAACGTGCTATGAGTGAATATAATGAGTAAATAATGATAGTGGTTATTGGTTTAGTAGCACGTGCCCTAATGGTACAATATAGTATTGTTAGAACTTTCAATGCTAAGATATAGCGTGTAATGTATAAACTCATTACGAGTTGTTAGATCTATGTTTATCCACAGCTTATTTGTATCAAGAGCATAATGCTGTTAGGCTTAATGTTATCTAAAACTCACTACTCAATTTGTTATACATATTCCTTATTAATAGTAGTTAATCGCTTGCTTCATTAGTAGACGATAACGTAGAAACACTTTAGTAATTTAATAATTGCTTACACAATTGAGGCTCACTTCGTTTAACATTATGTGGGAATTCTTACAAATTAAAGAACTTTTATTGTTTTAAATGTAACAGGAATAACTCCCTCTCCATTTACCTTTCAGTTCTTTAAGTTTATTCGTTTAAAATCTCTCTATACATTAGCTTACTTAAATAGTAATTTACAATTTATTTTTCATATTTATTTATTTTCTCTTAAGTGTTTTAAAATGTTGATTAATTCAATATATCCATGTATGATGCTATAACATGAAAATGTGCTCCTTTTATCCGCTTGGGCGGTAAAATCATTCTTGTTTTTTTTACTTTTAAGAATGAAACCCAGTAGCTTCAATAACGAAACCCAGAATTAAAGTCCACAATACCAACTACCCAATAAGCCCAGTAATCAACAACATCAACTCACCATTATATAATCTGGCAATATATGTTTAAAAAAATTTAAAAGAGAATCTAAACCTGAACTATCACTATGAAATAAACAACTCTAATGAAATAAAAATTAAGTGAAAATTTAAAACTGATACCTTGTGACATTAAAGATACAACATATACGTAGACAAAGCAATCAAAATAACAGAAGACAATTTAAAAACAAATAAAGTGAAGAGAAATATAATAGACTATATAATAGCAAGCTTTAAAATAATAAAAACCCAAAATTCTTTTGAATATAACAAAACATTTTATAAACAAAAATATGGATGAGGAATGGGAAAGCCGATCAGTGCAGTAGTATCTGAAGATATTAAATGAATGGATATTTATAAGAGAAAAGGACGAGACACAAAAACCCTGGAATGCAATAAATAGTTAATAAATACAACTGAAAAATAAAATAATAACAAAAAAA
>JAHWFO010030344.1:2894303-2993604 GCA_023313115.1 Rhysida immarginata
TGAGTCTCTTTCGTTCGCTGATCCATTTTGGGTTTCGACCGCGCGTACTACGCCTTCTCTCTTCAATGTCCTGTTTAAACACAAAAAACACACACGCAGCGCTGAATCTCTCAAATTTGTTTAAACATGTCTCGATCTGTCTGGGGCAGTATACGACGATGGTGCACTCTTACGACCGTTAGCAATTTGACGTCATTCACCGAACTTTATTGTCACAGGTTGTAGATAATTCAACCAAAATAAAAAAAGGAACTACAGGACTTGAACAAAAATTAATCAATAAATGTGGAATGGAACATTAAAAAAAACACTCATTTGTGTCGCGGGACACCCGACCGATGTGACACTTCAAGTGCATGTGAAAAATAGTGAAAAACATTGGATGATGTAATCAGTGAAAAGTATTAATTACTAATAATGATTAAAAACACAATCGTTTAAAACATGAAAGATTTATTTAAAATAATCTAAGTATTTTATATAAACACAAGTTTATGATCTAGCAACACTACAATGTCTTTTAACTACAAAAGCCATATAAGAGTAGGAGTTTAAATGACAATTATTAACACGAATTAAAGAACATGAAAGAGCACTTAGAAACAAAGACAAAAATAATCATCTAGTTAATCATTGTATTAGCCGAAATCATAATCCAGACTATACTCTGTCCAACGAAAGAAAAACTGGGCATGTCCAATTAAATTTCCAATTTCACTTGTTAAGCATTGTTAATTTTACTTACCAACAATGTCTAACAACTGAAATCGGAAATTTAATTAGACACGCCCAGTTTTTCTTTCATTGGATAGAGTATAGAAGCGAACCCACCCGATTGTATAATCGGGAAATAACTCATTGTTAGATAACCCATTGTTAGATTTTTTCTTTGTTGTGACAAAGTCCACCGTCGCTGATTTTATATATATGATTGGAACAAAGTGTCAGATCGCCGAGCGCCGACCGAGAGAGAGAAGAAAAAAATCGGCGATCCAACTTGGAAGAGCAATAGAGGGAGAGAAGTAAGTAGACGGAAGAAAAAGGTGGGAAGGCAAAACCGAATACCTGCAAACGAAAAAACATTAGGCGAAGGAAGCAGAAAACGACAATCAAGAAAACGATTGGAGAAAAAAGATAATATGCAAATCAAAAAGGAGAATAAAAAGCCAGGGCAAAGGAGGGGGAGAGAGAGAGCGTTTGGTACCGGTAGCCGGGAGAGAGAAAGCGTTTGGTATCGGAGATGAAGGAGGACTCCTAGCAGAAGTTAATAGTGCGTTCGATTTTGTGAGTGAGTGTCATTTTTGGACTTAGAATTTTTTCACGCAGCAACCAACCAACCAACGCGTGCGCGAAAAACTCTTTTGTGACTTTGAGTGACCCTCCCCCCGGCAACCCCGGGGGAGGTTTCACCCCCCCCCCCCCCGAACTTTTCTACTCTAAGCCATGGAGAACATGGTGTTAATGGTTGCCGACGGACCAATAGCCATCGGCATGTTTATGATAGAACTTTATTTGAAGACGGGCATCCCGCCCGTGTTGCCATCTGGTGATCCTGCAGTTTCTGCCGTGCAGAGACTTTCTCGTAATGAATGGAGGATCCTCTGTCGACAGCGAAACATAGTAGACCGCGGATTACGTCGAGGTTGGACAAAGCACCGTCCGCCTGGTCTATGCTGAGCCCGGATATCTACCCATCTTTATCCGGGGCGCCTCGCCGCTGATGGAAGAAGATTACCTGAAGCGTTACATGTCCGACTATGGGCAGGTGAAGAAAGTAGCCTACTCAACGCATCCGGATTCTCCCCTGCAGAAGACTGGTGACATCATAATCGACATGAACCTTCAGAGGGACATTCCAGAGAACCTTGTAATGCACGGCAACAAAGTTCGCGTGTCTTACAAGGGTCAAAGGCAGTGCTGCTGGTACTGCAAGAAAACGTCTCATAACAGGAAAGACTGCCCTCTCCTCAAGAATTGCGATGCATGTAACCGCATCGTAAGCAAATATCATCGTAAGCAAATATCATCAGTGCCCGGAGAGGGTGTTTGCAGCGCCAGCAGATATTCCATCATTGCCTAAGGGAATGTCATCCCAGGAGCAACCTATGATGTCATCACCGGCCAACTCTCCAGCGCCAACCAGAGCTTCGTCGCCGTCATCACCATCGCGAAAGAGCCAAGTTATGCCGGCTCTTTCGACTCTTCCCCAGGTGCAGAAGGAAATGATGCCCCCACCACCTCGTCCATCTTCGCATCCAACTCAATCTTTGGAGCCTAGGGGGGAGCGGCCATCGTCACCTCCTTCCACGCTCCCAGAGATCACACCTCTTCCGCAGCCAGCTTTCGATGTATCGATGGGTGAAGACCTTCGTCGATGGGTGAAGACCTTCGTCGATGGGTGAAGACCTTCTGGAGATGACGACGTTGACGTTTCAGCAGGTGTAGAATCCACCTTTTCAGTGGAGGACTTTCCAGCGCTTTCTCCACCAGCGCAGTCAACAACATCACAGCCTGCACGACTAATGAAACGTCGTCGCCCTCCAGGATGACATCTTCTGCTGGGAATACGCATCCATCAGCGCAGAAACAGCAGGATCTTCTTGTGAGGACGAGAAGTCCCCGCAAGAAAAAATTCAGACGTGGCAAAAGGGACGAGGGAAGAGCTACTTCTTCCTCCGAGAGAGACAGCCGTGCGAGCCATCAGCGCAGCCCTTCTTCCTCAGCAGGTCGTCTGCGATCTCCGATGAGAAGAACAACGGAGCCTCCTGTAACATCTGGGAAGCCCAAGTCTCAACCGGATACAGGTCAGCATTAAACATCCTCAATGAAGGTCATCTCCCTAAACGCGCGTTCTCATGGTTCCTCTTTTAAGCAATCGGTGTTGTCATCGTTCATTGCCCCGGACATCTTGTTACTTCAAGAAGTAAAACTCGCCACTTCACAACAGTGCTACGACCTTCCGGGCCTTCACAGTCAATACACCAACGGACAATTCTTTATCAACTCTTCGTCACCAAATGGGAAAGGGGTTGCCTCCATCATCTTCAACCCCTCCATTCTGGTGTAGAACTGTGTGTATGACTGCGAGTGCAGGGTAATCTCTTTGGACATTTCAACATCTGGTGTCAATTTCCGATTGCTTAATGTCTATGCACCGTCTAGAACAGCAGAGAAACCAACGTTTTTTAGTGACTTAAATAACTTTTTGTGCTCATCGTTGCCTGTAGTGATTGCTGGTGATTTGAACTGCCATCCAGACGAAAACAACACCTTTTCGTCTGGTCATGTGTATCGTTTGTGCCAGCAAAATGCATTGTAGTCACCATCCACAAAGTAGTCAGCTTGGGTCTACTTTCCATCAAGGGCCTACTATTTCATCAAGATTAGACCTTTTTCTCGTTGACAATGCATTTGCTGGCTCGCCTGGAAAAAATGGAGGTAATTCCGTGTTCATTCTCCGACCACAGTGCCATCATGTGGTCATGGAATCCTCCATTTCCAGCATCATCTACAGGCCCTGCAGTCCATCGCAGTTGGTTCCTGAATGTTTCTCTGCTCGACGAAAAGGAATACAAGGGAATGTTTGCATAGTTCGTTGAAAAACATCTTTATAACGTGCCTCCCACACTTGCTTCTTGGTTGGAACTTAAAAACAAAATCAAACGTTTCTTTCAGAAGATTGGGTTACAAGCAGCTAGACGTCGACGTCGTCATCTTCTTATGCTACAAGAAATTCTGCGACTCCTCCAAGTTTCCACCCCAAAGGAGGAGTTTGATACTGAAATACGTCAGGTGAAGAGCGAGATCAACGCTCTAACGATCCGGAAGGAAGACGGCGCGCTAACAAAAAACGATGTCATCGTCTAGTAGTGGAAGATAGGGAGGTGAAGTCTGACCACGACATCTTGTCAGCTTTTCACACCCATTTTTCGTCATTTTTTAGTAACCCAATCGCACCGTCAGACAACACAAAGCAGTGAATTGAGGCGCTAAGACCTTTTTCTGAGGATGCTGACCTATCTATCTCTCGTCCCTTTACCGAAGACGAAGTCAAGAGGTTCCTGTCAGCGGACGGTCGTCATCAGTCCAGCCAGGGTATGGATGGCATACTATACTCATTCTACAACGCGGCATGGAAACTTCTTGGGCCTTTCCTGGTGCAAGTGTTTAACTCGATTTTGAAGACCCGTCTTCCATCACATCAGACTTCACCGTGGGGAAAATCATCTTACTCCCCAAAGTGCCGAATCCAGAGCTTGTTACCCAGTGGAGGCCAATAACCCTTCTCAACACCAACTGCAAGGTCTTCACTGGTGTATTTCAACAAAGAGTGAAAGTTTTCGCCGAAGATTTTACCAACCCCGGACAATCCTGCTCCATTCCATCACGCATGATGTCCGATAATCTAATTACGATTCGGAGTATGATGGAAGAAGCGTGTGTTCGTCATCAAAATCTTGCCGTTTTAAGCCTTGACCAGGAAAAGGGTTTCGACAAAGTGAACCATGAGTTTCTCTTTGAAGTGTTTCGACACCTTTGTCTTCGGACTTTTACCACGATTATTTCCGCACTGTATGTTTCGGCCGCATCATGTGTGGCGATTAATTGTTCCATATCTGCTACCTTCAATCTGTGTAAGGATGTCAGGCAGGGGTGTCCTCTTTCCCCCCTGCTATACATCTTTTATTTGGAACCATTATTGCAATTCCTAAATCGCCACCAAGATGTTCGAGGATACGATCTGCCAGCCGCATCCATAAATATCAGGACTTTGGCATATGCAGATGACGTAGTGCTTTTTGCGTCCGATCCTTATTCCTTGAGCATCTATAAAGAGACCTTTGACCGCTTTAGTACTTCGACGGGGAGTTCCATCAACCTCGTCAAGTCTAAAGATATTGCTATTGGGAACTGGACTGTGGATTATCAAAACTTTCCCAATAACATGGTGCAACCGAATTACAGTGTTAGGATATGTCTTTTCTTTTCAACCGACCATGGACTCTATGCACTGGCAACAAGTGATTGAGAAGTGCATCTCTCACCTTGATAAAAGCCTCCGGTTTCCTACATCGATGTTTGTCAAGGTGAGGTTCGTGAAAACACATGTGCTTCCAGTCGTAACATCTAAATGCCTATTCACCTTGCCCTCGTTCCAAAATCTTCAGAGACTACGTAGTGCGATAGTGAACTGTGTGTGGGGAACAAATGCGCATAGGCGTCATCCATTACGTGCAACATACTTGTTTACCCCGTATGAGAGAGGAGGGTTAGGTTTACCAGATATCAAGAACTATCTTCTTGCAGCCAGTTTGGCTGCGATGATTAGGGTATTCCTTTTCCCGCCTCCCATATGGGCAAACTTTGTGTTCTCCCATCTATTGTTCTTTTTTAAGGTGAATAGGCTTCCATTACCTCCCTTGTTGCCAGTGATAATGAATTTTCGACAACCTAAAATTTATGTGACTTTTACAACCGATTTAGTGACTTTTCTCCCTAAGCTACTTCGCATCGATCAACAAGAGTGGGGTCATCTTCGTCTTGCTTGGTTCTTTCAGCAGTTCGACCCAGGCGGGACAACCGACATCTTACGATTCCACCCTGATTATCCGTGGGCAGCAGTCCTAAAACTGTTAAAATCCTTTGCCTTTGAACGAACTTTGTTCAATTACCAGTGGCGACTGTTGCATCACGGATTTTATTCCCTCCAACGTCTCCACCTGTGGAGGGTGGTCGAGTCTGCTGGTAGTTTATACTGCGGTGTAGATGAGACTGTCAGACATATTTTTTACGAGTGCCCGTTCGCGAAGTCGATCTGGGATCGTTTGAAGCAGCATTACGGGCTGGTACATTTTTCTTATCAGTCCGTGCGCTTCCTCTTCAACGATTCCACTGGCGAGGTACTTAAACCGGATCTAGCTATTGCGATCGCCTTCATCAACAAAGAACTTTGGCTGGCCCGTTGGAGTCGATCGCAAGGTCATCCTTCATTACTTTCGACCGTATGGAGGAAAGTGGCCGATCAACTAGATCCTTTCTTCTCCTCGAATGGCCACGGCTAGGTCCGTTTATGTTCAGAAAACGCTTCGCAACATCTAAGTGTTTATGCGAGGTCATCGGAAGAGACCAGACCTTCCATCTCATCTTTCCGATGGCCATTTGATACCTCGTCAGTTGTGAACGGGCCTCGTCTTTGAGGCGTTTGAATAAGTCGCGCAGCCCCTTATGGGCTGCCCGCCACTTACCGCATGTGCGCCTGGACGCCTAGACTTTGCAACATTTAAGATCCTTCGATTAGGCGTTCGCTGAGGCATCACCATCAGCCTCAGCTCCAACAGCGGAGGACCCCGAACGATGCCACTTCAGACAGCGTTTCTCCCCAACCTCTGCTCGGGACTTTGCCTCTAGCAATATTCGCTCGGTAAGAAGAAGGAACCGACACGAGCCACGGGGAAGGAATCACTCAGCCGAATTTGGATACGCGAGTGTGGCCACCAGCAAGGTGAACGAGAGCCAGAGAAGCGTTCGGACGAATCGGCCTTATTCTCCCCGTCGCCCGGGATTCTACCGACGCACTAACGAGCATTTTGCTTTCAAAATCGGACAAAAATATCTTGAGTAATTTTCAAATTGGAAATAAATGAAAATGCATGGAAAAGCTTATTAAAAGTATATTTTAGTGAAAATAAGTACATATTTAAAAAAAATATACATTTATTCTTCTTCATCTTCATCCATTAATGAATCATCGTTATTTGGTTCGGGCTTGAAAAGGTCTATTGTTTCTTTTAAAAACGGCTGGCTTTTGCTGGGTTTCCTTTTTCTTCCACAGCTGATCAATGGATCTGATGTGAGAAGAAGCCTATTTAAGACGTCTTCGTTACATCGTAACCGCGAAAACTTCCTTCAAAACCGCAAAAAAAATTCCTGTTTCTGATCAAAATTTTCCCGACCTTAAAGGGTTAAAGTCCTTTAATTCAAAGTCGTGGAAAGATGTGGAAAATGTTTTTACTGTTATAGCAGGGTAATATCCTATAGAATACTATAAAAAAAAAATTTTACTCGATCTTCCTCGACACTATAACATAAACACCTTTTAAATTCCGTGAGGTTTCCGTGAGGTCGATTCTCTTTTAAATTAAGTACATACCTTGTTCCAAAGGATCCATAACTCAAACTTGTCACTTTAACTCCGAAAAAATATACTTTAACTACAAAACAAAAATAGAGCGTATCGAGAATGTAGGCGTGCGTTCTGAACGATGCATCGCGATGTCTAGATTCCGACTACCTGTGCAGCGGGGGGGGGGGGGGGGTGCGGAAAGGGTCTACTTCAAACCCTTTCCCGGATAGTACGTTAACTCAGGTACAAAATAACTATGGTCTTGGTGTCATTAGCTACATTTGGATTTTTTTACTTTTGTCCGATTTTGAAAATGGTTAGTGCGACGTACGAGTGAGAAGAACGGGAGCTCGAAAGGCGTTCCAGGGAATCGACTATATTCTCGCAGTCGCCCGGATTCATATCGACAGGCAAGTGAGAGACAATTTTTAACTAAGGATCGAACTTTTCGTAATTCTCATACTAGTGCCCATGGATCCGAGACGTGCACCGACGCCCGGATCGATTGCAATTACGGACCATTAAACGCCTCGCAGGGCGACGAGGACCAGCAGACTTCTTACGCCCAAAATTTGAGAGACCCAAGCGAGATTGCCACGGACAAAGCAGCATCTACTTCAGGCTTCTCCACAGGCCCCGAGAAGCTGGATTCTGCCACGGGGACTACAGCCCAGCAGCCGACTCGCGAAAAACTTGGAAAGGACGTTTCGCGCTCCGACAGCGTGCCGACTTCGGACCGCACTCTGGCATGCAAAGGTGATCCCGTTGACCTGAAGGGACCCCGACATTCCGACAATGAGCCCAGCCCTTCGTGCTCCAAGAACGATAGGGAACACGAAGTCACGCCGTCACATGAGACTGCCAGTGTCCCAGCCGACCCGGAGGTTGCCGCCATAGGCATTGCAAGCGCGCTCCGCGGCGAGAGCTCTCAACGCGAGCCATGCTTGGCTGCCTTCAACACTCGTAGGGGTACAGTGGCATACAGCTTTTGTACTTCAGATAAAAACCTAATCTATTTACTTTAAGCTGCGTTAAGTAATGAATTTCAACTCTTCTTTGATATTTTTCTAATCGGCTATTTATTTTTCCCCAACGCAGTCACCCAAGGGACCTACCAAACCCCGCGTGGGTCGCCGTCAACGGAATCTACGGTGCCACGGTTTGACCATTGGTTATTGCAACGCTGGACGGAAGTAAGAATCGAGGCCCGATTGCCCCTACCGATCACGTCTGCCCGTTCGATATCAGGAGAGATCAACGCCTTCTTCGCATCTGCCCAGCTGTTATAAGTTTACCGGACTTGACATTTCGTCATCTAATCCCTGAATTGACTTTGTATTTATTTAGAAATTGGAAAGTTATGCACATAATTGGAAATGTTTATTAAACTTTCCTCTCAAACTATAGGATTTGTTTCCGTACTCCTCCTTTCTCTTTCCACGACATTCATCAAATTTACTTTTTAAAGCAAGTAATTTTTAAGCGATCAAATAGTCGAGAAACAAAGTCAAAATCATTGGCAAAGAAATAAATTACAAAAAAGATTAATTAAAAAAAAACCATTAACATTATTTCGAATGAAAACAATTTGGCCAAACTATCAATAGAAATTACTTATAAATGGAAATTACTATTAAAAAAATAAATAAATTACAATACATAATCCAACATACTCTCCTGTTCACAACAATCCAACAACCAACAATACCTCTTCACTTTTAATTAGCACTGATTGTTTTCAATTTAATTATTATTTTTTTAACTGAAATTTTATTTCAAAGTTTTGATAAAATGAAGATGAGATAAATGATCTCGAAAACTTTTTTTTTTTTTATTCAAACTGTAATTTCATCAAATTTTTTCAACTGTGCTTCTCGTCATCGGACCCTCATCACCAGATTTTCTCCTACTTTATGTGCGTCATCTGTTCTTGTGTATCTTCCTGTGTTTCTACTGTGACTGTTATTCTACAAGACTTTCTCTTCACCTGTGTTTTTTGTTCCACATCTGTCTCCATTAGACTTTCTCCACATTGGGTGACTTTTAGTTTTTATTATTTCATTTTATTTTTCAATTTTTCAATAAAAGGAGTATTCATTTTTAATCAATTTTATTTATTACAAAAGCTTTAGAGAAATAAAAATAATGTTTTTTAATATACTTTATTATACAATAAATTAAAACGTGCACTTTTGATATTGAAACGAAGTGTCCAGCAATACTATAAATCCAAAATTATTAATGAAAAAAAAAGTTGAAAATGCCTGTTACTACATTGCCAAAGCGATGTTAACAAAAAATGACATTACACGCGAGCATGGAGTGTATAATTATTCTCGTTCTTTTGCTATTTTGCGAGCATTAAAAAGTAGAGTAGGAATGTCTCTAAGACCGACCCTCCATCCCTTTGCTTTCATCGATAAAATTGTGGTTTAAAATTTGAAAGCTAAGAAAATTTCTAAATAATAAATAATTTGAATAAAACATTTGATTGTTACGGAACGAAGACTGTCCGTAAAATTCGAAGCACAGTGATTGTTGATTTAATAAAGTCATTTCTCGCTCTGGAACAATCAAATGTTTTATTCAAATTTTTTATTAATTTGAAAACTACTTAACTTTCAAATTTTAAACTCAAAGGCAAAGAGATAGAGGGTCGGTCTTAGAGACATTCTAATTTTCAATAGTCTATCCAAATCTGAGGCCGGCCAGGTGGCCGAGAAGGCTAGGGCGTAGGCTTTCTGGTTCTGAGTCCACCTGGTCGTGGGTTCGAATACCGCCGTGGGCATGGATGTTTGTGTTTGTACAGATATAACTTGTTAAAAGGCGCAAAATGATCTTAGTAGTCGACGCCAAAATTTCTAATAAACCAACCAAACCAACCTATCCGAATCTGAAGTCAAATTCAAAAAATACGGAAAAAAATGGCAACATCAAACGACCGATTGCCCAAATCCAGTAACGATGTTCATCACCGCTTTGCATTATTTTATTAAAATTGCCTTGCTGTGGGGTGCTATGTGATATATTCACAGTATTTTTTGTTTTTTGCCTTTTTTCAGATGTATATGGCGGATTTGATTCCAACTACTGTCGTTTACGAACTCGAAAATTTCGTACGCGTCTTGTAGACTTTTTAGCTTCCGTTTATTTATTCATTTATTTTTTTGTTTGGAATTGCTTCTTCACTTCGACTATGAGCTCTATACACTCTCATGCGTTCTGCAGCTGTTTCTGGCGGCCGAACTCTCCATTTGATTTACGTAACTACAATCATAAAAATAACCCTGAATTTGCACTATCTATGATGATGTCACAATGTATTACATTTCAATGCGGAGGCCTTGTCTGTCGAGAGATAAGGCCTCCGCAACGAAACGTAATACCGTAGCCCACGAGAAAGAGAGATCCTGGCGTGGAAAAGTCACCTGATCATCTTAGTCCGAATAACAATGTAACCTTCTTTGTTTCCATCTCGGATTTTAACAATCAGCAATTTTTCGTTTGTTAAACAATGAAGGTTACATTGTTATTCGGACTAAGATGATCAGGTGACTTTTCCGCGCCAGGGACTGTCTATCCAACACCTCCTAAAGAGAAAGCCTTTGCACGGAAACCGTCATACATTGTTACATCATCATAGTAGTGCAAATTCAGGGCTTATTATTGGTAGAAATACGAATAACAATGCCCTACATTGTAATAATGTATTACATTTCATTGCGGAGACCTTCTCTCTTGGTGGTTACGCTCAATGACGTATATTAAAGATAGACTCCGAATCCTATTGTTAACAGCGGCAAAAAGTGAAGCAAATTGAGCCATGACAGTTCTGGGCAGGAGTGAGCCGTGGAGTAATTAGCTGTTTGGCTGCTTTGTTTTTGAAGATTTTGGGCCTGAGGAATAATTAATTCAAAACCATTCCTCAAAGTTAAACTGCATACAACTGTACAAACAAACAAGAAAAAGGATCAGGAATCATTTTCCACAAAAGTAAATCAAAAATACGTAACTAAAATGAAAATACGTAACTGAAAGACAATCGAAACGAAATTGAAATTGAAACCATGATCGAAAAATGTTTATAAAATATAATAAAATACTTCAAATACAAAATAAACGAAAAGATAAACTTATCACTCCGTGAAAGAATTATTAATCAGCTACTCTTCTGTTTAGCCATGTGTTTTGCATCATCTTCACTTACTTTCGGCCATGACAGTTCTGGGCATGGAGCTTCCCAATTTGCTTCAAGTTACAACAATAGGATTCGGAGTCTATCTTTAATATACGTCATTGGTTACGCTCCATCTCGGATGTTAACAATCAGTGTTTTCCGTGGTTTGGAAACAATGAAGGTTAGATTGTTGGAAATACTTCACTTCCGTAACGCAAAAAACGTTTCGTGCTAGTATTTTACTCCCAAGTCGTTGGCGCCGCATGAAAGTTTCACTTCGAAACGAGGAACCTCTAATCAACAAGGAGAATTGAAATACCGGATGCGTATTTCGGCTGGCTAGTAGCCATAGCCATCATCAGCGAAGAGGGATAAAAGTAAAAAAATAATAATACTACTAATAATAAATACAAACTTTTATTTGAGAGACTTGAACCAACTACACGAGAAAATCAAATTCACACATGAAGAAGAAAAAGACAACAAATTGAATTATCTGGACATAAAAAGTAATATTAGAATACGTACAACATTTACAGAAAACCCACAACAACAAGAAACATCATACATAGAATTTATAATTCAACAATGTATCAAGTCCGGAAGCCAATCCCAGAGGCGAACCCAAAAGAGGGCCAAGTCCAAGGGATTCAAATGCAAGGGAGGGAAAGTTACGCACTCGTGGGAGTATTGATGTTTGAGTGTAGGAATTTCCTTACTATGTGACAGGTGTTTAGAATTGTGGCTTTCTGTAAGTCTTTGTATAAGTTTTGTTTATTATTATTATTATTATTATTATTATTATTATTATTATTATTTAACCCCGTTTGGGCTTTTGGCTTGTAGGGGGACAACTTCGGGTCTGGCCCTCCAGTTATCTGGTTGGTTTTCCTCGTTTTTGTTACATTATTATTATTATTATTATTATTATTATTATTATTATTATTAAGTAGCGGAAGAATGGAGCTACTTATTGTTTTCACAATGTCCGTCCGTCTGTCTGTCTGTCCGTCCGTCCGCCCGTCCCCTTCATAATTTCCGCATTTTATTGAGGTAGAAGGTTGAAATTAGGAATGTAGCTTCTATAGGCATGTGCACCTTCACTATTTAGTTTGGTTTTGATTGGCCTACTGGGGTCGGAGTTTCGGGAGCGGAAATTAGAGGGGACCAAAAGGTCTACGCGTATTTATGCATATAAAGGAGTGAAATTTGGTATGCTGATTCCTCTAAGCAAGATCAACATTATTATGAAATTATAGCAATGGTGTAGGAATTGTAGGGGTGGCAGTTACGTGGTCTTTAGAACTATGGCAACCTATGGCATGTCATATATCATTTGATTGGAAATGATAAGAAACGAAAGAAGATAGAGCTCTTTTACACTTTTACACTTTTACGTTCGAGAAAATCAATTTTTCGATTAAAAAATTGGGGAAAGGGGCTAAAAAGTGAGATAAAAAGGTAAATATAGATGAACTGAGGGCTTCCGCTGCTTTTGTTTACTTCCTCGGGAGGATTAACTTCTTATTATCATTTTTAATTATTATTAAGTAGCAGAAGAATGGTGCTGCTTATTGGTTTCACAATGTCCGTCTGTCCGTCCCCTTCATAATTTCCGTATTTTTGAGGTAGAAGGTTCAAATTCGTAATGTAGCTTACAATGATCTATTTTGTTTGGTTTTTATTAGCCCTCTGGGGCCGAAGTTCCGGGGATGGAAATTAAAGGGGACCAAAAGGTATACGTGTATTTATGCATATAAAGGAGTGAAATTTGGTATGCAGATTCCTGTAAGTAAGATCTACATTACTATGAAGCTGGTCCCAATGGGGTCGGAATTGTGGGGGTGGCAGTTACATGGTCTTTTTGGCATGTGATATATCACTCGATCGGAAATGATAGAGAAACGAAAGAAAATAGAGCTCTTTTACACTTTCTAAATATTACGTTCGAGAAAATCAAATTTTCGATTTTAAAAATTGGGGAGAGGGGTTAAAAAGTGAGATAAAAGGGTAAAAATAGAAGATCTTAGGACTTCCGCTATTTTTCCTATACCGTCCTCGGGAAGATTAACTTTTTTTTTTAATTTTCCATTGTAATTTTATTAATATACAATATAGTATTATGTTATCTTATATTTTTAATTACATAGTTCTTGTAATCTTTTATTTTTGCTCATTAATTCTTTTATTTTCTCTTTTAGCATTTGGTTGAATAATAAATTACTATCTACTGTTTCGGTATTATTCAGAATATTGTATTGTATTGTATTGTAGCAACAAGTATCTCTCATCCACGCACTCTATATAAGAGAACATGGAAAAAAGAAATTGCTCCCCAACGGGCAAAGCCCAAAACGGGGTTAATTTATGGGTTAGATAAAAATGTCGGCAAGATTGAAAACGTTAGTTGAAAAATCGTAATCATTATATAGCTGTACTAATTTCATCGCAGGATCAATCCATCCGGCTTGAGAAGAATAATAACGAACAGATAATTTTAATCTATTTCCCCTAATAACTCTAGAACAACGAAGTCCTATTGAAGCTAAAAAATTTGATGAATCAACACGACCATTAAGAATATTCGCAAGAAAATTGATCATATAACAGGTTCCTAATCTATCGAGAGACCAATAAGCGAACTGATCCCTCACAATACCATCAGAACTACCAAATTCTGTTTCGCAATACTTAAACAATGCATCATGATACTTCATTAATTTTAAAAATTTTCTATTAGTAAAGCCTGGGAACCAAATAGGAAAACCATAAAGAATTTTAGGCTAAACAACACTTAAATAAATAGAACAGATAATACCAGGTTGACGATAAAAAAAGCAAGACGCCTGAGACAGCCCACTCGCCTAGCCACTTCTAAATTTCAACAATCAATATGGGTATTAAATGTACCATTTGAATCATACCAGGCACCAAGATCTCTGATAGTAGAATCAACAGGAATTAAAGTATTTCCAACATAATATTTAAAACTTATTTTCATTGTCTTACGAGAGAAACTAATAGTTTTCGATTTATTTATATTAATCTATAAACCATTATGGGAATACCAATTATTAGCCTGAATAATTTTGGTCTGAAGAGTCAATGCATCAACAGATGATGAAATTCTATTAAAGATTTTTAAATCGTCAGCGAACATAAGAGCTGAAACCGGACCCTCAGCAAACAAACAATTTAAATCGCAAATAAAGAAATTAAATAGCAATGGGCCTAAAGGAGAACCCTGAAGTATACCACTCATAATCGAACCAAAGCAACAATTGCCTATAGCATTAGTAATAAAAAAACGTCTGTTCTGCAACATAGAATGAAGCCATTTAATGGTTAGATGATGAATACCTAAATAATGTAACTTTGTCAATAACAAAGACTGATTTACGGAATCAAATGCTTTAGTAATGTCGAGATAACAAACATCCAATTGACTCCTTTCATCCAAAGCAATCGCAATTTCAGATGAAATGCGATGCAAATTCGTAATGGTGGACCTACCGGGAGTAAACCCATGTTGATTGTCAATCTGCAGACTCAGATATTTCCTTCTGAGTTCTTTAAAAACAAATGACTCTATGATTTTAACAGGAAAAGGCAACACTGAAATCGGGCGAAAATTATCAGGACTATTTGGATTTTTAACCTTAGGCAACGGAACAACTTTAAAAGTTTTCCAAGCTGCCGGATAAACTCCTTTCTGCAAAGATAAATTAAAAATCATCGCTAACGGTACAGCTAACACCTCCAGACAACCCTTAAAAACAAAGTCAGGGAGTTTATCTAATGTTATAGAGCTACTAGCTTTAATAGTTTTGCCAAGATTTAATACTTGAGACGCTGAAATTAAATTAGTCTCAGGATTATAACAAGAATTGTTGCCAAGGTTAATTAAATAGTCCAAAGCAACCTGGGTTAAATTAAATTCTCTATTGTTATTAAAAGATTGCTCAAAATGAGACTTTAAAGCCTCCAAGTTATTCAAATCTAGTAAAAAAATTACTAGAAGTAGTTGCGCTACTCTTGCCCAACAATTTATTAGTAATATTCCAAAACTTTTTCGGATCATTAATCATATCCTCAGATAACTTTTTAAAATAAGAATTATAATCCTGACAATATTGATACTTAAAAATTCTCCTAAAATTTTTAAATTGCAATAATAACTAATATCTTTTGTTTTTTTAAATAATTTATGGAACTTCTTCTTTAATCTCCAATAATTTCGTGTAGGTGAGGAAACCCACACAGGAAAAGTTGTACGAGATTGGTAATTATCCTTTTTTAATGGAACAAAATGTCTAAAGGCATTATAAATAAGATTAAAAAAATCATTCCAACAAGAATCAACATCCATATAATTAGCAAAATCATCCCACTGGTAACTCTCCAAAAATTTATAAAAACCATAAAAATCAGCCTTAGCATAATCAATACCCGTACTAATCTTCTTGAGGTCAACAGGACCAATATTAATAATACTATGTAATGAAGGATGAAAAACATCTTCTTTCACCAAACAATTAGAAGCATTCACTACTTCAATTACATTATTGGAAAAAACTTTATCAAGAGAACTACCAAATTTATTATAAATATTATTATAATCATTTAATTGATATTCTGCGAGAAAAAATTCCATAAAACTCAAACGCTCTTTTGAATAATAAGAGGATACCTTGCTATATTGATTGTGATAATTAAAGTCACCGAGAAGTAAGTTAACTCCGTAAGCCATGCATAAGATTGCCTAAATCAGTAAATACCTGTTCAAATTCTACCATACGAACATTAGGAGGAACATAACACAAAAATACAAAAAGATCAACACACCGTCCCAACATACGATTAAATTTCTTTGTGGGAACTCTCACTCCAAAAATGTCGATTGAAAAGGTATTAAAAGGTATATAAATATGTTCAGAATATAAATTAGTTGGCACTGCTATTAAAACTCCTCCTCCTCTCCTCCCATCTAATCTATCAGTCCGATAAATTGTGAAACAATCAAAAAATAAATTGTAATCAGAAATTGTAGAGTTTAACCAGGTATCTGAAAGACATAAAATATGATAGTTAAATTTATAGATACTCGTTGCTAAACCATCCAACTTTGTGCGCAAGCTCCTAACATTCTGATAAAAAATATTAAGTTTCATTATTATTATTCTCTACTGAATTCTCCTCCTGGAAAACCTTCAATTGATCATCATTCAGTTTACCGAAAAACTGCTTCACTAAAATACCCTGTGGCCATTTAACAGAATCCAAAAAAGTATCCAACTCAGCATTTTCAATAGCTACATAAAACGAATTATAATTATCAAATTTAGTTTTTAATTGAAAACAATCAATATCAGTCATGACAGAAAAATGAAGTTTCAAAAACTCTTTAATATCCTCACCAGATGTCTCGGTAGAAAGACGTGACAAGAATAATTTTGTTTCCTGTGATCCCTTAGGACGACAACTTTTAATTTTAAATCAGTATAATTGTTATTATTGCCTATTACTCCCTTAAAAGTCCTTTGTGTCCTTACCTTCTCATTCATCACATTACTTTTCCTTTGTAAATTAGCCATGCCTCCATTACTAATAGAATTTGCAAGCACATTTGAAAAAGAATTTGAATTTATTATACTTTTATCACGTTGAGTTGCTACATTCGTAAACTCATTTAAACTATCTCTATTGAGCCCTGAATTGACAATGGGAGAACAAGAAACCTTAGCCTGAGAATTCATTTCAGTAGCATCTTTTCTTCATCCATGGTAGCATATATAAAATTTAACATAGCATCGCCTGTCTTACCATAACCCTCAACTAAACTTTTTAGATTATCAAGGCAGGATGCAATACGCTGCAATAACTGTACAAACCTTTGCATATTTTGCTCAAAAGTGTTTAAACTCGACTGCAATTCTTTTAATACACTCAAAACACTAATTTTACTTAAGTTATTAGAATCAAACCGTTCAGACTTATCTTTAGGCCTCTCTTCCTCGGAAGTAATAGAAGAAGACTCATCAGCTGAATCGCCGGCTTCATTGCTCGCGTCACCCTGCCTTCTACAATTTCCACAATGCCAGATATTCAATTTATCAAAAACATCTTCAGGAGTTAATCCTGAACATGTCGCATGATATTTAATCTTACAAATAGTACAGCTAATTCTTGCTTGCCGACCATAAATCACTCCACGGCACTGGGGACAAGATGGTCCGCGCCCCTTCGAGCATTTACGCCGCTTAGCCTCGCTAATGCTCCGCACTCCGTTAACAGAGCCGGGAGCGTTAAGCGACATGTCTAACCTGTGCGCCACCTGTCGGAATATAATATCTTGTGGGTAATATAAATATCTTGTGGGTAATAATAAAAAAGAAATAATAATCATTGAAAATTTAATAATTTTTATGTTAAACAAATATTGTCCACAAGAGATTTTAAATAATGCCGAATTAGTAGATAGTAGACGAAAGTTAACTCTAGTCAATAAAAATACTGTATTGTAAATGGACGTTCTTTTAATAGCTTGATAAGTACATATTAGATATAAAAATTATTTTAAAAATTGTTAACGCAGAGAAATTCGTAAAAATTTGTATGTTTAAAAACGTGCACGCTAAACTAGTTAGTCTGTAAGTTCTATGCCCAGCAGCATTTCAAAGAATTGAATCGGATGAAAAGAGACGAAATCTACATGAAAAGGGTTTTCTTCGCAATGTTTCATTTAATAAAAAGATGATTGCTTAGGTTTCTTTCATCTTAAAAGAAACTGATTAAGTAGGTTTCCAGGTTAGACTTAAAAAAAAAGCAAACAAAAGTGATTCAAGCCTCACAATTTCTATAGGTATCCTTTTTTTTTTAATTGTACTTTAACGAACCTTCATTCGACAATTAGCAAACAAAAAAACTCAGAATTTTTAAACTGTTTAAGTACATATTAAGCATAAAAATGCAAACCAATAATCTATCAACCGACAACATTCGATTGTATTAAAAAAGTTACGCAAGTTTATCACAAT
The DNA here is from genome assembly GCA_023313115.1 of Rhysida immarginata. NCBI lineage: Eukaryota > Metazoa > Arthropoda > Chilopoda > Scolopendromorpha > Scolopendridae > Rhysida > Rhysida immarginata. The sequence goes on from JAHWFO010030344.1 coordinate 2,912,641, forward strand.
TTGCTTGGTATTAATATTTTTCTTTCCTTTTACATTTTTTTGCAGTTATTTAATCTATTAATTTTGATTTGCCTTGTTTCGGAAATTTCCTGTAAGAAGAAATGGAAGCTTAAAGCGAAGGGTAAAGGGGTACCAAAGTTCTCTTTTCCTGTATACGGTAGGCATCTCGGTAGAAAACAAAAGCGAACTTTTAAAATATTTGAAAATTTAATCCCGGTTCCGTTTTCTTGTGATAAAAATTAATCCTGGTCTTCAGATTTTATATTAAAAACTTTCATAAACTTCTTGCAGGTGGAGGTGGTGGATACGGAGGCGGAGGCTATGGCGGTGGAGGATATGGCGGTAAAGGATATGGCGGTGGTAAAGGTAGTTATTACAAAATGTCCAAGGATGACCTTGACGATGACTTTGATTATTACCATGAACCAGGAAAATACATATCCTATCGTGACGAGTATTCTCAATATCGACATGGCGGTTTACGTGAGGATTATTTTTCGAATCCAATGTATTATAATTACGAGAAAAGAGATTCTATGCCACCACCAGAAGATGCATGGCGTGTAGAAGAAGTGGACGAAGAAATTATGTATGATTACGACTAACATCAATATCACTGCTAGAAGAATACAAGTCTAAAGTAAGATTAAATGTATTTGGGTCATTCTCACGAAAATGGTACAAATCATGCCCGATACTTTTGAATTTTTTCAGAAAATTTCAGAAACGCTACTAATTAAACATATTTTTTTAATTATTCCTTATTTAATTCTGTATAATCAGGTATTTATTGTTTTGACTTAAGTGATTTATAAAGGCCTTAATTTTTTTTATTTTAAGAACAAGTGGGACAAATCTTGATGTCCCAACTTAAAATCAATAAGAATTAAAACATTATTTAAGAAATTGCTTAAATACTACACCTATGTAAATTATCAATTACATTGCATCTCTTACATAAAAATAATTTTAACAGTAAAGTTCATTAAATTTTTTTTTAATAAGAAAAATTGTTACTTATTAATGTCCCAATATTTTATGTGTATTGGAATGTTCACTATTTTACAGTCATTTCAAAAATAAAATAATAAATTAAATTGAATCTGGCAACACTTTTGAGATGACTAAATAGTACATCTCCCATGCTTAGTCAGCCATTTTGGATTCGACAGTCAACAAGCAACTGATTCTTTTTCTCTAATAGTTAATTTGAGTTTTTTAATGTCCATTATGTTACATTTAAATTAATGATTAAAAAAAGTTTATTTTCTAAAATTGCATATAAACTAGGAAATTTAATATTATTTTTTCATTAATATTATGTTCTTAATTATTATTTTTTTATTTTTATTAGAAAAGCTTCTTTTAGACTTAATTGTCCACTCTCTTATTAGTCCGCTCTGTTACATACTCTGGGACATATCAAGTTTTTGCATGAAAAATGAGAATCTTGGTGTTTTGAGAAGAAAGAATATGCTTGCCTAATGAAACAAAATCTTAATACAAACAGAATACCAAGGAATAAAAAACTTAAAATTTCAAATATTTATTCCTTTGCTTCGTCAGGTGAGTCCAGTGGTGTATCTGATGACGACGAACAGGCAATTAAAAAAGTGATGCTAAAAGTGTGAAAGTCAGCACATACATGCTTGTTGAATTTAAACCTGTTGGTGCTAGAAAATTAGCATATGAGTATGCTGTCGTAGCTCAAAGTGACACTGAAAAAGATGGCGAAGTTAAAGTAGCTTAAGGACAACAAATGAACGAGCGAAAATTATTTAAAACTATTAACACAGATATCTCCTATGTTCATTTTGATCAAATTAAAAAAATCCTACCAGAGCCAAAGTTAAAACTATGGGGTGGATGTTTATATTATGAATTTCCATATGCTGTTGATATTTTCCAAAAAGCTTGATATATGTAAAATTAAATTTAATACAAAATTTATGAAAGCAGAATGTTGTTTGTCTGTAATTCTTTCATAAATTTACAGATTATTCCTATCTACAGCAGTTGTGTCTACTCTGTTACAGGTATGTCCAGAGGTATGTCTCTGTTAGAGAAATGTTTTTATTGTAATTTCAAATTAAAAAATAAAAAAAAAATTAAATTAAGAGTATTAACCTGTTTAGATAGATGGAATAATTTTACCCAGAATAGTGCAATTTTGATCTTATTTAGCTCTATTTTATATGTTAATCTAATTTTTGCACATATTTTTTCTAATTTTGTAATTTGAAGCATGAAAACTAGCAAAAAAAAATGTAAATTTACTCTTTACCATAAAATTTTTCTGCATTTATGTAAAATAAATGTTCCTTGGTTTGTGTTGCACAAAATGTTTTGAAAAAAAAAGCGAATTGACATAATTTAATGCAACAAATATATGTGTAAATTAGAAAAAAATCTCCCATAACCAATCAAATAACTATGAAAATCACATATTAATACTAAGTTGAGCTAATTAATTTTTACAATACCGATAAATTTAATCTATAAGCTATTATTTAACATTAATTTAAGTTAGATAACTTTGAAAAATTTTTTTTTTGAAACATCAAATGTACCATTTTCGTGAGAATGGCCCATTATTGAATTCACCTGTAAAAAAGGTTTATTTAAAATTATCCAGATTTCATTAAATTCCTTACGTATACCTTATTTGAAAGTATTTTTTATGGAAATTTCACTTTAACGAAATTTCAGTTTAACGATTTTTTTTTCTCTATCGCCAGGAATTCGTTAAACTGAGGTTTGACTTTATTGCACGACTATTTTATTATGGATATACACTATATGTGAATGGTCAGTCGAACAGGGACCTGAAAGGATTGGAATTTTTTTTTTGTAATTTACACTTTACAATTGGACTTTCAATTTAATTTAGTCTAAGCGCAGAGCTTTATAATAGTGAAAATTCAACGAAGCCATGTTGTTTACTCACTTTAACACACGCACAAATGCATACGAACGCGTTTTTTCTATTATTTTCCCTTCAGGCCCCTTCCGCATGACCACTTACATGTAGACAAAATATTTGGACACCCTAGAAATTTGAAAATATGCAATGAGTTTGCCAAATGGTATGCTGGGAAAGACACGGGTTTAATAACTATCTTAGGGGCTTAGCTGGTCATGTTCTCTAACTATCCATTAACTCTTGTGGAGATATGCCGCGTGCACCCAAACATATCGAGTTCCAACATAGACTCATCATAGAAGTAATTATTCTGTATGATGCATTGGATCCGAACTGAACATGCCAAAATCGACTGTAACGTATGTTATCAAGAAATGGTAGCAAGATGATGCAACAACAGTAAAAGAACGTCCCAAATGACCGCAGAAACTGACAGAGGCTAAGGTCAAAAACCCTCACCGGTGAGAGAATGATGACGTAATTTCTCACTGGGCTAACCGTCTTTTTCTCGGTGAGGACAGTGAGACTAACCGGTTAGGCATAGCAGCACTAACTCGCGTTTCTGACCGCGTTAAAATGACGTCACAATTTTCTCACCCGGATTTCTGACCGACCAAGCGCTAACTCTTCTCACCGGTGAGAGTTTTTGACCTTGGCCAGAACGTGACAGAAGATGCCTGGTACGACATGTCAAGAAGTCTCGCACTTCCTTTGCCACTTCGCTCGCTGAAGAGGTTGAAAATAAATCAGGAAGCGCCGTTAGTAACAAAACTATCCGCAGAGAGAGGTTAGGATCGGTTATCATGGTAGAGTAGCTGGACAGAAGTCGATGATTAAATATATTAATGCGAGGCATCGTTTAGCCTCGTCGTTCCTGGACCGTTGAAGTATGGAAAAGTGTTCTTTGGAGTGATGAGTCATGGTATGACGACAACCCGGAGAACGGTTTGTTTCAGACTTTGTTCCGGTGAAATTCGGTGGAGGGCCCATCTGTGTGCGGGTTTGTTTTTCTTTCTTAGGACTCGACCCATTGGTTCTTGAACTTGGCCCTGCCTACATTTTATAAATAACAAAAAAATATTTTATATCATAAAAAACAAGGCAACACAAAAGCAATTAAACAAGACAAACAATATGTGAATCCATACAAAAGAAGGTAAATTCTTAACCAATAGAAAATAGGTATATATTTAGTACCCTAATAGATATTAGAATAATCAACATTTTTTTCTTCTTTGGCAATACTACGGAGGTGACGGTTGTTTGTTTCAACAGGACCGTGCTCTATGTCGTATGGCAAATAGCTTAGTGTGCGCGGGACTAATTTCGTCAAAATGAGGTGAATTTACTTGACTGCTCAGAGCCCCGATCTCAATCCGATCGAGCACTTGTGGGGAAACTGGAGCGATGGGTACGAAAAAGCAAACCACGTTCGTCTTCGCAACAATATCTTCTAACAGCCTTGCAAGAGAAATGGAGAGCACGGTCCCGAGACTTCAAACAACTTGTGGAAAATGTGCCTCGACATGTTGCCGCTGTAATACAATACAGTGTCGACAAACATAAAGAATTTCTCTTTCAGAGTCGTATTTTTCGATATCTTATTTGAATGTGAAAATTTAGGCAGATTAAGAAGCTTTATCCTTTTCTGGTTTATAGACTGGACATATAAGTATACGAGATAACTAAGGATGGTTATAATTTATCTTCTCGTACGTATATAATACTTAGTGCTATAGGATGGTTAGTATTTCTAAGTAAGAGATAACTCAATCTAAACTGCTTGAATTTAAAATGTCCGGAATGATTAAGCGCTAATTAATGTACGAGAACGGGAAAATGTGAAACCATTGAAATTCGGAAATTTCAAGAAGGATAAATGTGTAGCGATAACAAGAAAATAACCCCCTCCTCCTCCGAGGAGAACATAGGAAAGTAGCGGAAACTAAGGTATTTCCCCCTTTCTTCCGCACTTCTTAACCCCCATTTTTTAAATCAAAAAATTGATTTTCGCGAACGTAATATTAAGAAAATCAAACTGAACCACTACTTTCTTTCATGTCTCATCATTTCCGATCAAGTGACATATCACATATGTCGACATTAAGAAAATGTTAATATAAGGCGGGTCAAAAGCCACTGGACCTAACTGTTTTTCGGAAATGGTGAGTGAAATGAACGATGTGACCATGCGATCAGGGAATAGGATAGGTGATCTATCTTTTGGGGCAATTTTGTAGTTTTGCCGCCATCTTGAAATCCGCCAGTTTGGGTTAATTCATTTTCTTACATGAAAAGGGGGTCATGAGGCATATCAAATAACACCAGTTTTTTTCTCAGGAGTTCATTCCTGCAATCGGATTTCAGTTATTGTTGTGGTTCACAAGTTATTAACAAAAACATTGACACTTTCCAAACAAAAACACACACCGAAAACTTGGTTGCAGCAGCTAATGGATGTGTTCAATGTGTTGTCCCTGCTGCTAGAACAGATGTCAAGGAGCTTTATGCACTTGCATAAGAGCATTGATGGTAATGCTGTCGCAGCCCTGTAGAATGCGTTCTTGAAAGTGACGTTTGCTTTGAATTTTCACAGCATGCACAAGTTGTTTCAAGTGGCCCCGCAGATAAAAATCTAGTAATGTGAGGTCTGGAAAACGTGGTGGCGACTCTACTCCCCGCTGCCCAATCCAATAACCAGTTAATTGCCCAGCCAACCAATGACGAACATTACGTTCAAAGTGTGGTGGTGCACCATCCTGCTGGGAAAAAGCTGGGAAACTGCCATCTTCAGTCAACACTGACGGGGAACACAATGTTCTGTAACATTCGCAGGTACTCATCAACATTTAGGGTATCATCTAAATTGGTCTAATTAAACGGATGCTCCATATCCCACATCACACAATAACTTTACCAAAGACTTTGGATGGACCTGTACATGACGGTTAGTATCGTTGAAATATCTCATGTTTTGACGATTCACCTCGCCGTGGACATAAAAATTTTGCCTTATCACTAAACATAATGTTATGTGCAAATAAAGGACTCAGTCGATAATTGTCCACAGCCTAGGTATACTTTACTTCAAGCATATCATATCACAACACATCGCAGGTATTCTATGTGAGTGCCTTGCGTAACCTGGCACACATCAAGCCGATAGTCTATCTCCTGCCAAACCTTTCGTAGCATGTCGCGATCCACATTGTTATATACAATGTTATTAATTTGCCATTTTCTTCTGTTAATTGCACATATTTCTTTAACATTTAAATTTTTGGTTTATGGTATTAGTAGATGGTTCATGTATTTTTGTTGTGAATATTGTGTTTAGTAAATTGTTTTGTATTTTAAAATTATTTATCTCTTCTAAGATTTTTTTCTGTTTTTAAAATATTTTTATATTAAATTAATGAAGTTATATGTTTATATTGCTTGTTTCATTCAAGTACTATTTATATCACTTCCAAATGAAAAAATATTCCTGTAATTGGCCCACTCATTAGACAAAAGCTATTGGTTTTGCTAATCATTTTGGGCAAGATAATCCAAGCAAGTAGTGGCTGGTTGCACAATTTTGTAAAACACATGGGTCTTGTCCAAATATAGCTTGTGGTATTAGTATTTGTGTAACTACAAAATGTTAAAATTAATGGTTAAGATTATTAAAGTGTGAAATGTAATAGCTGGCTGCTAATGTTGTAATTAGAAAATTAAAAACATTATTAATCATGTTTCTATATAACGAATTTTTTGGGGAGGACCCAGTGACTTTGTTATGGGGAGGATCGACTGTCCTCGGAAATGAAAATATGCTTTCTTGAAACACCTATAAATTTATCAATCATAGCTTAAAAAAAGAGGTTCAGCTTCTAATAATAGTGTATGCCATTACAAAGAATAGGCAGGTTATTAGAATCGAAATTTGGTAGCTATTTCAAACTCAAATTTAAATTGGCAGTAGCAACTTAATCACCGATTCCTTGTTGAAAATGAGACATTCATTGTCTTCTTTATTTCATAAAATGTAATACTCTAAAATACAAGTTATGCAATTTCGTTTCTATATGAATAACATTTTCATTTTTTTTTCTTTTATAGGAGACATCTTATTCCTCATGTAAAGGAAGGAAGTACTTTTTCGTCGTCTTTCTCTCCTGAGAAGTTACGAATCTTCATCTCTGTTCATCGCTTCTTTCCAAATCATCATTTCTCAATTCAACTTTCGTTAGTGTAAATACTTCCATTTAATCATATTTCATGTTCTGTACATTTCTGTAATATATCATTTAATAAAACGTTTTGACCATTACAATAAAATTTAAATCTTTTAATTTGATCTTTCTTTGTTGGGAGAAATAAAAGTAAATAACTAGTACAATTCATATTTTAAATAAAACGTAAATAAAAGAATTTGTATTTAATGAACTTAAGAATTTGAAAAAAAATTGCCATTCATTTTTTTCTCCATAATGCCATTGTATGTTCCTTTCTTTTACATAATTTGAAGTCAGGTATATTTGTATTTGATTTATTGGACTTTACTGATGCTTTTATCTCTTGAAAAAAAGTTATAACGATAAGATTACAACATTTCTTAAGCAATCGTTTGCTAATAATTAAATTTTATACAAGGAAAATACAATCGAGATTGAAAAAGAAACACAAGACTTTCCATAAAACTTTTATAACACACCTATTAGGTTTGTACATTAGTGTTCATAAATTAAGGGATTTATTTAGCCACTTCCGATTAGCACCAAACTTGGTAAGGCTGTTCTCTAGGTCATTCATTAAACAATGCAATCATTAAACACAAAGGTGGCAGCACCGTTGCGGACGGAACAACATAAAAAGTGCATGGACACCCTTTGCACCGCACAAAAACTTGAAGCATCCCTCCCCTCCCCCTTCTATTTTTGTAAACTGTAAGCAACATTTAATACGTTGTGTGGTCCCCTGCACAGAAAGACATGCAGCACAAGGTGCTGACATGCTCAACAACAAGGGTATCCATCAATGGTTGGGGAGATGGCATCTCAATCCTGGACCAATGACGTTCACAGGTCTTGCAGTTTTGCGGAAAAGATATTCACTTCGCAACACGTCTTCTAAGAGCATCCCATGCATGGTCCATAGGATTTATGTCCAGGGACCATGCTGGCCAACCCATGCGCCGCATGTTCTCATGTTTCAGGTAGTTGTCCACTATGCTATCCCGATGCGGATGCGCATTGTCGTTCATGTAGAGGAAATCCTAATCTACCGTACCCCTGAAGAGACGAATATGTTGCAGGACACTATTCCGGTACATCTGGCCAGTTATGGTCCCTCCATCAAAGACTTGTAGCGATGTACGGGAACCCATCATGATACCCGCCTTTCAATCGTCCTTTTTTCATGCTGCATGTTTGTAGAACCAAACCAATTGTTCTCTACGGTGTCCCTGGTTCAACAGGACTCACCTCATTTGTCGTCGAGTATACCAGCCAACTGCTTGGAACCTCCTGCATACCGATTGCCTGGAAATATTAACTCCACTGGCCGCTGAAGCTCTCTGACAATGTTTTTAACTGTGGTTTGCCTGTTACTATGGCAGATAGAGCATGGTGACCCTTAAAAGACCCTGACTAAAACATCTACGAGTAGCTTCATCCTGTCGGATCCGTATCCACAGTCTTGAAATGACGCTAGTTAACACGTTCAGCGCCCGAGACACTTCAACTTGGAACTGGCTTGCTTCCAGTCATCTAATTATTTGTACTCTCGTTTCACTCTCTAAATGGACACGATGAGTCATTAGCAACATTAATTGAAAGATAAAAAACACGTTATTTATGGCACTTTCACTATGACCTATGTCACAAGTGTGTTTCGTCACCAGTGGTGCTCCTACCTGTGTATTAATGTGCATTTAATGATGGAATGGTGTTTACAGCACCTATAGAATGGCTTTACCAAGTTTAGTAATTAATAAATTATTATTATTATTAATTAATTAATTTATAAATAATTAAAAATTAATTAAATAATTATTAATTAATCTTAATTTATGGACACTTGTATATACTTGGATCACTTTCTTCAAAAATGAACAAATGCTACAATTTTCTCAGTGTGAAGCGATACGGTGTCAAATCTTGAATAATTTCTAACCACCTGTAGTTAGACAAAACAAACTTTTACAGTATAATTTAGTATCATCTGCTGAAACCTTTGGCTTATATAATATCGTTTAATCTTTTTGCATACATTTTATTAGATAATGTTTTCTTTCAATTGGCCTTTTTCTATGGCGGTTTTGACAAACTTTCCTGTTTACCATATACAGAGTGTTGCAAAAATATACAGGACAGTACTAGTGGGTAGCCTATCCTCTAGCTTCAGGGGTTGCTTCATAAAATGATAATTGGGAAATTTTATTTTGTTAACCCATTTACGCGGAAATAATAAAATTGAAACTAAAATAATTTTGGTGTTCCCTCCATGTTGTAGGGGGCAGAACTGGAAAAAGCCATTAGTGTTCTGGACGGTGCGAAATCTAGGAGAACACTGAATCTCAGAAAAATACAAGTTCCCTCGTTCGAAACGGGGTTCGGCAGTCGACCAATCAGCGATTGATTATGACATCAAAGATGTGGAATCTGGGGGGGGGGGGTCAAAAGCAGGGTTAAAATGAAGCTAAAATCCCGTCTCTGGACCTTTGAATTAGGCACCAAATCGTCTCACAACCACCTGCAAGAGAATCACAACATTCGGGTGTTATATGGCAGAGGGCCATTAGTTTGTCTTCTGCTGCTCTTAGTTGTTGTAGGGGTAAAATTTCCTTTTTGTGTGTCTTTAAACTTCACCCCTGCAATCTGCTCTTTCTTTCCAAACTGACCCGTTTCTATAAACAGCTGTAAATTATAAAGGTTTCAATAGAGGTGCTAATCCAATGATTCATCCCACAACAGTCTATCATCATTGTTCAAAGAAAAGGGAAACGAAAGCTAAAAGCATTCCGAACCCTGGACAATAAACAAACTTGAAAAAAGAAGGAAACTTTCCTTCAGAAAAAAGAGATTCTAAAACTTCCAACAAATTTATTTATCTACTTCTAGAAGTTCAATAAAAAAGGAATAAACTCTCCTTTATAACTTTCTCGGTTCCAAAATGTCCAAATAATCAAATCAATAGTTTTAATAAAGCAAAAAATGAGAATAATTAATATTCGGGATTCCATTCTCATAGGAATAATTATAATTATAAAGCTAGATCATTATACTTCATTTTTTCATTATTCCTTTATCTCTGTAAAAGGGTTTACCGTATATAAATAAATAAATCCAATGAAAATAAATCCAATTAGGAAATCTGTTGTCTAGGTGCTCGCGGACATCAACATCGAAGTTAGCAGTTGCACCGTCACCTTTTCATCTTTCACTTTTCAAATTATCTTTTCACACAAATAAGGATGTGTATAAGCAGAGGCAGTTGTGCTGGAAATGACAGGGCGATTCACAATAAATGTAACAAGCTTCAGCATTTTGTTGGCGAGGTCAGGTTGAGCAAAAAATATCATATGAACATAGGTCGCATTCCAGTTAAGTATCGGGTGGTTATAATTAAAGTTACCCACTTCTGCGCGGGCTCAGACCGCTTTGTTGCACAGATAGTGATGAAAAATGTATACAGAATATGCAGACCACGGGGAAGAGAATTCCAACGGAAAATTAATTAGTGCTTATGGTTGCGACCAGGGGAAAAAGTGGTGCCGTATGCAAAAGCGCAATGCATCTCTGAACAACCAATCTGCAGAGCATTGCAGGAACCTGGGTGTTTACAGACAACAGTCTTCATGCAAAATGGTACAGCATCGAATGTGGGTCGTACTCACTTTGGCAATAACGTATTCTGTCCAGACATTTCAACTAGAACCATCTTGTACATTCATTTTGGCTGCAAGGTCGGATTTAGCACAAGAAATCTTTTTCGCTTTTGCCATAGCTTCCTTTGATTTCTCTGATTCTGCTTCAGCCATTTCATGGGAGACATTTCCTGCTGCTGTTAAGTACGCTGTCTTGCGCTTCCAGAATGTCATCGATGCAGAGGGTGCGCATATTGAACAGTACCTCTAATGACATTCCAATAGTGCGTAACTGCCGTCTGTGTATGATCTTGCAGCGCCACTTTTTCTCCTGCTGGCAACCGTATGCACTAATAAATTTTCTGATGAAATTCTCTTTCCCATGCTCTGCATAGCCTATGCACAAAGTTTCATTACTATCCGTCCAACAATGCATCCGCGCTGAAGTGGGGAACTTTAATTAAAACCACCCGCTACAAAAAACACATGTTAAGAAGCTATAATTATTATTTAATTTAAAAGCACAGGAGAGAATGTACGATTTAGTATAACAAATCCTTAAAATGTGCCCATTGAGCCTGAATATAAGCACGACACCTACGAATCATCGAATCATAAATACTACAAATTCTGGCGTCGTTATTGAAAATTTCATTGACTGCATCAATTATCCGTTAAGTAACCGTTCTTGAATATTGATGTCAACAAAGAAATGACTGTCAATTGTCCTGGCCTGTATTTTGCGTTTTAATAGTAACTATTACACCAATAAAACTTTGATCTTTGAACTATGTAATTTTACATCTAATTGGAATACGACCTATGTTCATATGTGTCATATAATTTTCGTGATAAAACCAAGGTGAAGAAGAGAAGAAGGGGGAAGTCACGAAGAAGAAGCGAGAGAACTCGCGTATTCTGGAACAAGAAGTTTTTAGCGAGTTTTTCCTCACCCCTTCAATGGAGTGGCTTCGCTGGTAAAGGCGAGGAGCCGCGTGAGGGGGCAGGGGGATACTGGATGCTGTGACGAACGGATCGAAAAGCTTAAGTGTAAAGGTGCTCAGGCGTTCGGCTCATGCGACGATAGGATCTCGAAGGAAAAACGAGAATCCACGCCAAGCGTAGGCTCGGTGAAGTAGTTTTGGAGAAAACTGGGCGGGTGTCCGTCTCGAGCATAGGTATCCAAAGAACGGGGACGGTAACCACATGGTTCCTGCAGCAGGATGCTCGTGATCCTGACTGGTCCAAACACGTACTGTTCACTGATGAAGCTACTTTCACCCGTGAGGGTGTGTACAACACCCGCAACAATCATGTCTGGGCAGACATTAATCCTCATGGAACACGAACTCGCGGGTATCAGCATCGCTTCAATGTGAACGTGTGGGCTGTGTCATTGAAAATCATCTACTGGGCCTATGCATCATGCCTAACCTCTTGACAGGCGAGAATTACAATCGGTTTCTGCAGGAAACTCTCCCCAAGCTCTTCGATACTCGGATGTTCGACAAAACATATGGTACATGCATGATGGAGCTCCGGCACACTTCGCTCGGACAGTGCGCGACACTCTAAATACCGCCTTCCCAGCTTCCCAGGAAGATGGATTGGGCGAAGTGGGCCTACAGGCCACCTGACCTCAACCCACTTGATTTCTTTGTATGGGGCCATCTTCAGAGCCTAGTGTATGAAACACCTGTGGACACAGCGGATGATCTTGTAGCACGAATTGCTGTTGCTGCTGGTCCCATTCAAGATAGGGTGCTAGAATCCTTACGTCGGCGTGTCAGTTATGTCGCACCACTGATGGCCGTCACTTCAAACATTTGCTTTGAACTGGCGTTGTTATTGTACATAATGTTTACAGCTTTTGTTGTCTCTTTTGGTTGGCGTCTAAACCAGAGGACACACATGATATACACGAAACTGTATTATTGTAGAAACAAAGACAGACTAAATAGCAAGTTTGGTAATTAATTTATTTAACACCTACGCGTTTCGTGGAAACCACATCTTCAGGGTAGGATACAACTACGTTCAGTCAAGAACGGAGGCCTGTTTTTATGGCCATACCCCTCCAATCAGAAATCCAATCATCATACAATAATCAAGTACAAGGTAATCCAATGGCATGGCAAGAGTATTTGAACAATTCACCAATAATAAAATTATAAACTGACAGCTTATAAAGATAACATAGAAGAAAATAAATATAAAATTTATAAACCATTAAATACAAATTAAACATTGATGGTATAAATGAAATTAATTGCAATAAATTACAAGATTGAGTGTATTATATAATGGAAGGGGTGGATGATTCATAACACCTTCGTAGAACGGCTCTTACAACCGAGCTCCGATACATCGATGTTATTCATGAATCGATTTTTTGACTGTGTTTATCACATCATTGACTACATCTAAAATGGCGCTGTTTTCAAAGTTAATTTGATTATTTAAAATACGTTTGTCTCCATTTTTTATATATTTTCTGATTTCCAAGGCTTCTGTTGTTAAAATCCGTTTATGATCTCGTTCCTTCCTTACGATATCCATTATGTTCTCGATGACACCGAATTGATGTCGATTGTTAATGAGATGGACGGCAAAGGCCGACTTGCCATCCCCTTTCAACCAAGAATTGCGGTGTTCTTCGTATCTTTTCTTAAACGACCTCTTCGTAGATCCGATGTAAATCGCTCCACAATCGGGGCATGTTAGCTTGTATACACCGCTGGTTCTGTAGTCACATTCATGTTCTTGGTTAACGACTCTTGGGTTAAGTTGTCACAAAGTATTGTGAACAAACGCGAGCGCGGTCGCGAGCGGCATACAAGCGCGTCTGCTTGGGACTCTCAGCTGCAGGCGTCACCTGTTGACAATAAAGATATTAACTTACTTATTAATAGTGAGAGAGATCAGGTACAGCGTCGTACCGCCAACAGATGGCGGGACCGAGAGAGAACAAGCGGAAGAAGATTGATTTTGCGCGAGAGCGCGAATTTGGAGAGGCGGGCGCATGCAAGAAGTGATTCAGGGAGAGTGTGGGAGCCAGCCGACGAAGGAGGAGCTCGAACCCGAGTTCCGCGAGGAGACAGAAGGAGAACTTTAAGTTCGAGGTTCAGCTCCAAGTGCTATTGGCAAGCAAAGCCAGTGTGTGAGGCTTCGGACACGAATTGCCAGAGTAGTACGTGCGAAAACGTCGGTGGTCGGCGTGGGTCTGCGAATCCCTTGAAGAGAGGAGAGTGGCAGCAGCCTGCGCGTGAAACTAATGTGAGTGTGCCCATTTCTGTTTCTTCAGTGTCATTAGGCGAACTCGTGCAGCCGGCGCGAGTTTTTGTCGAAGCAAACCACGTCGCTCTCCAGGGAGAAAGCTGTGGACGGAGAACCGTACAGCGGGCCCGTCGCCAAGATTCGTCGGAGAAGGCAGCCCGTTTTCCTCTGCTGGCAAAGGAGATTCGTCGTGGAATCGTCTGGCAGCTTTATTCTGTGCCGAGTCCATTCGTCCTAGGAAATTTGGTGGTGGTGACCAACCTCCCTGTACCTTTGACGGACGACGCCGTCCACGCAGAAAGTGGAACCGCAGCCCAGGAGGACGAACTTTGGACCGCAATTGCCCCGTGGGGGCTGACTTCCTATGTTACTGACGGACTAGGTGCTCTATACCGCATTCGGAGGTAAGCTGGCTGTCGTTCATATGACGACTTACTTTAACTCTCTATATTTAAGAATCACGCAGCGCCTTGGCCTCTCAAGCAGCGTTGTTTGTTTTGTTTTGTTTGAGTTGGTGGCTGGAGTTTTTCTTCTAATTAAGTTGTCTTTGCCCCTCGGCGCGTCTTTGCCATAATTGGGAAGGAGTTTTTACGGAAAGCTAGGCATCTCGCTGCAGCCTGTGTTCAGCCAAGAGCCTTTATGCACCCGTTTAAGAGAAGTAAAGCTTCTTGTCTTTATTCACCAGTTGGCAACTACGCATGCAACTGGTTGTGTCATTTTTGTTTTTGAGCTGGACGCGAAGGTCATATTCCTCTCGTCTAGTTGCCGTGTGAACGGGGTAATCCTTTCACGGTATTTCGGCAATTGGCCGTTTTCCTAAATTTGTTATTGATGTAAAGGAGTCATTTTTCCTTGAGCTCCTGGGATTGAATCCTCGTGATAGAGGACTTTCCCCTTTCAGGCTTTTTGCCTATCTTTGCACTTTTATATTATTTTATCTTGATAATTAAGAGTTGCAATAATTATTTTTCTGTTCAATAAAAACCTTATTCAAAATTTAATATGCCTACATTGCTGTCCCTATTAAGCAAATTTCCACTGCGCTCCATTCCTGCACGTGACATAAGTATATATCGGCATTTGTTGTTGGTTTTAAACGCAACTCTGATGTCTTTGTCCCGAAATAAGTTGCTGATTCTCTTTATTTCTGGTCCTGTATAGGTGAAGACCGCGTACTTCTTATGTTCACTCTCATTATTTTCTTCGATTTCTTGCCTTGGCCGTCTGGTTTTTCTCAATATTGAAGATGTAATCTTATCAGGGAACGAATTATTTCTTGCGATATCGAAGGTGAGATTGATCTCGTCCTTCCTATCTTTCACTGTGATGGGGTATTTTTGTGCCCTATTGAAATAGTAACTGATTGCTGCCCCGATAATTGTAATCTGTATTTTTATGCGGATGATACTGCCATTATGACATGGGCACACCAGCCGGCTCACGTTATCACTCGGTTGCAGTGCGCCTTGAAGCAGTTCGAAGACTGGTTTAACTGCTGGAAGTTGAACCTTAACGTCGGAAAGTGCAAGGCTTTGTACCTCAATAGGAAGCTCAAGCGTCCCCCAGATTCTCTTGTTCTGTTCAATAAGAAACTGGACTGGGTGGACAACTACAAGTATCTGGAAGTTATCATTGACTCAAGACTCTCATGGAACCGGCATATGTCCTATGCTCTGAACAAAGCGAAGAGGGCTAAGTACAGTATCATAGCTCTCATGGGTCGCAACAGCGCCCTCAGCATTGACAACAAGCTACTTCTGTACAAATCGATTGTCCGGACCATACTCCTCTATGGCATGCCTGCGTGGGCGACTATCTGTAAAACCAGATGGAGTGAACTACAGTCATTCCAGAATGTTACCCTGAGGACCATTGCTCAGCTGGACAGAAGGACTGTGAAAAACCAATCCATCCCCATGGATTTAAACATGGCCCATATCGGAAAGGTTATACAGGATCTCCTTTTGATTATGATACAGAAGATGAAGACTCACGACAATAAGCTTGTGAATGGAATACTGAAGAACTCATTGAATATGAACGGGCATACGAAGTATCGTAAACCGAGGCACGTTCTTGACGTCAATTTTGAAGATATTAGCAACGTCTCTTTCCCGGACTACTGGAAGATGTGATAATCTTCTTTCTCCTTGTGTTTTTTATTTCGTTTGTATTTGTTTCTGACAATCGTCAATCTTATTTTCTTTTTTGTATAATATGAAAGACCGCTTGGGTTGGTTAGGCTTCTTGACTACCTCAGTGTATTTCATTTGGAGTTTATTCTGGTTGGATGAGCTTTGTGAAAGCGCTGCTTTCGTCCGATCCTAACAAATGTACACTTCACTGTTCGATTGTCGTAATTTATTGCAATTAATTTCATTTATACCATCAATGTTTAATTTGTATTTAATGGTTTATAAATTTTATATTTATTTTCTTCTATGTTATCTTTATAAGCTGTCAGTTTATAATTTTATTATTGGTGAATTGTTCAAATACTCTTGCCATGCCATTGGATTACCTTGTACTTGATTATTGTATGATGATTGGATTTCCTGCTATTGTAAACCCCTCCAATGAGAAAGTTTTCTGATTGGAGGGGTATGGCCATAAAAACAGGCCTCCGTTCTTGACTGAACGTAGTTGTATCCTACCCTGAAGATGTAGTTTCCACGAAACGCGTAGGTGTTAAATAAATTAATTACCAAACTTGCTATTTAGTCTGTCTTTGTTTCTATTGTTAGAAAGCAAGTAAGCCCATGATGCAACCTCTTGTATTATTGTCATTAACATAAAGTGTCTTGCACATAAAAGTTGATAGCTCCTGAACCCACTTGCGAACCTACTTGCGAACCCACATTGTATTAAAAGAAAATGTTCATTCTGGTCACTTCTGTCATTGCTTAGAGTTATACACACTTTTTCAGAATCATTCTGTATAAAATTATCTTAAATTAGCTCTAAATCTGACTACGAATTATACTACTCATATAATCAATTTTATCAAATGGTAACCATAAGACTCCAAAGACTTATCTTGTCTTATCCAAGCTTCTGGAGATTATTTAAATTTTTCTCTGCCCATTCACTTCAAATGTTCTCTATTCGATTTCTGCCTAATACACTGCTTTGCAATGAAATTGTCCCACCCACAAGGAGTAATCCGAATGAACCAAAAGCAGGTATACAGCAAGAGATACATCTGAACACACCTTTATTACGTTATGGAGCCAAGACGTGCACTCGTTTGTACAGGGTGTCCCAATGGAAAGCGGCATCAGTAGGTTCTGGCACCACCTCTAGCGGCGATACAGTGTTCCAGCCGTAGGTGTAGGTGATTACACAGATGGGGAATGTCATCTTGGGGTACATCTGCCCAAGCCTGGTGAACCTGCTGTGTCAGTTCATGGAGATTGCGGAGTGATCGTAAACGACGTCCCACCATGTCCCACACGTACTCAATTGGCGTTAGGTCTGGGGACCTCGCGGGCCATGGCAGGCAGTTGACATCATGCAGACATGCCATGCTCTTGTTTGCCGTGTGCGGTCTGGCGTTATCCTGCTGAAAAGCTGCGCCGGGTATGGTGTGCAGAAAGGGCAGTAATACGGGCTGCAGAATCTCTGTGACGTACCGTGCTGCTGTCAAAGTGCCTTGGATGGTGACTAAAGGCGTTCTGGTATCGTAGCCGATGGCGATGGACCCCAGACCATGATCCCGGGTGTTGGTCCACGATGGCGATACTAGATGCATTGTTCATTGGCATGTTCTAATGGCCTGCGCCACACCCATCCGTGTCTGTTGTCGGTGTCCAAACGAAAGCGGGATTCGTCGCTGAACACCGCCGGGCGCCATTCCATTCGCCAGCCCACTCGTTCACGATATCATTGCAGTCGTATCGCGCGCTGCTCAGGTGTCAAAGAAAGGCACAACAATGGACGCCTGGCAGACATTGTCACGGCGTGAAAGCGGCGTGCTATTGCAACACCACCTAAAGACAAGGCCTGGGCGCTGAAATTTCAGTACATTGTTACATCATCTCAGTAGGGAAAATTCAGAGCTTATTATTGGTGGAAATACGGTTAACAATTCCTTACTGAGGTGATGTAACAATGTAATGACGTTTCAGCGCCCAGGCCTTATTTTTAGGTGGTGTTGGCTATTGTCGCTATTGACACTAGAGCAGTAGCGGGAATAGTGATGCTGTCGCGCAGTTGCCGTAGGTTGATGGTTCTGTCCGCTAGCGCTGTTCGCAGTATCCGCCTATCGGTACGAGCTGACGTGCTTCTCCGGGCCCCAGAGCCTGGTCTTCTGGCATGTGTGCCTTCCTCTCTCCATTGCCTCCAACATCGGCCTACCGTCTGTGCGTCCCGCGACACATGGACAGCAATCCGTCTGGTTGATCATCCAGCCTCGGAGAGGCCAATAATCAGACCTCGTTCAAAGTCCGTTAATTGCGTGAACGGTTGTCGTTGTCGTCGTCGCGGCATTGAGACCGTTGTGCGGATTACAGTATTGTACGTTCACGAAGCAGTTGTTTCCTCCCTACTGCATGGAACGTCTCGCACAGGTCTCAACTGATAAGCTTATATAGGCAACCCAAATGTTCATGTCCCGTGAGCGTGCATGTAATCGTTTACTAGTCGGAGGTAGACGAACCCTCCCCCCCCCCCCCCCACTAAATATGGATAAGGTCGGATAACTCCTTGTTGGTGGGGCAATTTCATTGCAAAGCAGTGTATCTCCTCGTTCTTTTTCTCTTATGATTTACTTTCCACTACTAACTTCCTGTTCCCTGTTCTCTGTCTTCCTTTTCTTCTCTTACTTTTTGATTTTGCTTGTTTGTGTGGGATTGCTTTTTAATTTATTCCGATTTTTCCTTGATGGTGCGGGCTCGAGTAACGTTTACTCAATACTGCCGATACTATCGAAGTACCTGACGCTCGTTATAGTATCGGGTATCGCCAGCACTAAGACTAGGATCCATTCAAATGGGCGGCAGAAGATAAGGTCCTCTAAGTCTAACGTCGATCCACAAGAGTACAATTCTAACGTCGAAGCAGTACGCAGTTGTTTGCTTTGAATACGAAAGCGGCTTACAAAAACGTACCTCACATGTATTATTCTTTCAAAATCTAATGATATCTAATGATTCCGACCATTGGTTTCCTATCTCAAAGTACTCATTTTGCAGTCCTCTACCATCTGTAGAATTTTGACCCTAAAGGTTTGAGACACACCGTTATAAAATTGTGCCCTGTATTTTCAAATAATGTCAGGGTTAATTTTAACAGAAAGAAGATGTTCCTCGAATTGAAAATAAGAGAAGAATTTTTTACGAAGTATAATGGCAAAAAAACTTGTTGAAAGCTTTCAAGCACTGTTAATTTTATTAAGGAAATAGCAAATAAAAAAAAAGTTTTTAAACCTATAATCTATTACTTTCCTGTTAATTTTCTCAATAGCTAGAAATTTTACAATTTTTCTTTTACTGAATTATATTAAAAAATTATTCAATTTTTATCCTCTTGACAATTCGGTTGTGTTTCCTTTAAATAAAGAGTGAAGTAAACGTCAAATAATTTGAATAGGGAATTGCTTGAGGAGAGCGTTAAAACTGTCATGCCTTCTTTGAAGCAAATTTCGATCTAAAGCAAATATGGAAAGAACATTTCCTATGCATTATTTTTACATCTTTAAAATTTTGTATTTCCTGAGTCGCGATTAATGTGGAAAAAAGGTTCAATAAAAACTCCCAAGAATACTATCAGCAAACTCATGAACAAAACAGAAAAATACCAAATAAAAATTTTACTATCCCTATTTTATTAACCATTGGCCAACCTCAGCAGAAATATCAGCAGAAAGTGTTGGATTTACAATCGGAAAAAAACAATGAGAATAAACAAGAATGAAACTTTGATCTGACAGAAGCATTAGAAACGACATTGAACAGATGTACAATTTTGCTTTTCCGTGGTCAAGACATCGGAAAGGGAAAAATTTAAGGTGAAATTTTATTCATGGTTCTTAACTGTAACTGGAGCAGTCTCAAATTGTCAGAATGAATGAACCGTAATCAGATCGACAATTGTATGCAGTTTTATTTTTCATGGGAATATAATTAATGGTGAAAATTCTTGGATCCTATAATTTCATTAGACTTTAATTTCCTTATGACGTCGCTGTGTAAGCCTCGCTGCTTCTAAGAAGGTCAAACACCAACTCACTCGCCAGCGAATTGATTCCTTTTTCTATCAAAAATCCAATGATTTGTGGAAAAAAGGTGAGCATGACGACATAGAAGAGTGTGCTTATGTTTTTATATCATTCTATGAGATTTCTCAAATTTAATCACGAGGTTATGTTTTTTTTTTTTATAATAATGAAATAATGTTGAAATCGCTTTATATTCTATGGTCACACTATAGTATCTATTAAACAGTCAAATTTCCTTGGTGAAATCCCACCCTCTCATCAGAGCTTAAAGTAGAACCATGAACTTCCTCATCACCCCTGGATCCCAAATTTAGCCAATGGGCGATGAAAGGAATTGCCGCCTTCCGAGGATCCATGATGGCTCTATAAAAGAGACGGACGTTCCGGTGCACGGTCCCACAAAAACAAAAAATTTTCACGTTCGTGATTTTAAGGAAAAAGTGGAGCACTACAGCAATAATGCATCCGACCAAAGTAAGCGAATACTTCTTTTTTCGTAATTAAATGTCAATATTTTATATCAAGAGATAAAGATTAAATCAATAATCAACCGATAAGATAAATCTTTGTAAATTAGCACCAATAATATTTTTCAAATTGTTTCTAGAGAAGTTAATTAATAATAATAATGATTATTTCTCGATTAAGGAGTTATTTCCTCTCAGTAAATTTTGAGTTTAATAATTTAGTACGCTAATGTATATTCATGCAAATGTAAATTAGTTCCTAATGAAAGGAAAGAGCTTCCATATAATTTTTATTTTAAGTGTAGAGTAATTTGCTCTAGTATCTAAAATATATTAAATGTAGATATTACTTCAAAGCATTTCAATGGATACTCATTTTTAAAATATTTTATATAAATACAAAAATTGTCCACACAAAATTTTTCATGATCACTGTTTCAGTCGGACAGAAATAATATGTTCGAAAAAATACAAGTACGGGTATTATATGACTAGATTTATTACTTCAGTAGAAATTTCAGCATAACTTTGACATCTTAACATCTTTCAGATCATAATTTTTCGATTGGAAAATGAAAGGAAAAATTCTGCGACCCGGATTCGAACCAGGAACCTCTACCAATTGGGCTATCGCAGACACCACGGACAGCCAAGCTGTCACAAGATGTCTTAAAGACAACCAAATTGGCTGTCCGGGTGTCTGCGATAGCCCAATTGGTAGAGGCGTCGGTCATGATAGTCGAGGTTCCTGGTTTGAATCCGGGTCGCAGAATTTTTCCTTCCATTTTTCAATCGAAAAATTATTACCTCTGTTTGGAAGACAATCTCCAGTTTCTAATTATTATTATTATCTTTTAGATCCTTTATTTAAATTCTTTAAAATATTTTATCTCTAATCAGAAAAAAAAAATCAAAATAAACACAATCCTTAGTTCTCTGATCGATATGAATTCATCTTCTTTCTAATGTCTTTCTTCATCCTTTATTTCTGTGTTTATTTTCTCACAGATGATGTTGATGAACCTAGATTCCTCTTATGCAATACTCTTAAATCTGCATTTGAGACACATAACTATATCATATTATTTAACTGAGCATTAAATTTTGAAGTATAGTACCACTTGATTAAAATATGAAATGTTAAATTATTTTTATTTTCACACATCATATGAAATAAGTATACTTATTTCTTACATGGATTTAATTATATTTAATTTATAGAAAGAAAAATAACTCCAAAACCACTATTCCACATAATAAATTTTAATGACCCAGATGTACATTTAATGACCCAGATGTACATTTCGGATGTACATCATATGACTCACTGATGAAGGAAACTTCGTTTCCGAAATGTACATCTGGGTCATTAAAATTTATTATGTGGAATAGTGGTTTTGGAGTTATTTTTCTTTCTATAGTTGTGTCCACAGTTTTTGGCTTTATTCCATTGTATATTTAATTTACTTCATTTTCTTCATTATGAGGGAAATCATCTCCAAACGTTTTCTGCACATTAGCTTTATAATTTCTGACCGACTTTTAGGGGATATTTTAAAGATTATTTCGCGTAAATGATTTTCGAAGAGGTGTGGCGTCGTTTTTATTTGATTTTTTTTATTAATTTTTCTTTAATACACCTTCGGGATTTATTAATATTTAATAAAAATTAATAAAAATAAGTTGTAGTTGAAAACTTACTGTTCAAAATGAAAAAACGTGAATGCAATATCTTTAATATTATTTAAAATAAAATCTTGTAAACATTCCAAGGAGGATCATTAGCAGTGAAGAAGAAACACATTTATACATTTATTAAAAAGAAATTAACCCTCCCCCCCACCCGAGTAGGGGAAGGCAAATGGCAGATCCTGCGATCATCTATTTTTACCCCTTTATCTGCACTTTTTAACTCTCCCCAATTTTTTAATCAAAAAATTAATTTTCTCGAACTTAATATGTAGAACATGTAAAAAGCTCGTATTTTCTTTCCTTTCTCATTATTTCCGAACGTATGATATATCACATGCCATATATTGCCATAGTTCTAAAGACCAAGTCGCTGCTACCCCCGCAAATCCGACCCCAATGGAACAACTGGGCCTAAAGTACATAGTACTGTAGATCTTGCCTGGAGAAATCT
The DNA here is from genome assembly GCA_023313115.1 of Rhysida immarginata. NCBI lineage: Eukaryota > Metazoa > Arthropoda > Chilopoda > Scolopendromorpha > Scolopendridae > Rhysida > Rhysida immarginata. The sequence goes on from JAHWFO010030344.1 coordinate 2,935,519, forward strand.
GGATACTGAATTCCACGCCTTTACGCTCATAGATATGCTGTCCTCTCTGAATCCCACCCCCGTAATTCCGATCCCAGTGTGCCGATCGGAAGCCACATTCCGAACTTCAACCTTCTACCTAAAAAAATGTAGAAATTATGAAGGGGACAGACTGACATTATAAAACCAATACTATTTAATAATAATATTTTTTATGAGCACTTGAGCAATCGTGCGTCGACAAAGCGATTTCACGTGCGCGCGCCGATGTCAGTAATGCAGATGAACAAAAAGTAACAATATATTCCTTCTTTACTAATAGATTGTTATATGACATGCCATTATCTTTGTATTCTTTACATTCACTGTTTTAGCACGTGAATTCGACTTGAAGGGTCCACGAAAAAGTCTGAAAAGTTGATACGGCCGAGCTAAGACTTTGATGATCATATTTCTGAAAAAAGAAATTGAAAAAGTTAATCCGTTTTCAAGTTATCGTGCAAACGGCGGACGGACGGATAAACGTACAGACCAAGGGCGCATTCTTATAAGTAGCTTTTATGCCAAAGCTCCTAATAAGTATGATTACTCTCGTAGAAACCAATGCTAAAAATCAGGCGAGCGGCGGTTGTGAGAAATAACAGCGCTGTTGTCGTTTTCGACCATGGCGTTTTTTTGCTTACTGGAAATGGGAATTTCACGTCTCGTGTTAAGTGTCTGTCGTATATTTTATTGTTTCACTATTTATAAGTGATGGGCGTGTTATAATGTGTTATTAGTGAAATTTGTATATCTTTTGTTAAGTTTAAAACAGTATTTTTACTCGTATTTTAAGAATTTTACTCGTTATATTTACCCGTGCACGTACCATATGACAGTGGATAAGCCTCCTTCATTCCTTCGGCGGTTAGTAAATGTCCGACTGTCGCCGTTGTTGTTCTTGAAGGTCACCAGAATTAAGCCCGTTTAGAATTGGAACAGATTCGAGTTTCAATGAATTTTGTTTTAATTGACAATGAATTTAAACGGCAGAATTATAGAAAAAGCAAAATGAACTGAGCACATATGCTCTTCGCATTTGGATACCAGGTCTTCGCTGGCAAAAGGTAATCCACTGCTCTTTAATCGATTCTGGTCGTAGAATCTATGAAACGTGAAGTTTCTATCGGATTTCTTAATTACACATCCAAACAGAGAGCAATTTAAAGGCATTCTGATAGAAAAAAGGCAAGCAAACTCTTATGTTATGTAGAATCGAAAGTGGTTTGCGGCAGGAGATCACTTCTTGCTCCGCTGATTCTCCTGAAGAGACGAGGGCCAATTTTATATCGAGACGTTTTTCTTAATAAAATATTAGGATAAGTCGAAAATTTTTGAATGATATATATTTTATTACCCTGGATGCAAAATAAAATAAAGTCGAATTTTTCCGTTGAGTTTTCCTTTAAGAAACAGTAAATAAATAGTAAGAAGAATAAAAATCGTGTTTGAAAATTAATTTTTAAAACTGCTGTTAATCTTTCATCTTTTTCCTTAAAAGCGAATACTAAAAACCTGCGACTCGCTACAGTCGAAAACGCACGCAGTGACGTCTTGCGGATGCGCCAGAAAACTACGCAAGTAATCACACTTACTAATTCTATTCGTTGTGCGTACATGTTTAAACTAACTTAAGCGAGTAGTAAAATATGACTAGTGTATAAGTGTTATATTGATCTTTTACTTAGAAACCTGCAGATGAATTAATGAGCTAGGAACAGTAATATGTATTTGAAGCAATAAAATTGTTATGTCAAGTATTGATCGCGTTCTGGCATATTCAAAGAGGAAAATGTGCTAACGTAAAATTTTCCTAAACAAAATAAAACATGAATTTGATTATGTTAAGTAGGTGATGATCATTTTAATTATATATTTTCTACTCTATCTTAAGGAAGTCTTCATTCGTAAAGCCCAGAGTGAATTTATTTCCTCGTTATATTGAATATATAACGGTGCAAGCTATAATTATCTGGCTACTGTCGATTTTCCTGAAAGCCTTGTCATTGAAAAAATGAAATTATTTCAATAGACTTATTTCAAGTTTATGCCATTCATGACCTAATGTAATTCTTATATTATTGCGCCCTTCTTTAGCTCCAAGAAAAGCGAAACAATTTCTTACGCGATAACCCAGTATGTTTCCTTGAGTAGTAAAATGAATTGGAAAATTGTAAAGCTGTGTAAAATTCTGATGCGCAAATTGTTTTTTTTTTAGTTTTTTAATGTGTTTGTATCTTTTAAATCTTAAACATTTTCTTCCGAAGATAGAACAGAGATGGGATGTGAATGTTTCTATGCTTGACCATCGATCAAATGATATTTCTTAATGGTTTAATAAAACACATTCATTGATTCTTAAAGTGGATAAATACCTTTTAGTCATCGAGAGTTACGATGCACTCTGTTTTTTCATTTAATCTTATTTTGTGTAGTCTACCTATCTTGTATCTTTTATCTACTTAGAAATCCCTCGTAATCTTTGTCTTCTTATATTTTAGCGACATCAACTCTGATTCAAGCTTCAATATTTCTGCATTTTTCTGCCTATTTTATCTTTGAATTCTTTCAAAAATCCCGATATCAGGCTTTTCTTTTGCCATTTTCTTCCTTTTATGCTCCTTATTTAACAATCATGTTTTGCAAGTACAAAAAAACAACCGAATATACGCAATATCTAAAGGTTCAAATGTTCAACAACGCACATATCGGTTTTTAATTCTTAAAATTTCAGATTTCTGTATTCACCAATGCCATTCCTGGGAAGAATTTATTTCCTGTTTGGACCAACTTTTAAATCTAAAGCATTATAAATACGTGTATGGTCATTATGCACTTGAAATAAGATTAACGTTGCATAAGCTGAAGGATTTAGTTTGGCTTGGTTTGGTTTGGTTTGTTTGCTATTAACGTCCTTTTCAACTGCCGTGGTCATTTCAGGACGGCGTTATTGGGGCCGCAAATTTTGCCTCGCAAGGGTTCTTTAACGTGCAGCCGGCAAACGACTATACGGGACCAACGGCTTTACTTCCCTTCCGAAGGAAGTGCGTGATCTCAGGATTTTCCCCCGGGCATCAGAGACGATCACGCACCCCCTGAGCCACCGGGGTCGATCTTAAGCACGTTGGAGTGGTTGTAGGATATTGGATAAAAATAACGTAAAAAATATGCTTTCACGGTGTGAAAATACGCAGACAAGCCACATTATTAAACTGCTTTTACTTTTTGCCTCAACAGCACGTAACCCACATGCTGCGAGTTCGCTTAGTGGATATAAACGATGAGATGTCTGTACTCTGCATGCATACCAATAGTTTCTGTCAAGTGGTAAAACGAGTGACTTATCAGATTATAAAAGGAGCGATAATTGGCTTTCGAGAAAAAACTGGTAGCATTTCCGAAATTGCCCAGTTGGTGGAATGTTCGGATATGCTGCTGTAATGAAAGTGCACCGCGAGTGAACAAGCATCATCATTGCGAATAAACAGCGTGGAAATTGAGGCGCACATAAAATTTCTATTTCCCTGTTATAGATAAATATACAGATAATATCTACCAGATTAATATCTACTGTATAGTACTGTATATATTTTTGACCCCCTCTGTATTTTTCTGTATCAATAGTAACATCATCACTTTTCCAATGCCATTGAAACAAAATAAATATATTGAAATTAAAGAACGGAGATCACGTACTGTTTCATGTTAATGAGTTAGCTAAGGACTTTTAAATGTTATTGTTAAAAATCTTAACTAATAATGACGTTCACGTTGTTTCAGTGCTATACCCCAAAAATAACATGTGAACATGAGATGATTTATTACTTCACACAACTCTCGTTATCTTCTGCTATCCATGACTAATGGTGGATCTGTAAGTTCCGAACCGAACAAGATTATCAGTTCCATCAAATCTAACCCGAAATCTTCTTATATATTGTAGTCTATTCTTTTATAGTAAAATATGGACAATTTTAGAAATATCTTAACTGCAGTAAACAAAAATGATTAAAAAAAATAATGATTTACAGAAGTATTGAGACTTTAAAAATAAAGCAAGGTCAAAAGAAATAATTAAAAAATTTTTGATTAAAATTACTTTTAATATGTAATCCTCTAAATTGTCTTAGAATAGGCTCACTTTTTTTAATAAAAAATTTAAGGATTAAATCGCCAGTATTTATCATAATTCTCGACTTTTTGAACTCGGGATTTAATGGAACTCGGGATTTAATGGAAATTCCATCCCACTTATTTTGTTTATTTTGAAAATGGTCATTGTTTTATTCTTTAATAAAATAATAATAGTCTTTGTGGAACTAACTTTCAAATCATACGAATGTTCTTAATGACATATATTTCAAGTGTATTATAAGATATAATTGCAATATTAATAAAGATTTAATGACGTTAATGATAGCTGCTCCACTGTCAAGGATTTCACTCGGAGCCGTGAACAGGGAATTGAGAATGATTCGACTATTTCGTCTGCCCGAAGCAAATTCATCCCAAAACGGAATTTTATGTTTCGTATGAAAAAAGATCAAACTCACTGAGTTTCTTTTAATAGAAACTGATTAAATAGGTTTCGAGGTTACACTTTCAAAGTGATAGACGGTTGATTCTAAATGAATAAGCTGTATTACTATATTGGCCATTTTGAACTTCCTACACTTGTTTTTATTCAATCAATCCTTCCCTTTTATGTATGTCAGTCGTAATTACAGGTTGCATTTTCAGATCTGACAAGGCAAAATTTTCTCGCGTGAATCAAGTGATTAATCTAATTTTACTTTAAAACTCCATTTCAATACACGTTATCTGTTTTTCTTATATGAAGAGGAATTCGCAAATTCTTAACGATTAATTGTTTTCAATAATTAATATAAAAGCTTGAGCAGTAGAGAATAGGAATTTTCCTATAGAAAATTTAGTTACATATTCTTATTGGAAATTTTCCTTTTTATAAAATATAGAGTCAGATTTGTACCTCCATGTGCCCATCAGTCGGCTGTTATACAAAAAAAAAAATAAAAAATAACCCATTCGAAAAAATTGAAAGTTTTCAAAGAAAACGAATGACACAGAATTCACTTACTTTAACAAATGTCATTCTGGAAGGGAGACCCTTGTAATTTGGACCGTCGTGTAAATCGAACCAGCTTTATTTTGCACAATTGCACGTTAGATGGCGCCACTCTCCTGATTGAAAAATGATCATACCCTTACCTAGAAGCATATGAAAAACACGGGTTGTATTGCCTGAGTATTGGTGAAAATATATCAAATTTTATCTTTTGATATGGTCTCGTGTTACTTTGAGGTAAGACAGTAATCGTGTATGTAACTATAAGTGTCAGTGCCAGTATGTATCAGAGATGGGTTAAGGAACCTGGTTTTAGTTGGAAAGGTTTTGAAGGTTGGTCGCCATTTTTGATTTTAGAATTGTTGGCGTGTTGTGTATTTTGGACCTTATGTACATTATCGACCAGGATCGATTTACACGCCGAACATTATGACGTTTATTTGACATATCCAACTTGCACTGTAGCAACTAATTAAATATATAAGCTTAACCCGCATGTTATTTAATTAAGATATAAGCTCATCCCATCTAATACGTTCCATAGGGTTGCTGATCATTTGTATTTTTCACAGTGCACTAATAAACACATAAGTTAAAACAAAGTTTCTGCTATTACTCGGCCTATTGTTGTAATTGGGCTGCCGATTGTGTAATTTGGACCGAATGCAAAAAATTTTAAATTTCATATGAAACCCATATCATTATAGTATTCCATAAAAATAGTGTACCAAAAGACAGCCCGAAATGTCCACTATATACTTGCGTTTGAAAATTGGAGCTACGTCATTTTGAATAGAAGTTACAGTCCTTTTCCCTTAGGGGGTCCAAATTACATGGGCCTCCCTAACCCTATTAATCTTTATTTTGTCTCGCCACGCGACCAACACTGCTACGAGTATAAGCTTGAATGGCCTGTGTTCCAATTGGCCACGAAGGAGCAACGTTCATAAAAAAAAAACCTAAATATGTTAGGTATCTTTTATTTGTAACAGGCATTTCGCATGTGAATGTATGGAATCTAATTTACATTTCATTATCATAAATAGCATTAAGGATCGTAATATCAAACGTAGCGTCACAAATAACGAACACAGAATTTTTGGTTATAATTCGAATTTCTTTCAATCAATTTTCATTACCATATTTATTTTTATTTATTTATTTATTTATTTATTTATTTATTTATTGTAATGGAATGGAATCCAATATGTCCATCCAGGACCTGTATTGCCAGAGGCCGACGAGTTGGGCCCTGAATGGACCTGGATTAACGACTGTTGTATGATGGTCGCAGCAGCCGGGGGAGGGAGGTAAAGATCGTGTGGCTCTGGTGCTCGCCCATCCAGTGGCAAGCCGTGCCTGATGTTGCTTAACTTCACAGAAGTTGTGTTCAGTGAAAGCCCACCAGGCCACGGCCTCCCCCTAAATAAATTAAAGATCCTAAGATGTTTGTAAAGATTAGACTCAAATAACGGAAAAAATTATACCGATAACTAAGTTAAAATTAATTCCTCAGTCAAGGAATAAAGCTGAGGATAATCATAAAGTCCCTTTTAACCGAACAGAGGTGAAAAGGGAATATTTTGAACTACTTCTGTGAACTCATCTATTAAGATAATATTTCACAGAAATTTTATTAAAATTATATACTAGCATGTAAATTACATTCCAAGTTATTCATAACCATTCGGGTAAAGGGACTTTTATGATCACCTTATAGTTAGAAACGCGCTTTTTAGACCTTTTCTACTGGTCATATTTGGAAATAGAAAAAGCTCAAACATGTTTGTAGCTACTATAACCTCATATTATTGTTTTTCAAAATTCTATACATCAATTATTCATCAATTTAATATATCTTTTTTTTTCTTTTTTTTTTTTTTTACAGTTTCGGTTTCTTCTATTGCTATGCTTCATTATTTTGTCTACAGTGTCTTCTTCTAAGAAATGGAAACTAAAGGCTAAGGGAAAAGGAACTCCAACCTATTACACTCAGTCTTATGGTGGTGGCTATGGTGGAGGCTATAAGGAAGAAAAGAAACCTATTTACGTGCCTGTTCCGTATCAAATGCCTGCCCCTGCTCCTGCTCCGGCTCCTGCTCCAGCTCCTGCTCCTCCGTACGAAAAGAAAGGATATTCTTCAAGCAATATACACGTAATTCCGATCAATTTTTCAGGAGATAAACACATGGCAGGAGGTGGAAAAAAATATGGAGGAGGCTACGGAGGAGGAGGCTATGGAGGAGGAGGCTACGGGGGAGGAGGCTATGGAGGAGGAGGCTACGGGGGAGGAGGTTACGGAGGAGGAAAACAAGAAGATTACCATAAAATGTCTTCCAACGATGTCAGTCACTATATTCCCAAGAATAGTTACAGTAGCGGCTATAAAACAGATTACAACTATTATGACAGGCCCAGTTACCCTGAAAAGTACACTTCACATTCAGAAGACTATTATCCCAGCTATGCGGAGGAAAACCCTTACATGATGGGCGGTCGACGCTATTATCTTGGAAACCCTTCATCCTATTCATCGTATGCCAAAGGAGGTTCATTTAACCCAATTGAAGAAGCAATAAAAGTAATCCAGACAGAAGAGTATTTTATGGAACCCGATTATTACAGCTAACGTCGCATATCATGGAATAAAACTTTAGGTAAGTCTCATAATATGTATAAACAAAATTCCTATCAGCTTGCGGTAACAACTGTAATGATAATGTCACGTAATGACTAAGCCACCAGAAGATTACGCAAGATTCTTAAAATGAGCAAAGTGCCCTTTTCTCAGTGTTTATCTACCTTACTGAAGGACGGTATTTTTTGTCGCACGATTCTTTTTTACTTACTTATTAGACCTATCATTTACAAATATGAATAGTTTATAACAATTTATTTCAGATCAATTTATTTATACTGATGTATTAGTACCATCTTGCATATAATTAATTTCACATATAATAAAAAAACAAGAAATAATAATGTCAAAGGAGATAAGGAATTAAAGAATTGCTCTTAGTAATGCAGGCTATCTTTGGGTTTATTTAATTAATTTTTATAAATAATGAAACTTTTCATTCCCATTTTTAAGTATAACTTCAATAGAACATGATTTCTAAAACTTTACAAATTCAGTATTGAAAATATAAGAAGGGACTCTGGCGTGGAATTGCTACATATGAAGGAAATACCTCTTACCATAAAAGAACATCCGAGATATGGAACGCTGGATGCACATTTCGTAGGCTATACCATCATTCTCAACGGCAACGCAACTAAACATAAATTTACCTACTGTCCTCTGCGTTTCCTTATCCGACCAAAGTTACAGAACTGAATTGAGTACCATCAAACTCATAGCAAGGCGGAATGGTTTTTCTGATGCAATTATCGAGAATCTTCACCATAGGCATAAGCTTCTTAAAACTAGAAAAGATTCCACAACTCTTAAGTCCCGAACTTACATTAGCTTAACCTATGTTCCTAAACTTACAAAAGATTTTAACACCTGCAATTTAAGCATAGCATTCAAAAGTGGGAATATACAGGGTGATTCAGAAAGGTAGGTCAAGAAGGAAATACCATGTTCAGTTTGTAGCGGGGAACAATATTTTTCCTATAAACATGGGTCCGGAAATGCATCCTTACAGAGATAATGCAACTTGTACGAGGTAGGAATGGATGTGCGTTACCCGGACCGCAATGGTAGGGTCCATGTAAATTAGGATCTAAACATGGCTAGGGAGAGGAGGCCCTGTGCCATGGCCACCCCGGTCTCCTGATTTGACACCTCTGGAGTTCTTTTTATGGGCCCACATCAAGTAGTTGGTGTATGCCACACCAGTCGACAATCCCGATGACTTTGTAGCTAAAATTGTTACAGCGTGTGGAGAAGTCAGTGATTCTCCGGAAATCTTCACCAGTGTTCGCGAAAATCTCGTTCGCAGGCTAAACACCTGCATCGAGGCTCAGAGTCGGCATTTCGAACACCTACTGTAATGTCATTCCTACCTCGTACAAGTTGCATTATCTCTGTAAGGATGCATTTCCGGACCCATGTTTATAGGAAAAATTTTGTTCACCGCTACAAACTATACTGTACATGGTATTTCATTCTTGACCTACCTTTCTGAATCACCCTTATAGATAGGTAATCCAAAAGATAATAATAATAATGTAACAACAACAGGAGTGTCCCACCGGATAAACCGGAAGGAAGAGCCCGATGTTGTCCCCCAAACAGGCCGAGGCCCAAAAACGGGGTTAATGCAACACGTATAATAAACTAAAACTATCGACTAATTAATAAATAAGGAAAAGAAAATACGTAAGATAAATTAAGTAATTAATAAATGAAGTAGAAAAAAAAGAAAAAAAAATTGGTAAAAAATGATTGAATGGGACCTGAAAGCAATGATAATAATAGAATAAATAATAATAATAATAATAATAATAATAATAATAATAATAATAATAATTGTAACAACAACAGGGAATAACCCACCAGATAAACCGGTGGGCAGAGCCCCATGTTGTCCCCCAACAGGCCGAAGCCCAAAACGGGGTTAATGAAAAATACATTTAAAATAGGGAGATAAAAAAAAAAAAATCATAGAGAAAGAAGCCAAGTCGATTAAGAGGAAAGGAAGAAAAACAAAAACAAAAAAAAAACGACGCGTAAGCTGAGTCACGAAATAGATTTATACCACAGAGAAAATAGTTAAAAAAAAAAAAAAAAAAAAAAAAGATCAAAAAGGTAATGTCCTAAGGGAGTGGCGCTAGGAAAGAAGCGAACAGAGATGGGAAAAAGAAAAATAAGATTAAGAGAACAATGATAGATGCATATCTTTGGCGTCAGATAAATTTATGTTATTAAAATGCTCCAAGTAGTTATTTACTAATTTAACAATAGGGTTAATTTGGGATAAGTTGGACCTCCACTTTAAAATAGATTTGATCTTGAAACCTCCTCTGGCATTTCTTAGACTATGCAAGTTAAAATCATTGGTGAGCGAGGAGACAATTAATCTGCCATGGTAAATATTAAGTAGGATATTAAAGAAGTGTCTACATATAAGATCCTTGATATTAAAAATTTTATGTTTATAATGAATGGAATTGTGATGTCTGACATGATCGCAAAGGAAAGCATTAAAACTAAATAATTTGCGCTGGAGAAAAGTGATAGGTTGCATATTACCCCCGTACCAAATCCAGACACAGTAAAGAATTTTTGGGACAACAAAAGCTTTGTAAAGCTGTAGAAAGGTATTAATATCAGAGAAAAAGGATGACAACCTCTTAATTAATCCCAGACGACGTGAGATATCCAAGCTGATTTGGTCAATATGGTGTATAAATGAGCAGTTGTCAGCGAAGACAACTCCTAAATCTCTGATTTGGTTCTTCCGAGCGAGAAGCTTGCTTTCAATATAATAATCAAAAAAGAAAGGCGCGGTTTTTCTGTTAAAAGAAGTCACGTAGGATTTTTCCGCGTTGAGTTCAAGCCCGTTGCTCACAGACCACTGATAAACTAAATCCAGGCCATTTTGCAGGGCCTCACAGCTGTTCCAATTCGTTATTGAATAAAATAACTTAATATCGTCAGCATAGACGAGAATGCGGATAGGTAATTGCTCCAGCAAGTGAGAAAGGTCCGTTATGAAAATGTTAAATAACAAGGGACCCAATGGAGAGCCCTGAGGTACACCGCTTTTAATCGGAAAAGCCGGTAACTTAATATCCTGAGAGCAGATTTTAAAACTTCTACCAATCAGCATAGAAGAAAACCACTGTAAGACATTATTCTCGAAACCAATAATGCGCAGTTTACAAAGTAGTAAATTGATATTGACTCGGTCGAAAGCCTTGGAAAAATCTAAGAACAGGGTATCGACCTGTTGCCTTTTGTCGACTTGCAAAGTAATATAGTGAAGAAAGGATGCCAAATTAGATTGAGTTGAACGCGCAGGGCGAAAACCATGTTGCGAGTCAGATAGATAAGGATCGATGAATTGAGTAAGCTGGTCAAATATAAGAGTTTCTAATAGTTTTGCCGGAAAAGAAATCAAGGTTATTGGACGATAAGCTGTAAGCCCCTTTTCATCTGTCTTCTTTGGTATTGGCTGAATGATAACCTGCTTCCACATATCTGGATATCGACCAAGCTTAATAGATGTGTTGAACAGATGGAGCATAGGAATAGCTAAAGCAGTAATACATCCTTTAAAAATATAGTCGGGGATGCCAGGTATAATGCAAGCTTTCGACGCTGAAATACTCTTCGCGCGTTCGATCAATTGTTGAGTAGCGATTTGTTGTAGAGTAAAGCTACTATTAATATTTTTCCAACAATCCTTCAGAAGCATTTCGTCACCGAGCGATCTTGTATCGTTATTCATATTAGAGGCAAAAGCAGATGCCTCTAATATGATAATAATAATAATAATAATAAATATTCATTACAAATATAAAGCTAAAAGCAAAGGATACAATAAAACATTTTATTTTACAGTTAACATTACAAGATCAAAATATAATCAAAATACAAATATAATTGGACATCATAAATCACAAAAGATCACTCACGGTGCAACAACCAATCTATTAAAGTAATTTTTAAAATTTTTTATACTATTCTTTTCTTTAATATCGTCAAGAATTTCATTCCATGTTTTCATCATCATACGAGGGTGAGTAAAATGAAAACCGCAAAATTGTAATTAAAATTCAAAATTTCATCCCACAGTGTTGTAATTCTGCAGATCCGTTAAAAATGAGTTGTAGAAATATCCGGTAGGTGGCAGGAAAGTAGAGACAAACAAACAACGTCACAGCGGCAGTTTAAAGATGACCGCCCCGCTTCAAACATGCACCAAAGAAGAACAGCGTTCAGTTATCCGATTTTTGAGTAGTGAAGGTGTGAAAGCTATTGAAATGATGTGGTGGGCTGAACAATGACTAACGTCTAAAAATTCTGCAATTTCATCAATCGTTGCTCGGCGATTTTCCAAAACTCAGGCTTCAACTGTTGCAATATTCTCTGGCTAACTCGACCTGCCTAACCCGGGCGAGGAGCGTCTGAAACTACTGTCACACCATTTGCGAACTTCACATTCCATTCTTAAACTTGCAGTCAATATTCTTTTTCTATTTTCCAATACGTAAATTATTTTTTAATCTGGTGTTATATGAATGATATAAAATTATTCTTGTTATAATATGTGCTTCTTATTCTTATTTCTTTATGCATTTGTACAGCTAATGAAAGTTTAAAACTCTGGTTATTTTTTAAAATACATCCTTTGTCAGAAAAGTTCTAGGTCGTAAAAAATAGAAAATTGCACTTACCAAGTAATGATTCTAGCTCTTACCAAGTAATGATTCTATCTATACACAATTGCCAAGCAAGCAGGGAAATCTTCAACTTGGATGTCTGCGATATCTTGATGAAGCTTTCCTTTCTTGAAAGTGCCTTGCCTGCATATGCTTGCTTAATCATGTTCCACGTTTCACCAGGGCTTTTCCCGAACTTAACGCAGAACTCAATGTTCACTCTTTGCTCACAATCAGCATCCATTGTGTCACCTTAACTTATGCGACAACAACCAGAACAGTATGTTGCAAGGTCTATAAAAGACCTTGGTATGTTGCTAAGCACAGCCCTGCCACCTAGTGAGTTTGCGCGGAAACATGCCAAGGTCATGTCAAGTAACACATACCAGGTAACATAAAAACAACATTTGTTCCTTTTTAGTACTGCAAACTCAGAAAAAAAAATTGTCCTGGAAGTTTTCTGACAAAGGAGGTATTTAATTCTTTAAAATAGTTATCAGTTGAAAAATTAAATGGTAAAAAAATACATGATTCTAATAAATCTTTTTTGTAAACTTACAGTAAGTGTGTTTAACTTAACATAAGAAATATAGATAAATAAAAGCATAATATTAATCTGACACTTGAAATGAAATCATTTTTCTGCATCTAGCTAATGATCCTATAAATAGGAAAAGTATCTGTACTATGTTATAAACTTGTTTGGACCAACTCAGATTATCTTGATCATCCTAAAGATACCATCCCACCTCTGGAAAAAACGGAAATCTATCTACTCAATTTGATTCTACTGATAAATAGTATGTCGGGAAAAGTTCTCGAAACATAAGAAAAAGGTAGAAAGAGCATTACGCTCAAGTAAAATATTGTATGTCGGAGAGATCAAGTATCGACAAATCATGTGCTAGAATGAGGTCACAGTATTAGTTTAGAGATTTTAATTCAGGAAATCAATTAAATAGCTTTGAGAGCATTGAAATCCATAAAACGGGTCCTAATAAGTATTCATTGATGACAAGTGACCAATCCCAGCCTCTATTCTATATGATTTATTGAATCTTACTTTTTTAGTTTTCCTGTTCCAAATTTTGGAATTTTCTCTTGTTGTGTTCTTTTTTATTTTACTGTCATTTTCGCTTGTGACATTGGCACGTCTTCGCTGATTAGTTCATATTGTTAGATACTTTTTATGATCAGTCTCAATCTTGCCGTTGAGAATGAAGGCATAGCCTTCCAAATACTTATCCGGCGTTCCATATTTCAGATGTTCTTTTATGGTAAGAAGTTTTTTTATCTTTCATATGGAGGCAATCTCAGTATTCCAGAGCGCAAATATTTATACTCTTTTAATTATAAGAAGAAAAATAAGATACTATTAAATGATTTAGAAAGGCAAAGATAAATCTAATAGAAGCAAAAAGTTACGACTTGTTTACAAAATTTATCACTTCAACTTTAGGAATCGTAATCGCGCATAAAAATGTCAAGAGGGAGAAATGTTATTTACGAATTACGAAAGCTGATTGGTCGAAAATTCGACCTGTCATTGCACTTGGCATTAATGGAAAGAGAGAAAACCGGAATAAAAGAAATGACTTTTTAAATAACTTATAATGTGTTAAAGTTGCTTATTATGTACATATTTATTTAAAATGCATACATATAGGTAATTTTTTTAAAAATGAAAAATTAAATAGATTGAAACGAACAATTTTATTTAAATTTTTTTCTTAAAAAAAAAATCACAGATTTTACTTTTACAGGTTACACCCTCATTATAAGCGATCTCATTTTACGCGTTTTCGATATAAGCCAATTTTAAAAAGTTAATACAATAAGTGTATAATAATCGCAACAGAAGGTGTAGAACTAGTTTGAACTAATAAGGTCCAGTGTTGGATCTTTTTCTAAGCAAACATTTTAGGGAAAGAAAGATTTAAGAGTGGTCAAAATATTTCAAGACTAAAAAATGAAGAGGAGATATAACACTGGAAAAGTTATAAAAGTGATGAATGCAATGACCTTACTTAACGCGATTTCGTGTTACGCGATTATTTCATAGAAACTCTAATTTGTAAACGAACTCTTTTCTTTTTTGTTAAAGTTTTGTGCAAATATATGTGAGTATTTATAATTTTGTCTATGAGTGTATCTTATGATTTACATTAATGCAGGCAATTTCTCCTGCATTAGGCACCATACTTTCTCAAACCTTTAAATATTTTCAGTAATCACTATCTGATTGGCGTACTCATTGAGCCTATGGAAAATTAACCGCTAGATCTCTTTACATACTGGTTATCCACAAATTATTCAATTTGCAAATAAAGAATTTTATTTAATTAATCGCTTAAAGCGAAGGACACATGTATATGAAATTGTCAATGTCATTTCCTTTTTCTTTTCTTTATAGGTGAAAAGAGAAGAGATCAACCATGGAAAAATATCTCTTTATGTATCGTTGTTTTGTTTACTGTACATATTGTCTTACTTAAGATGTGTAATATTTATTTTTTCTTTATTAAAGATTTTTTAAAATTTAATTTAAATATTTTACTTTATTAAATGTTTACAAGTATTCTAGTGTAATTTAATAATAAAGTTAACAGCATTATTCTGTGAGTATAAATTGAAATTATTTAGAATTGTAAAATAAATTTTGTAAATAAATTTTATAATAATTTAATAAAAACCTCGTCTAAATTTAATAATATTTTTTTCTCGTCTATCCCACATCAGTTTTAATAGCTGTGATGTAATTAATAAGCTTTTAAATGCTCCATTACACTGTTAGTGGTTCCAATTTACTCCTAACATAAATCATAATTCCGAATTGAATTGAAATGACATGGGTTTGTGTTAATGGAAAACACAAAGAATAAAGTTTGTTTATTTTTTTTTATTTCCGAGAAACATTTTGAGATAAATGGCCATCGTTTTTCTGTTTAATTTGTCAAATATTTCTTCTAAATATTACAGCGAGTTAGTCATACTTATTCTAATTTATAAAATATTGTGGCATTCAAATATGATATGAAAATCACATAAAACAAATTGGCATGGAATATTTTATTCATTGTTTAATGCTAATAAGGTAGATAGTAAAATGCGGATTATTTTGGACCAATTTGGAACAAAAATAAAAATGTAGTTTTTCTCGAATAGTCAGAAATAGAGATGATGCTCGTTATCAATTGAAAAACATTTACAGAACTTCGTGGATGAATTTTAATGTAAATCCCTAGGAATTGGCATGGAATACATTACTTTCTCTTTAGTTGGTAATAAAATAGAAGAGGACCTAAATATAGGACATAGACCTAATCTTTAATTAGTATTTTAAACAGTCGCTTTTCATTTAAATAATGCGTGATAAATTTAATTTTCAAATGCATATTTAATAAATAATTTGAAAAAATTTGCAAGATACGTTCACCAGAGAAAGGAAAAGACAAAAGCGAAAGTCTCTATCTTCCTTCTGATTATCTACTTCCTTCTCTTTTAACAGTGAAATGAAAATTGACACAAATGAATTAGCCACGATTCTGAAACTTATGCTTTAATGGACTTCCTTTTGAAGTCATTATTTTGAACAGAAGGCGTTAACTCACTTAAAAGTAATACATTTATAAACTTATTTGGTATAAAGAGGGGATTTTTCGTTGCATAGTCTTTTCATCCAAAAAATAAATCAAAGTGTTGGATTTTGAAAGGTGTAGGATGTTGAGAAAGGAAACACCAAAAACAGTCATTAAGGAATAACAATTATATTGTCCATTATGTTGATTACAGTTGTCTTAGGTTACATATACATAAAAAAGGGCTAAGATCAATCAATGGCGATGAACGTCTTGTTCGCTCGGTGGCACAAGAATGAAGAGCCTCGCTGAACAGCAACAATGTCGTGTCTAGGCAACAGTCCTTGAATTCAACGCCATATGATCAACAATACGGAAGAGCGGTCGAAACTATTTATATCCAACACAAAGATTTTTTTTTTTTACGTTTCTCTTCATAAGATTTTTTTAAAAATATAGATAAACGAAACAAAGAGCAACTGAATGAACACTTATATTTTCGTTCATTATAAAAAGTGTTACAATAACATATTTAAGTGGTAGATGGAGAACAAAGGAGATCACGTAATAATTGTTTTTTAAATATCAAAAACATTGCCATACTTCAACTTGCGATGATATCTGATTGCGTCATTGATTCAAAGTATCGCTTTTAAGTACATCGCAAAATTTAAATAGCGATTATGATTATGCAATTATTATAAACAATGCATTTTTTATTATATTGTTTTTATTTAAATTTAAATGAGTTCAGTCTCCTTATAATGGGGAAAATCGTGAATTAATAAAAACAAAAAAATAAAAAATATGACCATCAACAGAATAGCCTATGACATGAAAAAAGAATTAGAAATGAAAACTCTTTATCGAATAATCAAAGAAAACTATACTAACATATCGAATTTAAACAAAAAAAATGGAATCTGATCACAAATTTCAGACAAACTATGACAAGAGAAGATTACAATTCACTTAGATATCACACAAACAAACTAATTGACAACACAACCCATTACAATAAAAAAAGATTATCCAAAAAATGGAATTGGCTTATTACCAATAATTTCGAAAATAACCATAGAATACAACAACCAACGACTCAAAATGATCAACCACTCATTAATAACTTAAGAAATCAGTCATCAATAATAGCAAATAACATTAGTGATCAATATAGTGAAATCATACAACAAAATGAAGAAGCAGTTCCTGATAACCTACCAAACATCACCAATTTAACTAATGAAGATATCCCAGAAAAATGGATGAACATTTTAGAACTAGGGCCGAAATTTGCATATAATGCTCCAATAAACCTAACAGATATGATAACCAACATAGAATATATATTACAAAAAGAAGAAGTAAATAATAAAGAACAAATAATCAATCAGAACATAACCACTATAATAAGGAATAATAAAGAAAATCTATATTGGCATAAGGAAATAAAAAAATTTTAAAACTTATTTAGAACATAAAGATCTAATTATAACAAAAGCAGACAAGGGTAAAATAATGGTCATATAAAAGAAAAAAGATTACATTATTAGCATAGAAAATTTCATAAAAGAAAATAAAATTTTCAAATTAGAAAATAATGATCAAACAATACAATTCCAAAAAAATGTTATTAAAAAAATAAATGAATTAAAAAAAGAAAATATAATTAATGAAGAACAACAAAAACAAATAATTCCAGTAGAAACATCACCAAATTCAATTTATGGAGTAATAAAAATACACAAAGAAGGAAATCCCATAAGAATCATAACATCCACCAAAAAATCACCAACTTACAAACTAGCAAAATTTCTAGATAATTATTTAAAAAAATTCTTTGATTTTAATTGCACAATAAAAAACTCAACACTAGCCAAACAAACATTAGAAAAACTAAAATTAGAAAATAAAGACAAAATTTATACTATAGATATAACAGCTATATATGATAACATCCCAATCATACCAACTCTCGACATCATAAAAAATCAATTAAATACAAATTTACCTTACACGAAAGGACTAAAAATCATACAATCCATAAATCTATGTTTCACCAACAATCAATTAAAATTTAATGAAAAAATTTTTTCACAAATTGAAGGCTTACCCATGGGTAGTCCATTATCACCAATTCTTTCCAACATCTATTTAAATAACATGGAGCACAATTTACTAAACAAATCACAACACAAACAACACATAAAAATATGGTTGAGATATGTAGATGACATCCTAGTCATAACGAATAAACCAATAGAAATATTAATACACCTATTAGAAGAACGATATCCTTTAAAATTCACACACAACAACATGACCAACAACCGTATCACATTTTTAGATATAAACATTATAAAAAATGAAAATAATCTAGATTTTGAGATATATGAAAAACCAACAAAAGATAACAACATATCACAACAACCCACACACCAAAAAATTAACACTATTAAACAATATTTACAAAGAATAAAAAATCTTACATCCTCGAAATATATTCCTACAAATTTAAAAAAAACTTAAACTGAACCTAATAAAAAACAAATATCCAATAACTTTAATAGACAAAATTTTAATAGATGCGTTTACAAACAATACAACAAAAACTATACCAATTCTACAAGAACAACAAAAACGATATTCAATACAATACAATAATAAAATTTTCCACAAACAGAAAAAAATATTAGAACAAATACCAAACATAAAAATCATACCAAAAATAACAAATAACATTACTAAAACATTAATAACCACCACCAACCTAAAAACAACAATCAATCAAAATAATAGCACAAATATCAATTTCAAAGAAATATGTCAAAATAATAAAGAAAAATGGAACACTAGAAATATAATTTATCAAGTACCACGTAAAAATTGTGAACATATCTACACAGGTCAAACTAAACGACAATTAGAAATAAGATTAAAAGAACTTGAAAGAGCACTTCGCCACAAAGACAAAAACAACCATTTAGTAAATCATTGTATTAAAGAAAACCACACACCAGATTGGAATAACACAAAAATCATTGGAAAAGAAGAAAATTATAAAAAAAGATTAATTAAAGAAACAATAAATATCATTACAAATAACAAAAATTTAGCCAAAACCATCAATAGAGATAAACAATAAATGGACACTACTTTTAAACAACAATAGCCAACAATCATAACCAACAATTACAACCAACTTAGCTTCATCACCTTTATATCAATTGTTAAATTATTATTTCAACTGTTTTCAACATTCAAAAATATTTAATCCAACTGATGATAAGAAAAATTCTCGAAAACGTTTTTTTATATAAATTTTATCCCACATATTTGGATCACCCTCTTCAAAATTTCATCTGTACTTCAAGATTATCGTTTTCCCCTATCAACATTATCTGCACAAGACTTCATCTACATCCTCAATAGACTGGGTTTATTTCTACTACCAACAACATCTTCAATAGACTACATCCTTTGAGTTTTCTTCCATCTCACAAGTTTCTTCAAGATTGGTGACTTTATTTATTATTTATTTTTTTGTTTTTATTAATTCACGATTTTCCCCATTATAAGGAGACTGAACTCATTTAAATTTAAATTAATCATTTAAACTCCTTAGATCAATAATATTATTTTTATTTTAATATTAATATTTTTGGTTAATCTTCGGTCAATCGCGCGATGACTGAATCCGCAAATTGAATTGTCGCGATTCCTGTAACCGGCCGGGGGAAAACCAACTGCCCCCAGTAACCAAATAGGTTGGGGTATATATCAGTTCATTAGAGGGGGGGTCTGGGGGGGCACAGCCTCCCAGTCTTTAAAAAATAAATTCACTTACCTTGGTCGCATGATCGTTTGCGATTTGACTCGCGGTTGCGATTGTGCAGATACCGAAAATTTACCATATTTTTAAATAATATTTTACTTTCAAACTTTAATTATTGATTTTAGATGATATTCAAATTTACATTCCGTGTTATGGAAAAAACCATCAAAGGAATAACTATCGCTCAACTGAAACAATCATTCGAAACGATTTCTATGATGTGAAAATTATTTTGCTAATAGCTGATACGCCCTTTCGGGCTTTTTGTTTGGTGAAAGTTTGCAAAAATCCGAATTTGAATATACGTACGAACACATGAAAAATCCTTAGAATTAATACAGTAAATATTCATCTTGGAAAAAACGAAAGAATTCTTTAAAATGCTCGTACCGGTAACTTTGTGTACAATTGCGTTAGGCCAAGAAAATTGGACGTTGCATCCTTACTTTTTACATATCAAAGCAAGGCTATGAGTAATGAATTATTCCTGTCTATATTAAAAAAATACTTCATAGATGGATTGAGAGAGTTGAAACTCTGTTTACAGCCCCATTAATATCTCTCTTCAGCATGTAACTGTTTCAATAGAGTTGTATTCAGTCACAGAGCTTTGGAAAAAAATGTCCAAATCAAAAGTGAATTACTTCGCGGGGGAAATTCATTAGCCAAAACATTATCCCCCTCCCCCCCCCCCTTATGAGGTGTTTATTCTTGTTTTATTCTTGGTGTTTCTTAACTGATCGACCATTTAGGACAGGGGTGACCAACCTTTTTTTGTCTCGGGCCAAGATAAATTTCTGAAGGTTTTCAGGGGGCCAACAATTTTTAATTCAAATACACTCAAATATTTTATGAAGCGTTAACCACGTACAATCTTACTTGTTAATAAATTTTACGGTAAATAGTTAATTTCGCGGGCCGCATAAATTCCTTTGGAGGGCCGCATTTGGCCCGCGGGCCGCAGGTTGGTCACCCCTGATTTAGGGGGTAGAGGTCCTGAAAGTGTGGAACTTTTAAAGTTTTGAACCCAATTTTATCGATGAAGACAAAGAGATAGAGAGTGGATCATACAGATATTCCGATTCTAATTTTTAATGGTCTTTAAGAATCCGAAGTCAGAATTTCAAAAATCCAATATTTTTCAATACCCACGCACAGACTCTGCCTCCATAGGACTACTGCCCCCTAGACTTTGCTTGTGCACTAAAAAATTTTGAAATTTTGAAATTCTGACTTCGGATTCTTATAGATCATCAAAAAGTAGAATAGGAATGTCCGCAAGACCTACCCTCTTTCACTTTGTCTTCATCGATAAAATTGTGTTCAAAACTTTAAAAGTTCCACACTTTCAGGGCTTGTATCTCCTAAACGGTCGAATCAATTGAAAAAACACCAAGAAGTTCATCTCCAGTATATATTTATTATTTAAAATACCAAGAATAAAACATTTCTCGAATATTGTGTACACATGAAAAATAGGGGTTCCTATTTAAAATTTCAAAGTCCCCCCCCCCCCTACTCACAAGGGGGGGAGGGCTAATTTTTTGGCTAATGAATTTCCTCCGCGAAGTAATTCACTTTTGATTTTGGACATTTTTTCATACAGTGCTTTATTTTCGAGATATTTTCATGTCTACACTTAAATGCACCACCCTGTAACATACAAACACTGTGCTTTATATGTATAGATAGCACATGTCCGTGTATAAAGGAAATTCACACTACAGTTCTTTCTTTTGTATTTTTTTTTTTCAATACTACAGTCCAATTTAAGAGCAGGCTTTAGTTCCTTGTCACCGACGATCGCAACTTTCTTTGCTGTAATAAAAGTCGATCGGAGCAAGAATTAATATGGCTCAAACTGTTTTCCTGACTTAAGAAAATTACTGATGAAAAAAAAGAAAACATGCATCACATTAATTTGAATTATTAGTTTTTAACGAGTAGTCAAGTCCCTACTACCTGACTCCCACTGCTTGAAGCTCAAGCTCTCAAAATTAATACCTTCAAAACGGAGCAAAACACAGTTTTGAATTTCTTGTATTGTTTTTATGAAATTATGTGTAAGATATTAATAATTTTTAACGAAAAAAAATACCCACCTTTTGAGAAATTTGCATAAATATAATATTTTTATTAAATTCAAATATTTGCGCATGCGTAATATAATTTTAAAAATTTCATATAGAATACTCAGTTAAAGAGTATGTTTATGTTAATTATGATGATAAACTTAAGGAAGTGTATACTTGCGATTCATGAGCTCATAGAGTTGTATTTGGCGAAAGAAACGACGGCATTTCACACGAATATAGGAGAGCAAATAACAAACGATGTTTATTCATTGGGTAGTACAAATAAGAAGAGAAAGAACAAGTAACGCCACACAGTGACAAAAACAGAAAATAAGCAAATACGTAAATAACCTTAATATAATAGCCCCCGCCTTGAAAGGCTTGACTTTCAAAACGTGGCAAAAAAAAGCAACAAAAAAAGTAAGGAACATTAACATTCGCTAGGTAATGGACAAATCTTGGAGAAAGATCTTTTCAAAAGTCCGGTAGAGGTGCGGATGGTGGCCACACGAGGAATGCCATCTCTGCCAGGATGAAATTGGGTGATACGGCCTAGCTTCCAATGGATAGGTGGTTGAAGATCGTCATTGATGAGCACAACGGAGTCCAGCGTCAAGTTGGAATTGCAGTGATGAAAGAAATAGTTGAGGACCAGCATGAAGAAGGCGAAGATGTTCTGAAGTGACTAACAGTCTAGCTAGCGGATGTTTCCCAGAAATGAGGAGGGGAAATTTCTTATCAAAGGAATAATCAGAATTAAGCAATCTACCTCCAACCCGCAGCAGGCCGTCAGAGTCTAAGAACAAGGACAACGAGGCCAGCTTCGAACGTGATCGAGGGTCGTGCGATTGACAGATTTTAATCTGACCAGGGAATGAGTGTTTTTGAGAAAGTCTAACAAGAATCAGAAAGGCAAGCTCAATTTCCGAAGGTGTAAGAGGATCATACATTCGGGCATCCTTACGACATAGACAGTTGTTCTTGAAACGCAATATAAGGGCAACGATGCGATTAAGATGATCAAAATCTGAGAATCTTGAAAACGGAAATGAAGAACATGCAGCAGTGGCAGATATTACATCTAACCTTATTACTTCCGGAAGATCAAGTGGTATGGAAGGCGTTTGCAGAGTTGGCCATGAAGATTCTTCTAGAGAAAGTCATGGTGGTCCATGAAACCACAAGGCGGAATCCTTCAGCACAGTAGGAGAGACCCCTCTTGAGAGGATGTCGGCAGGATTGTTGCCACTAGAGACATGATTCCACGCAGAATTCTTGGAGAGTGTCTGGATCTCAGATATGCGATTGGTGACAAACGAGTGTAGACGATTTGGATGCATTTTCAACCAACCAAGTACAATAGTGGAGTCAGTCCAGAAGAAGCACTGATCAAACGTTATTTGGAGCGCAGAAGTTACTTTGCTGGGCTAAGCGAGCGAGAGTGAGAGCGCCATAAAGTTCTAGTTTGGGAACGGATATAAACTTGAGAGGAGCCACTTTGGCTTTCGAACGCAACAAATTTGAGAAAATAGAACCGTTTTGATCAACAGAGCGCACATAAATGCAGGCAGCATAGGCCTTGATGGACGCGTCGGAGAAGGCATGAAGCTGTATACTTTTCGGCTCATCGCAGATAATAAGTCTGGGGAAGGCAATTTCGTTTAGGGCAGGAAAATCATCTTTCAGGTTCAACCATTGATTGGACAAGAAGCGAGGAATATTATCGTCCCATGAAAGTTTCTCTAACCAAAGTGCTTGCAACATCGTCTTTGGCCTTAATGGTGCAAGGGCTTAGCAAGCCGAGAGGGTCGAAAATCTGAGCTATGTCGGACAGGATAGCACGCTTAGTTATTCTTTTTGGAGAGGTAAGAGAAATAGAGAATGTCAACTTATCATCAAGTGGCGACCAATGCAGTCCAAGAGTCTTTGTGCTATCATGCGAGCCAATATCAACTAGGATAGGATGAATGTCGGATTCCATGAAGTCTGAAAGAATTAGAGGGCTCGTTCGAGATCCATTTTCGTAAGTTGAAGCAACCAGCTTGCAAAGTAGCAGAGAGGTTTTTGCACAGTACCTTTGCTGTGGAAACGTCATTCGCTCCACTCAACAAATCGTCAACGTTGAAGTCTGCTTTTATGATTCGAGAGACCTCAGGAAGGGATTGTGCGCATTCAATGCCAAGTTCGAACAAACACCGAATTGCCAAGAAGCTAGCAGAGGCGGTACCATAATTAACAATGTTCAGATTATAGTCTTTGATGACATCTTGTGGATCAGGTCTCCATAAGATGCGCTGCAAGGATCTTTGACACTCATCAATCAAAACTTGGCGACACATCTTTTCTATATAGGCGGAGAAGGCGTAGACATGTTTGCGAAATCGGTTTAAAACACTGAACAGATCTTGTTGAATGGTAGGGCCGACCAATTGTAAGGAGTTAAACGATTCACCAGATGAAATGGGAGCAGATCCATTGAAAACAATACGAAGATTTGTGGTCAGACTATCTTCCTTGAGAACGCAATGATGATGTAAAAAGCAGGAAACCTCAGAAGGTGGAGGATCGCAAACGGACATGTGGCCCAAGTCTTCATATTCTTGCATGAACTGTGCATAACGCTGATGCAAGGCAGTGTTGGAAGAAAATTTTCTTTCAAGATTTAAAAGGGAATTTTCAGCTATTTTGTATGAGTCACCTAATACTTCTGGAGCCTTGTTAAGAGGAATACTGACAATAAATCGACCACTAGAATCACGCTTGGTATGACTCTTGAAGTGAGATTCACATTCGTCTTCTTCCAATGTGCGGAGCTTAGGGGAATCAAGTTCTTCCATTTTCCAGTTGCTCTTGAATGCGAACAGAGCTGCGACTAAAATTACAACGAATGTCTTGGGCAGCAGTGCATGGAAACGAACCAGCTACAATCCATCCAAAATGAGAAGCTTGCAGAATAGGCATCCAAGTGAAATGCACAAATTGCCGGAATGAATTTACTCCAAGCAGAATGTCGATTTTGCCAGGGACATTGAAGTGAGGATCAGCCATCTTCTGGCCGTGGGGAATGTTTATGCTGGCAAGATCAATTGGTATATTGGGCAGATGACAAGTAATCTGAGGAACAACTAAACATTGGGATTTCAGGCGACAATTGGATACTCGAGAATGCAAAAGAATTTCACAACGACAATGGACACTGGTAACAGAATTGGTGATGCCCTGAACTTGGATGTTGACTGGAGTTTGAGGCAGCTGGAGCTTCTTACATAGAGAAGAAGTTACAAACGATGAAGTGCTACCACAATCAAGTAGGGCTCTTGCTTGATGAATTTGACCTTGATTATCAACAACATTCACAACAGCAGTGGAGAGAATAGCACATTGTTCGGAAGAGGACAACGCTGAAAGGGTAACTGTATCATTTTCAACAACTGACTTCTCGGGGGTGGTTATAGGATCAAGATGTAAATTTAGAAAGGCAATTTATGCAGCATCTTAAATTCTTTACTTTGGCAAAACGTTCCTTGACAGGCATAGATTTGAAAATTGAAAGTGTGGAACTTTCAGGGCCTCTATCTCCTAAACGGTTGGATCTCTTGAAAAAACACTAAAAATAAAACATTTCTCGAATATTGTGTACAATCTGAATATACTATTAAAAATAGGGGATGCTATTTAAAATTTCAAAGTTACCCCTCCCCCAGCCCCCCCTCACAAGGGGGAGGGGGTAATTTTTTAACTAAGGAATTTCCCCCGCGAAATAATTCACTTTTGATTTCGGACATTTTTTCGTACAATGCTTAATTTCCGAGATATTCAGATGTCTCAAGATAAATGCCTCACCCTGTATATAAAAGAGGACATCCATAGACTGACTCACTGACTCATCATCGCACAGCTAAATCTACTGGGGCCACCAACTCGAAACTCGGTGGGGTCATAGCGTAGGGGCGTGCTAAGACGGGTTTTTTTCGAAATTCGGACCCCCTACCCTCCCAAAGGGGCAGAAAGGACTTGCACGTTCGATCGCCTGGCTCCACCCCCAATAGACGCAGATCTTCGAAATTTTGCAGGATGCTTTCTAGCTATTGTGCCAAAAAAGTGGTTTCCCCGATTTTCGAAATTCGAATTTTAAAGGTACGAAACTGAAAAAAAAAATCGATTTTTGAGTTATTTCACAAAATTTTCTGATATTTTGATACAACTTCGCGGGGAATAAAGATAAAGCAACGAAACTCGGAGGGATGCTTCTTGGGGATATTTCCAACCAACCAATTCCCCATTTTTTCCATTTCCCCTTTGCGCGGCGGCCCGGGGGGGGGGGGCAAACATTGGCCCGCTGTTTTTAGCCTCCTAACTCCAGTGCAGAAATGCAGAGAGCTTCAAAATTGCGCACGGGGATGTAAACGACGTATACAAAAAGGGAGCGTTCGTTGGTTTTGAAAATCGAATTTCAGGGGGCGGGGGGGGGGGGGCAGAAATCCAAAAAAAATCCCCAAAAAGGCCTAATTTTGACGTTGGCGTCCGATCAACCCCACTCTGTGGCAAATTCACATACGAGTTATATATTTGGACCAAGAATAGTTCACATAACTTGTAGAAAACTAATTTCTGCTTTTTATCATATTTTACCCCTTTGCCGCCCTATGGCCCTCCGTAAAAATATGCGGGTAAAAATTCCAATTTTTCGCGAGTAAAAATAGGTCTAGATTAATAAAATTTGGAACGCAGACGGCAATTAACGAGATCACCTGTCTGCTTAGTTTATTTTTTTATTATCTGGATCCAATTTTCCGGAATATTATGTTTTCCGGATTTTTACCGTTTTTTTTTTTTTTTTTTTTTTTTTTTTGGTTTTCATAAATTAACATACAAAATTGCATGTTGAAAGCTTAGTTTTTACAGTGGTCATAAAATATGGATTTTGTTATTTGATTTAAAATTTATTTCATATATCTAGAACTATTTTTCGATTTATTATGAACTAGCTGATATACCTGGCGTTGCTCGGGCTCTGTTTTGATGACATTTTATAATTTCTGAAAGTGAGTATACGGAAAATATGAACATTATTCTCCACCTTTTTTCTCGGACACTGCATCAAACTCACATAACTACAGACAAGATTTCAAAACGAGCGAAGTCGAGTAGAACTGCTAAAGGGCCGTTAGTTGGAGAGGTCATCCATTGGGAGCAGTTTAAAAGAATTCTTCAGTACGAATTTTTACTATATTAATTCAAGCTTTTTACGTGTGTTCATTTTTTCTGTATATTCACATTCAGATATTGCAAAATTTTATCAATAAAGAGCCCGATCAAGGCCGGGTACATCAGCTAGTAATTATCTAAAATTATTGCACCAAATTGTTTACATACAAGAAATTAAAGGCACTTGGAGGATTGGAGGATTTCATTTTTATTACTCAGCCAATGGGTAAATTACTTAAAAATTAAATAATAATACATTCAAATTAGTCTGGTTGTATGTCCTATAACATCTAAAAATTCTTCCAAAGTCTTCTTCTTTTGAACATAGTCTTAAGTATAGGCTCTTCTTTCGCTTTTGATGCTCCTTCGTGGCACGGTTATCTCGTTTCTATGGATGAAGGTTCTCCGCGAGATTTCTTCAGATGAGAGGTTTCAACCAAACACTGATCCTTGCAGATATTTTCAACGGCCTTCCAAATAGTTGAATGAGCCTGCCCGTTGAAATACGAATTCTAACTCTCATTTAAATTGTTGGTACGATATCCGTTGTCGGGAGGGGCTTGGCAGACATACCATAGCTGCGGAAGAAACAGATGGAATGGGTTTAATAACCAAGGGGGGGGGGGGGGAATTGCACCGTCGGTACAAGATGGAGGCTGGATCCGGCGATAGGAATGCTACTTAAGTACTCGAGTAAATCTTACAGGCCTTCAATATCAGGTACATTTAGTAAAGATATTCGATTCCAACCTCTACGTCATCAACCGGCAGGAAAGCCAATCCATCCTACATACCACAGTATACCTCTTTTTTTCATCCATGTATACCTGCTGTAAGCCCAGACATGTGCTTTGGGTGAGGTGATAAAAGGAAGCACAACATGATAGGTGAGCGTAAAACAAACAAAAAAAATTAAAAAAGAAAGAAATATAAAACAAAAGAAAAAAGAAGAAAAAATTAATAAAAACTTGAAGTCCAAGAGTCGATGATACACATCGAAGTCAGTCATGATGGTTGAGTAATAAAAATTTAATCTTACAATCCTCCAAGTGCCTTTAATTTCTTGTATGTAAGCAATTCTGTGCAATCATTTTAGATAGTTATTTAATTTGATTCTGAAAATGAAGGAAACTCTGATATGAGGGGAATATATTCCAGGCATCCGGGGATTTTAACAGGGGATTTTTTTGCATGCGGAAATTTTGGCGTAAGGATATTTTGACTGGGGAATTTTTGACGGAGAAATTTTGACCGGACTAATAACAAAAAATCAACATTATGTACGTATATCAGTTGCATCCACATTTTCCTAATAATGTTGGTGGTGATAGGATGCTGCTGTTTCAAGCAGACAGTGTTTGATGATTTTTTTGAATGCTATTTAATAGTGCTCTCTGCACCCATCGTAGGTGGTGGGGTGAAGGGCAATTTTGAAATTTCAAATGGGAACCCCCCCTCCCAATTTTTTTGCAGATTTGAACTCTACTGAAAAAATTACATTAATTTTACCCAAAAAAATTTTTATATACGGAATTTTTAAATACCTGAAAAAAACGTATTACCATTCTGTGGGTCTGTTTCGGGTTGTCTTATTATTATTATTATTATTATTATTATTATTATTATTATTATTATTATTATTATTATTATTTTGTAATTTTGCTTTTAAATTTGTTTTTACTATAAATGATGTCTCTGTCTGAAAAGGAAAGAATAACCCTCCTTAAGTTGGAGAATAAGAGTTAGATCATTCCTAGAGGTCGTAAGTTTATTCAAATGAAACTGTCAATGATCGCAATCCTATTTCTAAATTCACAGTTTACAGAACAGTTAATCGTTTTGAACGAACTGGTTTAGTATAAATGAACCAAGATCTGGAAGACCCAAAACTGCTACAAATGAGGAAAAGTCTTTGGAGGTGTTACTGCATTTTCAAGAAAGTCATCACGCACTCAGAATAATGGATAAGCATTTTCCCCTTAGATCTAAAGTGTTTTTCCAGAGTCATTCGAATAATTTTTTTCATGTGAGAACAGCGAAATCTACCGTAAAAAAGCAATGATAAGAAATTTGAAGAATCTGAATCTACAATAAAAAATAGGGGTTCCAATTTAAATTCAAAGTTGCCTCCATCCACCCCTGAAAAAATGGAGAGGGCTAATTTTAGTTGGTGAAATAGAGGGGGGCACAATTTTAGCACTATTAAATACCGTAGCTTTCAAAAAATATTGGATGTTTTTTTTTATTTGAAGTGGGCTTCTCGAGATATTCGCACTGGTTTGACTTTTTTACACTTACAGTGCCATCTACAAAAGATTTTTTTTTTTAAATTGGGTAAAATTAATGTAATTTTTTCACTGAATCCGAATCTGCAAAAAAAAAAAAAAATAAAAATTGGAAGTTCCCATTTGAAATTATAAAGTTGATCCCTACACTATTCTCTACGAGGGTTGCAGAAGATTAATTTTTGCACCATTAAATAGCTTTCAAAAAATATTTGGCACGTATTTTCTCTTGTTTTGACAAGACGTGTATTTTTCGACATATTAGATCGTTCCGGGACTTTTTATTTACCCGGTATAAAAATAAAAATTGAGAATGTCACGTGGAAAAGTGAACAATAAGATGAGTTAAACCCATAATATTTGCTACAAAAATATTCATAAAAAAGATCTAACAACCAAAGCTTAGATTTAAACTCTGGGAGACACAGTAGATTTTATTTCCTTAAAGAGGTTTTCCTCCATATGTAATTGAAAAAAAAAACAAAAAAAAACCTCTTATATTATATCTTGAACAGAATATGAATTGATAAAAGTGAGACAAAACATTATAACCTACTTAAGAGTACACATCGCACGCCTTCCATAGAAAAAACTTAATAAGAACGCCAGCCACCCAGCCATCTGTCGGAGTAAATAAGAACTTCAGTCGAAAATAAAAAACAACAATATTAATAGTTATATAGAAAATTATATTTTTTGGAGAACTTAAATAGGTAAATAAAGATTTTCATTATTACCATTAAAGTAAATCGCTTTCTTAGACTTTGGATCATTGAAAAATAAACAAATCCCCGTTTAAACATTTACATTAACTTAAAACTGCTGGTGAAGTTGCAAAGATGTTATCATCACAATTTTATTACATTGGATGATTAAAAACCATCCTTCCGTTTGTTTCTTGTTTTGCTCATTGCTCTCGTTACGTGCTCATGATTTTTCTCTTATAGTCCTTTAATTTTTCTCTTATAGTCCTTTAATTTTTATATTATTATGAGCATAGCTGGTTTCTTTTTATTTATTTATTTATTTATTTATTTATTTATTTATTTTAGCAAACGTTAATATATACAACTGCGCCTAACTAGGACCTGTGTGGTCATAGATCGACAAGTTAGGGAATTATTAATGAGTTTTTACTGGATATTTGAATTAAGGCTCTTTTTCTTTTCCGATTCCAGCCATATTAGACATTACTATATTGAGAAATTGAAAGTGGAACTCCGTTTATTAAAGTCGATTATCCTTAAAAGATGGCTTTGTTAAGATTTGGCGTCTTGACCATATTTTATAATCCCTCAGCCCCGTGTTTTCCTCCTCTGTGAACTCATATCTGATGAATGAGCCTGTTGAACGGCTTCGAGAAAATGAAGAGTGGGCGAATGTGCGAGTTGCTGGGGAGCAGTGGGAGCTGAGGAGCTCATTCTTCCGATACATTCTCCTTGCGCGAAGGAATTAAGTGAACAGTTTCAAAATTTTCACAATAATACAAAATCAAGAGAGAACTGAAAAGAAATATTAAAAATATTCAAGAAATATTACAGTGATCAAGAAATATTTTAAATCATCTAATTTACATGAATAAGCTTACCCCAAGTAACGGTTTCATGTTTACGGACGTATGCCTAGCATGCATGACTCGTTCATCCGTCCTTTTGCTGTCATCTTCTTAAGCCTGTGTCTCCTACATCTTTTCAGGCTTGTTTTTTTTTTTAATAAGAGCGTCATCTCGACTTTAGAGGTGAGAATTTGTCTAAGATCAGAATTTCTCTTTTCAGTTTTCTTTTCTTCTCGATTACATTCTAGTCAGCAAAGATTACGCAAAGATGTTGGTCGTTCTGAGAACTTTTCGTCCTTTCTTAATTTAATATTCCTTTGTTTATCTCTTTGTTTCTCATTTAACTTTATTTTTTGAAACTAATTTGTTGCATTTATTAACCTGCGATGATTGGTTGCTTTGTTTACAATTGCTTATTTTGTTGATATTTATATTTAGCACTACTAAAATTTATGATGCATGCACAATTCGCACGGTATCTCTTCCGAAACCCATTTTTAGGTAACTCCTGCTCGCTTCTTTTCTCTTTACGAGTTTGAAAAATGGCTAAGACTCTGAATTTCCCTATACGAGAATCAACATAATCATACATGGGAAGATTCAGGTCGTAAACGGTTCCCACAAATGTATTGTTCCCACTCCTTATGGTCTTTTTCCAACCGGCTTATCTCGTATAACAGATGTTATCCTTGCCATCACTCGAAAATGATGTAACTGTTTCTGATATCTTTTTTTTGAATGTAATATATATTTTTTATGATTATAATATCGCCGATGCTAATCAATCGCGACACGAGAAGGAGAACAATCGATTAAAGACGCGACGACCCAAAGAGAAATAATATTAAAATACTAGTTTCCACTCTCGTTTTCACTTCCTTTTTTTTCTTTTTTTTTTCTTTTTTTTTTTTCTTTTTTCTTTTTTTTTCATTCTTCACGAAGCATTCATAATCAGCTTTAGATTGAACAACATTTGAAAACAACCCGAATTAAAATAGAGCTAATGATAAGAATACTGTGTCTTGATTTAAATTAAATTTCTTGATTATTTCAAATTTACATTTAATATGGTTACCTTTCTGTTCAAGTTTTAAAAAGTGCAAATATTTCGCACGTTAATTTTGCCCACTTGCGCTCATTTGGAGGCGAGAAGGGTCAATTTCAGATTTGCAAATATACTTTCAAAATTTTTTATTATATTTTAATCTATTATTACAGTTTAAATCCGCGTATAGATTTTTTCATGTAAACTGAAATAAATTTTATTCATTTTTATCACAGTTTTGTTTAAATCTTTTGATGTCGAAAATCTTTAACTAAAACAGATCATCCAATATACGAGGGTAATTCAAAGGAAAACTTAAAAATACGATAAAAATTCGTAACACCGCTCGATTATCTATACTTTGGCAATAGTGTTACTTTTCATTTGAACACCGATTAGCTAGCGTGAGAACGATGTCGAAACATCATACAGTGGCGCATAGGAATGTTAGGCCCGGCGCAAATGGGACTGAATCGGTCGAATGGAATGGTCGTTTGTGGAATGAAAATGATTGCTAGCAACATACTGGCGACATGCTAGCGACATGTAGAGGCTACCGCTGGTTGCCATCGCCTCGATCAAGCCTTAAGATGGTTGCCCCACTTGCAACATGCACTGCGTTAAAGAGGAACAGAGTTCTGCCATTCATTTGTTGAACAGTGAAGATGAAACCGATTGTAACATATGCATCTTCATTGATAGCAATAAGACTAACAATCCCATATTTTTTTCACGTTTAGACAATAACTATCACCATTTTTTTTTTTTTTTGTTCACGTTTATACAATAATGGTGTAACAAATACAGACACAGAATGTGCTTCAGTTACATACAAACATCATTTTCGAGTAGATTCACATCACAGACGAATAAAAGCTCATTTGGTGATGCATATCTATGGCCCGCCGCAAATAAAAATTAGAAGCGACCCGGTCGCCAGCGACGGCTCGTCGCTCCTTGCTGCCTGCAGTGGGGGGGTTCGTCAAGGTCACACTGCTGACGTCAGTTGTCGCTTGTCGCTAGCTCGTCTCGCCGCAAATAAAAATTAGGAGCGACCCGGTCGCTTATGATAACTGGAATTATTAATATCCCAGAGAACAGTGTTTTCTGCAATTAAATATGTATATTATTCGTATGTTTAATGAATATATCTTTGAACTTTCATTAAGTATAATGTTTTTTACACAATTCAAATATATTAACACGTGATACACATAAAGTAACATAGATCAAACAAAGAAAAATGGTTATCAAATAAGAATAAATAAAACAATTGGTTATTATTTTTAGGAAAATGCATTTACGTGGTCAAAATGGAATTAAATTCTTTTAAAATAAAGATTTAAAAATGTAATAAAATTGAAGCCTTCCAGTAGATGGTTATAAAAAATTTAAATGGCTTAATAAAGTCAAAACCATATAGTGCTGACATAGGGCATCAAAGCTATTATAAAATTTCTACTACTTGCCCTCATCTATTATTGATAATATATTTTTTTAATAGCAAGTGAATATATAGCATAATTATTTTTCAGCACGTGCAATGAAAAATAAAAAAAATAATTAATTCTTTTTTTTTAATTGTATAAAATTTTTAAAAACTTCTATAGAAATCTATTATTATTATTATCATCACAAATAATGGAACAATGGAATGTCAACATGTTTCATATACAGTGTCTGCATAATCATTATTGATAAAATATATCATGTATCATTACTATATAAAAACATCGAACCCTTATTATATTACAATATCATCATATTATAAAAAACCCGTATTGTAAGCATTCACTAATGAAAAATATTACTATATCAGGAATGGATGAGGGAAAATTGCCCTCATCCATTCCTGATAATAAAAAAATAAAGTTGTCATTCCTATATAGCACGTGAATATAAAGCATAGCATAATTATTTCTCAGCACGTTCAGTTAAAAATAAAAAAACAAAATTAATTTTTTTAATTGTATAAAATTTTTAAAAACTTCTATAAAAATCTATTATTATTATTATTATTATTATTATCACAAAAAAGGAACAATGGAATGTCAACATGTTTCATATCCAGTGTCGGCATAATCATTATTAATATTTCATAGCATAATTTTTTCTCAGCACGTGCTGCGTAGAAAAAAAATATTAAATTCTTATTTTATTAAATTTTTATTTTATTAAATTCTATAAAAATCGATGACTGTGGTCTCCATTTCTATTGTCCACTGTATTTTTTCACAGGATGAGGGAATTTTATTTATTGCGGATGCCATCGAAGTTCCTGATGATAGTGGATGCTTCTCTGTGTTGCGTGTTGTCGCTGTCGCTGGTCGCTTCCAATTGAATTCAGCTCAATAGAGGCGACGTCGCCTGAAAACCAGTTTTTTCCCGTTGCCGCGACCAAGGGCAAAAACGAGGTCACGCTCGGGCGACAAGAAGCGACGCCGACGCATGCGCGGTGCGCATGGTGCGACCCCGTCGCCGCGACCGGGTCGCTCCTAATTTTTATTTGCGGCGGGCCTATCATTACAACAAGTGTACGAATGGGCTACGAAATTCCGAATGGCGTGAGTTCGGTTACAGGCTCGTAGCGGCACGAACAACATACATTGCATCAGTTGAACCCATCGTGATGGAAAATCGCCGCGTAAAAATGGTATGGATCATCGATCAGTACCCCATATCGTCCAAATTGGACTACAGTTCCACAAAATAAAAACCGCTCAAAGAGATTTTGGAAAGCAAGAGTTACAGATTCGAGCAGGAAGTGCACAAGTCGTTGGGTAATCAAACAAAAGAATTTTTTGAAAAGGAATTCAGGCGCTGGAACCCCTGTATTGAACACAACGGGATTTGTTCAATAAATTGCGAGTTAAAAAATATTTGAAGTCATTTGTATCACCCTCATAATAAGATTATAAAAAATAAAAATTGCAACGAAAGTTTATTTTATTTATTTTCTTGGTTATTCGTGGATACATTTATTAATAATATTATTAATACATTTATAAGTACATTTAAATATAATAGCATAATATTACAGTCCACAAAAATTTATAGATATTATTTATATTAAAAAAATAAACTGTAAAGTAAATATAAAGTTTATCAAAATACAAACCAATGAGCCAACGGCTAAGAAAAGAAAACTATTCAAGAGCCGAAGCTCATACGTATTGGACATGTTATAAATAAAAAAGAGAAGTAAGGGAAATAAAAAATAAAATATTTATAAAATATTTAGACTGGAAAAGGAAAAGTATTCAATTTTAGGTAAAGAAAAAAATCCATTTCTTGATTTCAGTACTCCAATTCCTAATCAAAGGTTTACATTTGATATATGGAGGAATGAGTTTGTATTTTTTATATTTGATATATCGATGTGAGGTCAAGGTATGGTTTATTTTATTTATTTATATTGGAATTTAAATATTTTTACATTTTTTTAACTTTATAATATAACTAGCAAACCCGGCAATGCTTCGCTATTGTTATATATGAGCGTCTTCTAAAAATCAATTGGTGAAGCGCCATCTTTTGGCTCTTCTAAGGTGAGCATACTCCAAGACATTAAATTAAGATATTTTTTTCGTAAGCCTATATGTTGCCGCAAGCTAACCTCAACTTACCTGTGAAAACCCCCATGAAAATTCGTCAAGTAGTTTTGGATTTTAGCGTGTTCAAACAGACAGACACAGTTTTTAAAAATGTTCTTATTGTATCCTGTTTCACTCCTCTATAATTACCGGCCCTTTAGCTGAGTGAATTTGCCGCAGGGCCGGAGATGAAAGGTGAAGAATAATGTTCACTTTTTTGTATATTCACATTCAAAAATTGCAAAATTTCATCAACAAAGAGTCCGAGCAACGCCGAGTATATCAGCTACTTCATAATAAATCGAAAAATAGTCATGGATACTTTAAATAAATTTTAAAGCAAATAACAAAATCGATATTTTACGACCAATGTACAAACTAAGCTTTCAACATGCCAGTTTTTATGTTAATTTATGAAAACCAAAAAAATAATCCGGAAAAAATCTGGAAAACCTAAAATACCGGAAAATTGGATCAAGACAATTAAGAAATGAACCAAACAGACTTTTGAACTCGTCAATTGCCATCACCGTACAAAATATCATTATTCTAGACCTATTTTTACTCGCGAAATACTGCATTGGAGTTAGACGGCAAAAATATAAAACTGGGGGCCAATCTTTGGACTCTCCTGCCGCCCCTCACAAAGCGGAAATATCCCCGAGAACCTTCCCTCCGAATTTCGTTGCTTTATCTTTATTCCCCGCGAAATTGCATCGAAAAATCAGAAAATTTTTTGAAACACCCCCGAAAAATCGATTTTTATCAGCTTCCGCACCCTTAAACTTCGAATATCGAAAATCGGGGAAACTAATTTTTTTGGAACGGTAGTTAGAAAGCTTCCTGCAAAATTTCGAAGATCTGCGTTTATTGGGAGCGGAGCCAACCGACCGAACGTGCAATTCCTTTCTGCTCCCCTGGGTGGGCAAGGGGTCCGAATTTCGAAAAACCCGGCCTTAGCACGCCTCTATGCTATCCGTCCTATTACCTCACCGAGTTTCGAGTTGGTGGCTTCAGTAGATTTGCTGTGCGTTGATGAGTCAGTCAACCAGCTTCTTTATATACTGTATTGGTCGCCACGAAAAGCCCTTTTAGATAATAAGATACATTGTATTCCCGCGCGAAAGACTTCCAGTTACTGTTGATGCTGTTGCACGGAATAATCGCAAAAGCAAACAACGACGTCACAGTTTCTAACGCTATAAAAAACGCCATTCAGATAAAAACTAAAGGATACACTGCATTCCCGCGCGACAGACTTGCAGTCATTGTTGATGCTGCTTCACGGAACAATCGCAAAATTCTTCATTAAACAAAGCAAACGTCACAATTTTTTAAAGCTGGCAAAAATCCCATTCAGCTCCAGGTAACAACAACTTATAAATAAAAAATTAATTAAAAAAACATTTTGTAGTCGACCGAATTGTGAATCTAAACCATTCTCGAATCCACTCGAACACATGAAAAATTTCATCAAAATCGGTGCAGCCGTTTAGGAGGAGTTCAGTCACATACACACGCACAGAAGAATTATATATATAAAGATAATACCCTATTCCTTCTAAAGGTTTCGAGGAATAAAATCATAACGTCATACGTTAATGAGAAATACATCATATGCCTTGTTTATGCCATCTGCTTGACAGAAACTTAAAAAAAAATCATTACCTTATTCTACCTAATGTTCTACTCGATGGAATTGTGCTTGGAGCTATGTATTTTAACATTATTCCGTTACAGTATTCACTAATTTTTTTCTTTTACTAATTTTATGTTGATGGTTAAATATTTTTCAATGAATAATTCATTATCTTTATATATGAGCCATTGAATGCAAAAGTGGTATAAGTCAAAAACTGGAGTTTTGAGATATTCAACATTTTTAACAAAAGTTCTATAAAATGTTTGGTAAGGAATAATAGCTTACTTTCTTTGTTAAAACTAGTCAGTCTCAAGCATATCCAACACCACTTTTACACAAAACAAATTGAACATACAGCGTTTAGAAACTGATTAAGTCAGAATAGTAAAAAAAGACTTACACCACTTTTGCTTTCAACGGCTCATATTTTGTTTTATGTCAAGCCAGTTGAGAAACTCAAACGATGCATACGACCAACCTCATTAATCACTATGCGTTCTGCGTTCACTTTCGAATCTAAGCTGCATTCAAATACGGAGCAAATAAACGGAAAAAGAGTGCGGCTTGAATTCGAAGGATATGTTAAAGATGATATGCTTTGGTTTTAAATGAAAAATTATTTAATAGCCACATCAAGCCATAAATATTTATTTATTTTGTTTATCTGTATTATATATTTATTTTTAATTTTCATCTATTAATGTTGTTGGTATTCCCCCCTTGTTAATTATTCATTAAGTGTAAAAGAAAGTACTCAAAATTAAACTTCTGGGCTTTTTTATTTATTAAACTTCTATTCTACTTCTTTTCTTTAATCTGGGTATTCCCACGAGGAAAGGTGGGAGACTAATATCGTGATATAATGCAACCCAGAACTCAGAACGGTAAAACTGAGCTGGTCCAGTACTGGTATGGGTTGGAATCAGTTTCGCCGAAAAAACTGACATCGCGCTTATTCGTGGTAACCAAAGAGTAGTCGATTACCAAAGAACACTTGAGAACTTTCTTCTACCTGTGTGAGATAATATCGGAGGAGAAAATGGCATGTTTGTCCAAGATATTTATTCTTGGTGTTTTTATTTCGTTTAAATATTTACGAAATACTAAATAATTATGTAATATGCATCATTCAAAGACTGCTGTAACGATAATACCCGAGATAAAAGAAGGCCTCCCATAGGATCTATACAGGGTGATTCAGAACTTGTTACAGTAGAATTTGATAGATAGAGGGTACTAAAGAAACATTTTTTATGAAGCCATGTGTGTCCTGTCTCCCACCGGTATGACGCTACACTTGCAACAACTATTCATGCAAGGGCCAGTGGCTTGACTCTCTGATGACTGAGCTTTCACTGAAAAAACAACAAACAATGACGTTTGATAACGTGTGCAGTGCTTCGAACTGACGCCCCCTTTCTTGCACACAACACCAGCAACGCCGAAACATTGAGTACCGCTTGTGTTGCAGGCGTCAACAATCTGCGGAAGAAGAAAATCGACATGATCTACTGGTATGGTTTATACAAGGAACTTCAGATGTCTCCACAAGCAGTCCAGCGGGAACATATAGTGTGGGCGGGATGTCTGCTTTGAAGAAAAGGGTCTGCGTACATTCTTGCAGCTGGAATTCCCTGTTGATTCGCAACACCATACAACCAATGCATGTCGGTTAGCTCACTCAGGCTGTAAAAGTCCATTTTTCAGTGTTGACTCTCTGATGATTCAGCTTTCAATGAAACTAAAAAGAACAGACAATGGTAAACAATCAAAACACTGAAACAATTGTAGCGCCGTACCGGTGCAAGATACGACCATATCGCTTAATAAAAAATGTTTTTTTAGTACCCTCTATCTATCATATTCTTCAGTAATATGCGTTCTGTAAATAACTCTATGCAGTAATCCCTCGATATCCGTGGTCTCGCCATCTGCGGTTTCGTGTATCAGTATCAAATGTTTTGCATACGTCCCGCTTCAAAAGCGGCGGGAAATTCGTGTATCTGCGGTTTGTCCTGATTTATTTTATCGGTGTTGCTCTTATCGTTTCTTTTTAGGGAATTTCTCTCTGTTCACATGGGAAAAAGTATTTGGTTAGTTCGTTAAGTTTATGGGCGCGCCAAAAGCTAGATCATTTTGCGTCCTTTCACGTGGCTATTTTTACGCATTCCGGGGACAAACACAAACATCCATGCCCACGGTGGGATGTGAACCCGCGACCCGACGGGTTCGAGAACTGGAGAGCCCACGCCTCAGCGCTACAGCCATCAGGCTCGCTGGAAAACATATTTAATGCACGTAAACAGTATCAGTGACATTTTACGAACCTTCTGTTTGGAAACACGCATCATTGGCATTTTACGAACCTTCTGTTTGGAAACACGCATCATTGGCACAGCTTATCATGGCTTGGAAAAAGAAAAATAGTGATTAGCAAAAGGAGAAAGAAAGATTTTGTCTCTTTAAAATAAATTGAAAGCTGTAGACTTAGGTCAAGGGAAATACTGATGTCGACCAAATATTTGGAGTAAACGAATCCACTTTTCGCACATAAAGAAATAACAATCGCCTTTAACGTTGAATCGACTGGCAACTTGACATCTCCTTACTCTCGCTTTCTCATAAGGATTTGATACCAATATCCGCAAGTTCAGTATACGCGGGGTTTATCCCTCGCGGATAATGAGGGATTACTATAGAGAGAGAAAAATATTTAATGACTACGATAAGTATTTTATTAAAATAAGATATTATTTCAAATTTTGTTCTCTGCTGATAAAAATAATTAATTTAACAATAATTTTTTTATCTACTTTATAACCGTGTAATTCATAACAAGTCCTTCTTTAAATGAATACTCAATACTCGTGACAATACTTGCAGTATATAGTTCCACACAAATTCCAAGAATTTTCAAATTATTTTATTGTTTAAGAAGATAAACTTTTGTAATGTATTAATCGAAAAAAACCCATGTAATTAACATCTCATTTGATTTGAATATTGCAAAAGCGTGTAGAATTCATTATTGAGTATTCATACTCCAAACATTTTCTTATCAATAGAATTAATTCAGATATTCAGATTATGCAATCGAAGTTATTAAGGAACGAAATCATCTAACACATAATAAGGCATCTTATCGCTCGTTTAGAGTTTTCCCCGACAGATGTCGCCTCTTCTTAACGATTCGCTTAAGTGGTTTACTTTCAGGTGACGGCATCGAAGAGAGTTTTCGAGGCCAGTGGGCTTTTTTTCCCCCCTTCTTTTTTTCCAAGCTTTCTTCCGTTTCCTTTCCCTCTGATGCAATACCCGTTGGAAATAAAGGCAACGCTGCTCCTAGCCGAGAAAGTTCTTCGTACATTGAACTCGGAGAATTATTTCGTGATGAATAAAGACAGCTCTGTTTCGATACATTTAGTGGGGCTGCCTTTCTATTATACCTTTCTAAAAAAAAGTATTTTTTTAAATAAAAGCAACCGTTTGATTAAAAGCAGTTAAAAATAATAAATATTCTTATCGAAATTAAATTCTTAATGCTAATGAGGACTGAGCTCAATAAGCATGACAATATGCGGCTTCTATTCGGGTTTCTCGAATCTCATACTATATATCCATTTTTCAAAAACTTAATAATTTTTGTTTATTCATTCATCTTTGAAAAGAAAAGAAAAACAAATTAAATATGTAATATGGACGAAAAATATTAAATATATTGAGCCGCCTACAAATAAATTCTATAAAGATTATAAATTTTAATCTTTGTGTGCTTCTAACTTTTTATCATTTAAATAATAATAATATTTTAATTGATCCTTCCCACCTCCACCATAAAGATAATTTCTTGTAACTGGAATTATTTTAAAAATAAAATATTGTTAATTGACTCATGGTAAAGATATCGATGGAAAATGAATGACCGTTCTTATAAACTGTGCTATTTCAAGACTGCAAGAATAAAAACAAACAGTTACTCATACAGTAGATCCAGATTCTTTTAATGCCTTTTAATGGTGATAAACCGTTATTAACTTTCGACACTCTAATGACGTGTACAAATAGGATTTAGTATTTTTTCATTTATGTAGCTTTTCATTTGATTTGTATTTCCTAGTATATACACAATTGATTTTTAGAAACATTCATCAGGAAGACGTGTGCTAAATGAAACATTTCTGAATTTCAAACGCTTTGAACATCACGTGCTTTGATAAAGGCGTCATCGCAAAAAAGGTTCCTGGCTCCGGAAGTCGAAGTTTCCTGACGAAGAATCGATGGTTGTGTCCTCCTCCCCTACGGACCCGGGTGGGTCCAGTTCACTCACTTCAGTAATGGGATTACCTCACACCCGCACTGCATGACGGGAACTGCTGGGGACCGTCTTTACACATTCTGGATCACGACCCCAAAACCTTGGCTTTCGTTTTACGGTGTCATCCCTAGGAGGGGGAAATGACCCCCATGATGCAACCCCTACCGTTGTCTGGCTCCCGTCTATAAATACGGCCTCCCGTCATCCCCACCCTCAAACGCACTCTTAGTTCCTTCCTGTGTCTCCACGGTGATAACGGACGCATTCAGACGACTGTCAACATGAG
Source organism: Rhysida immarginata (assembly GCA_023313115.1). Lineage (NCBI taxonomy): Eukaryota > Metazoa > Arthropoda > Chilopoda > Scolopendromorpha > Scolopendridae > Rhysida > Rhysida immarginata. Next base: position 2,977,372 of record JAHWFO010030344.1, read on the forward strand.
GCAAACGGTAAGAGCATTTGGCTTTCCTGATCGCACAAGGACGCAGACAGACGATTTACTCCCGTGAAACACTTCTGTGTACGCAACAATCGTTTTCTTCGCCCAGATTGATGGCTTTTTTTTTTCCCAGTCCACAGACGTGTTTTGAAGGAGCCCTTGAAAAACATTTGAGAGAAAATAAGAATGAGTTTGAGCTTCCTTAGAATTAAGGTGTAATATCATTACATAGAGTTCCTTGTTCGAAAATTTTAGCTTTCGCGATGCTTTTTGAACTCGATTACTAATTTTTCCGAATTTAAAATTAGAAAAAAATTCCTAAGGATTGCCTACTACTCACTTCGTATTTTCTTTTTATTGAGATGTAATCTTTTAATTATATTTGCACGTTAATATGTGCATACACGGAAGTTCATTATGCACGAAAGCAATTTGCATCTTTTTTTATTATGGGATAGATCATTATAAATCCACCAGATTTCTTGTTATAGTTTTATTGTGCAAATTTATAAGAATTAAAAATCTTTACTTTCTTTGTATTTTGTTCTCTCTCTTTCTCTCTCTCTCTCTCTCTCTCTCTCTCTCTTTCTCTCTCTCTCTCTCTCTCTCTCTCTCTTTCTCTCTTCAATTTTGTTACAATTTTTATTTACTTTTACTTTGCAATTTTCAATGCCAAAAGCTTTGCAATGCCCGCTTAAATATCAAAGGAATTCAGATTTGGTTGGAAATGAAAGAAGATGGGCTTTTAAGAAAATCTATCAAAACAATGAAACATACGGAAAAACATTTCTGATCATAGTTTCCTTAATGAACTCTTTCTTGTACTTTATTTTTATTTAAAAAAAAAAAAACTATTCAAAATTTTCAAAGAGAGAAATTTTCTAATTTCCTGTTGATATTTTTCTTCACAGGCAATTTTTGTTGTGTGCATCGCATTCTTCGTTCTCGGAGTAGCAGGAAAGAAAGAAAAAGGTGATAAAATGGGAGGAGGAGGAAAATGGAGTATCAAGGCCAAGGGAAAAGGACTTCACAATATGTACAGCCACGGTGGTTATGGAGGCGGATATAGTAGCGGATATGGCGGTTCCAGTTACGGTGGCTACAGCTCCGGATACGGTGGTGGATACGGAGGAGGCTACCATGGTGGACTCGGTGGAGGTTTCGGTGGAGGCGCAATCGGAATCAGTGCCGGTGGCCACGGTGGTGGATATGGCGGCAGTTATGGAGGAGGCTATGGAGCTAGCAGCATCCCAATGGCTATTCCCCTCTATTTGCCAGTCGCGTCCGTGCCTCACAGTTATGCTTCCAGCTACTCTTCTGGATACGGTTCGGTTGGTTTGGGCTCGGCAGGTGCCTACGGCGGAAGCCACGGTTATCAACAGCAGCACTCTCCATCCCATATTGGAATTTCCATCTTCACTCTGCCTAGTGATGCTCTCACTGGTGGCCACTATGGAAGCAGCGGATTCAGCAGTGGATACAGTGGGGGAGGTTTCGCCGACAACGGTCTCTCTGCCACTTACGTCGGAGGAAGCGGTGGTGGACTAAGCTCAGGGTCAGTAAACTAAAGTGTTGTCTTTTCGCCTCACCCTCTCCATATTGTGTCTCATTATGACGATATCTTGACATTTGATCAGGACAATCGTAATACGTGCATTGCCTAATCTGGTGTTTTCTGAATCTGGGACTTAAGAATGTTTGTCGAGTTATTTCCGTTTCATCATTAACAAGCAAAGTTTTAATTAAGAACTATTATACGAAATAACATCGATTGGTATGCCTGCTTAAATTTGGGTGACTGATTTTAATGACAAATGTTAATTTATAAATGATTATGTTAATTAAATGGCATAATTATGATTGGAATCTAAGATTACTTGTTTCCGATTTGAATCTGAAATAACCCGACTTTATTTCGAATAACTAATCCGAACATTTATTTATTTATTTATTTATTTATTTATTTATTTATTAAAAATCATGCAAAAACTATCGTTTACTTTTGAAAATCTTCAAATAATAGAGAAATATTTAACAAAGAAATTTTAGAAGAGTAAGTTTTCAAATTTATTTTTTCGCCACATATCTATAGCGATTGATCGCCTCTTCTTATATAGAATGACTAATAATTAAACTAGAAAATGTCAATGTTAAATAATCTCTTAGATATGAATATCCTATTTTATTTTTTAAGAATTTATCAAAATAATTCAATGAAAATTCTGCTTAAAGGATGTATTGATTTATTTCTCACAGTGTTTTAAATGAAAACAATCTTTTTAATTTACTTTAATTTTTTTTATTGAAAAATAACAAAAAAATCATATATTTTTACTTTTTTTGTTTTGTCTAGGCTTGAGTAAATCATAATATATAAAATCATGTTAATGCACTTTTTCTTTTCTTTTTTATAGGGGCTACTAAAGAAGAATAATTTGTATATAAGAAGACGGAAATGAAAAATACAAGACTGAAGTTATTTTTTTTAACATTGTACAAATTATTGTGTTCTTCATTTCTATTCTCACTTTATTATAGTTCTCGTTAGAACTAACGACTGTACATATTGATCTTTTTTTTTTTTTTTAGAAACCGCTGTATAATTACGCTTTTTTTTAAACCAAAATATTTTTGCATTGTATTTTTCTACAATGAATAAAATAAATGAAAAACTTTATGCGTGTATCTATTTTATTCAAAATTAAATTTTCAATATCGATTTCTTGAAATAAACTTAAATAATATATAACAATTTAAAATAACTCTTAACAATACAGAGAAAATTGCATAATGCTTAAGAATAATTGAACAATAATAGAACAGCACAATAAAAAGCATTGTTATTTCAGCAACATTTTACAATGATATAGATTTAATATCCATTATTTAATATAGTGCAATTCAGATTTGTTATTACTTGCTTTATTTAAAAAATTATACATATCGATATTATAAAGAATTTAGAAGAAATTTTAAGACATAGAAGACAAGTAGAAACTCAAAAACTATAAAATACAGATAGTTTTGTTTGAATGAGTGTTTGAACTAAATTTCTAAAACTTTATAAATTAAAGATAAAATTAAAAATCTTAGCGCATTTTATATACTTTGATATTCAATTATTATAGCAGGATGTTAAGCTTCAGAAGACCGACACTAGATAAAAAGGAATAACTTCTGTTTGATTTTGACCGAGCGAAAGCAAAAGCAAATTATTTTCAATCTTGATTGGCGTGGAACGTTGTACTAAATAATTATACCCCGTTCACATCGATGGAAAGATGAAAGGAAAAAAAAATCGCCCTTATTTTAAAAATGTGTTGCTGTTACAAAGTGTAACAGTAGCTCTGCACGGTTCCCTTTCGTGTTTCACTCTTGTGATCGGAACTGGTTTTCTTCCCGAGAGAGACAGTTTTATCACTTGAAGATGCATCTCGGTGGGAGCGACTCTTTCTGAACGAGTCTCGGTGACCCACATCCATTCGAATCGGTTTCAGTGGCGAAAGAGGTTCTTGACCTGGTCGCCCTTCATTTGGCTTACTTCACCCTGACTTCACTCCACTGCCAACTTCTTTGTACTCAAGCTTTTCACTGCCAACTGCAGCGCATAAACTATGGCCGCGTCTTGAGCCCGAAGGAAGGAGAGGGGGCGGGAGGGTCAGGAACCCCAATGGGTAGGGATGGAATCCCACCTATTTGCATAATGAAAGGGGTTTCTAACGTCGATTTCACGTACACGGGGTCACTCGCTGATGAGTTCCACCAACCCAGTCACGACCCTCACGGCAAAGCCCCGTTTTAGAAGGAGAACTCATTTGAAATTAATATGTTTATTGCGCAATCAAACACTTTTTAGATTTCACGTAGAAAGTTTAATAACTTCAAAAAAATTTGAACAAACTTTTTACACTTTTAGTGATGCAGAATTATCGATAAATAGGAAACCTGTTCTCAGAAGATCTAATTTGTTTTTATTTTTTAATTTTAAATAGTTGATTTTTTTTCAACAAGTTAGACTTATATAGAAAACGAAAGATATTTTAAAAGGTGAAATGGTTCTGGCAGATAAAAATTACATAACTTAATATAAAAGTAAACCGTGAACATTCGTACAATAAACTGAAAAGAAAATATTTTTTTTTTCTAATTTACTGTTTGATACTTGATAAAGACGCATGAACCATATAATGAAAAATAATTTAAATGTTTATTATCAACATATCCTTGTAGGACATTTTTTACCAGGAAAGTAACGTGAACGAGAGGCAAAGAGGCAAATCATTAATTAAATTATTGAAAACCTATATATTGCCGTTTTCAAATAATGGAACAATAATTGTATGTTTACAAAGATACTTCGTAGCAAGGTAGCAAATTAAAGCCATTCGTGTCGTTTATCTTTCATTCAATAGGCATGTATAATTCAAATGCTTGTACTTTATTATAACCTTAAATAAATTGCAGTTGATATTATTAAGTCAAATTAAATATAGCTCGCAGTAAATATTCTAAAAATCACGATTTTCTCATCCAAGAGCGCTTGTTTGCATCCCGTTTCCTCTATTGCATCAAGTGTAAACCTGATTCTTTTTCGGATGATGCAAACAGATGAGATTTTTATCGTATGCACCAAACAATAGAACAGGTATTGAGAATCACGTGAAGGGGGCCACGAGGTCTCTGGGTAGATTCAATTACACATGTTATTAAAGTTAGCGATATATATTGAAGAATGTGAGAATAAAGTTATGAGAACTGGCCTTATATCGACATTAAAGAATTCGAACGGATTCTCCAAAACAGTCGAAATGGGGTCATTAACCTGAAGCAAACCACACAAGTGACCACTAGACATAAGCTTAAAAAATGGTTTTGGGGTTTGTTGTAAGTTTTTTTTCCTAATATTTTCCTTAATATTGTGAAAGGGAAAAAATATTGCTAATATTTAAATACTTACAGAGAATATGATAAATAGGAATATAGATGGAAATCAGTGAAGCATTATCAGTAGGAGATATTCAAGAAAACAGAGTGTATGCTTATCTATAACAACACATGTGTTTATACGCGAGATGAACAATTTGGAATTTTAATATTAAATTTATTATGAATTATATTCATCTTTTTTACAATTCATATTTTTTACTTATAAATTATTTCTGTTGTTAAATGTTGCGAAATTTAATAACTTTATTTGAAAGTTTACATTTCATTATATTCATTTTTTAATTTTAAAGCATTACCAAACATTTTTAGTTATTTTGATAAAAATTAATAGATTATGTATATTCTTATATAACAATTAGGAAAAATATCTCGGGTTTTATTGCAGCCTTCTGCACAAAAACTGAATGGACTACGGGGACTACATAGCCCCCTTAATCGGTTTTTTTATGTATTAATTCCTAAAATCACCGGGAAATACAATAACGCTCTTTTGTATTATTTATATTAACTCATATGTAGCAAAAATAGATCAATACTATTTTCTTCAGCTGTCTCATTTTCCGAAATGATAAGACGATAGAATCTTGGTTTAATATATAATTTCCAGTCGTAAACTAACATGTTTCATGTTACACAGCGATGAGTTTTTGTTCTTATCTGAATTGTTTTTTCATAAATAGCATTTTAAAAAATCTATAAAAAATCATTTTAAATATCTAAAAATGAGTTCATAAGACGATATTTTTATAAAGTTTCGAAGACACGAAATCTTATATCGCAAAAAACTTGTGTAACAATTGAGCATTTTTAAAATTTCTCTTCCGGTTTGTATGCTAACGAGAAGCTATATTTCAAAAATGCAGCCTTAAAACAATTACTATAATTCTCTGTAGATGATGATAGTACGCGAAAGTTATACAACACTCAAAACATCGCAAAGTTGTTCTACAACTTCGCATGGCAGACGTTATCAAAAGCTGCAATTTGTTAAACGATGAATTCTAAACTGCCAGTCATTCAATATTCACCTAACAAGAGCTACACGAGAGTATGGTGTTTATCGTCTCCCCTACCGTCATAATTACTTCAGATGAAAAGTAAAATTTTCATGTTTCGCTTTCGCCTTTAGAAGCAGTTCTGTTTGTCTACTACATTACATTCAGAGCACTTAACAAGTGCTGCTTGCATTTCAGTATATACTGTTTAATAAATTTAATCGACTGTTTTCATAAAATGCACACATTTAGTAATATAAAATATACATTGAGGTTACATATTTAGTAATAGAGTGGGTGATCGGTTAATGAACTTAATCCGTTCCAAGAAGATGTTCGCTACTCGAATTGTCCGTTAACCGAGCATAGTTTACTGTGGGATTTCATTAATTTGTTCTGGAGATCCAAAACATTTCATTAATATATGAAATGTTTATTTATTTGAAATAACAATAAATAATAGTTATTAATTAAAAATACAAAATGAATAAAAAATAAGATATAATAAACAAAAATAATTAAAAAATAATAGATAAAATCAAAATCAAAATCAAAATGAAAAGCTGACGTTTCGGATAGAGACTATCCTTTATCAAAGCAAAAAGGATAATTTTCTAAAAGCAAATAGAATATTAGAGAATTATCCTGAAGTTATGAAAGGAGTACTAACGGACGGGTTTATATATAGCAGGGGTGGGCATGCTTGAGGTCAATAAGAGCCGCATTCCGGATTTTCATATATTATAAAGAGCCACATTCCGGTTTTTCATATATTATAAAGAGCCACACTGTAGTTACATAGTATTAAATACACCATCTCAAATAGCAAAATATTAATTACTTAGTTAATTTAATAAGATTCAGTGAAAAAGTTTCTGAAAAAACAGGTTTACATTTTCAATGGGAGCCACACTTAACTCAACGAAGAGCCGCATGCGATTCTCGGAGCCTCATTTGCCTACGTCTGATATATAGTTTGCATAGGGAATAGTAATACGGTATTGGCTGAAAAACAAGAAGAGGAAAAATGAGATTAATTAGAAGACGTGTTGGGATAGGACAGGACGGAGGACAAATAGGAAATAATAAGAGGGCGGCGAGAAAAATGCAATAGGGTAACACATATGAAATTAAAATTATAAGAAATGCAAAAAGATTTCGTAAAAATTCCCTGAATTCCCATTGATTTTTCCTGATCATCAGCAGACAAAAAAAGGCTATCATGAAAGAATATTATTGACATTGTTCAAAATATTCGATTTTATGATTCCCTGACTGTTCCCGGTTACAAAAAAATTCCCTGACAATTCCTGATCGCTAGTCATCCTGCAAAATAGTACCACATATAAGAGCACCGGGTCAAAGGTCACTGAAATAAAAGAGTACAAGAAGCCTATGAGAAAAAGAGTGTGCAGGGACGGACACAAAATGAACATAGAAGTAGAACAATATGAAAGAACATTAAAAAGAGGATATAAAAGATAAAGAAAAAAGGGAAAAAGAAAAGGGCTCAGAGAGCTTACAACAAATTAAGGAATAGCTGAAGTTGGAGAGGGATATGGGAAAGGTAATGAGAGAATGGTGCCTTTGCTAAGGTTAATGCCATTAGGGGTGAGGGAATTGAATTTCCAAATAAGAAAAGACTCGAATTGCTTTCTCTCTTTTTTGTTATGGAAGTCACTACGAAGAATATAAAGGCTGATGGCCTGTAAAGAGTGGCCAGGGGAATTAAAGTGTTTAGCGACAGGGGTGTCAGCATTGCTAAGGATGTCGAATTTATGTCCGGCAAATCTGGCACGTATGGTATTGCCAGTCTCACCAACATACTGTTTCTGGCATAATTTGCAATGTAACAGGTAAATTAGGTTGTGAGAAGTGCAGGTCAGGTTCTGGTTAATTTTGAAAGTAAAGGAGGAAGCACTGCTGGAAATGGAGGTAGCAGGGTTAAGAAAATGGCAAACGCCATAACGCTTTTCATTGCAAGGAGAACATCCCTTAGTGGAAATGCGTGGTTTAGTAATAGCAGCATGGACCAGGATAGTCTCTATCCGAAACGTCAGCTTTTTATTTTGATTTTGATTTTATCTATTATTTTTTAATTATTTTTGTTTATTATATCTTATTTTTTACTCATTTTGTATTTTTAATTAATAACTATTACTTATTGTATTCCAGGGTTCTTGTGTCTCGTCCTTCTCTACATATATATCCATTCAAATAACAATAAGAAATTAATCCCCCCGACGACGGTATAGGAAAGTAGCGGAAGCCCTGAGTTCAAATAGCACGTAGATAATTTGGTCCACTCTAACTCCCATCCCCGTAACTCTGACCCCAGTGGACCAATCAAAACCAAAATACATTGGGAAATAGGACATGTCTATGGTAAGCTACATTCCGAGATTCAATTTTCTACGCCAAAAAATATGGAAAATATAAAGGGAATGGTTAGACAGACGCACAGACAGACGGACATTGTGAAACTAATAATACATATGTACACAGTCTTGCATTTTCATCAGCTATGTTGTGTTATTTTTCGTTTGTGGGGCGCTTTGTTTTACAATTTAAAGCGATCCAATAAACGCCCAACAGCTGGCACTCGTATCGCATATGTATGTACATAGAACACAAAACGTAACATTGGGAAATTACGAGTCCTAAGACCTTATTTATCTAATGAATGTGGTTATGTATACAATTGTCAAAGTCTCGTTCCAGAAACTGTTAATTGAGAGAAAAATTGGTTCTCTTTTTCATTAGCCCTTTTCGCTCGTTAGCTCCTTCTTAATTTACTTCCTCTTTTGCTGTTCTTCTGTTTCCCGTTGTCTGCTTCATTCTCCATCTCGTTCTACCGAGGCTCTTTTTAACGAATTTTGTGTGTCGCTAGACGCCTATACATTTCTGAAAATCTTACACAAACAAATCTTCTTCCAGTGTTTGTGCTGTGCGGTATTCGTTATCTGAAGATAAAAATCTTTCGCGAAAGTTTTCGTTATCCGATTTGTTCGTAATCCGAACTGTTCGTTAACCGATCACCCACTGTATAACATATACCAAATGTGGCGGTTATATATGTAATTCTTAATTTTTTAAGAGATGGCGCTGGAAACAAGGGTTGGTTCACAGTCTAATCTCTTATGTCATTCTGGAACTATGACCGTACCTTTCAAAACGCCGTTGTGTTTAAACGATTTCGAGTTAGCGCCGCATTTTTTTCGTGTGCTAAGCATGTCGAGTTTCGAGACAAATAAAGAGCACTTGCGGCACGTACTGCTTTTCTTGTTCAGTCAAAAGAAAAATGCAAGTGAAAGCCCTTTACTTGTGAAAACTTACGGTGACAATGTCCCAACGCAAGACTGCTGTGTGCGTTGGTTTAGAAGATTCAAATGTGGTAATTTCGACTTGAAAGACAATGCTGTGCATTTGTTTGGATCAAAGGGGTGTCATGTACCATGAGCTTCTGAAACTAGGTGAAAGAGTTAATACCGTTCGCTACCGTCAACAAATGATTAATTTGAAACATGCATTGATCGAAAAGCGACCAGAATGTTCTACAAGATACGGAAACGTGATTTTGCAGCACGACAAACCCCATCACACACAGCAAAAGCGGTAAGAGACACCACTTCTGCACTTGGTTGTGAATTCTTGTCCCACCCGCCGTACACATCTGACTTGGTCCCTTCCGACTACCACTTGTTTTCATCGATGTCTTACGCAGTTTCCATGAAACACTTCAACAATTACGAAGATGTCGAAATGGCTTAATGAATGGACCACCTCAAAAGATGTACGGTTTTTCTGGGAGTGCATCCAGAAATTGTCAGAGAGATGGGAAAAATATGTAGCTAGCGATGGCGCATACTTTAAATAAACTTTTTATTACCTTTCTCCCAAAAAATTAAGAATTACACTGGTCAACACAAGTTTCATTGTCAACAGTTTTATGACTTTTCTTATTTAATTTTGGGTTGCTAATTTCAAAAATGACACCAGTTTCCCTGTATTAGCTGTAGTTTATGAGATATTGGATAAATTGCACACCTTATTTGGAACTCTACGCTTGTCTTGGTTTCCAAATTTTACATCAAAATAGGCTAATATACTTTTTTGACAAAGAGTGATGTTAGTTCTCAACTTCTGTGGAGTATACTCCACAAATGTAACAGAAAACAACAGGATTATGCAAGCACTTTTGACGAGAATAACTCATGTTCCCTGCAAAATCAATAAAAATGATTTCAGAACCATGATTTAATAGTACAATGTATGTACTAAATAAAACAAAAGCAAGAAACTCAGATATATACGGTTGTCACCTCCTTGGGGGGAATACTTTGAACCCCGAAGAGCGCGTTTTTTGAATGCCAGATTATCGAGGTTTGACTATATCTCAAAAACTACAGCCAATTGGACAAACCCAGTGTCATTTTTGATTTCTGCACACAAAAATTACCCTGAATTACCTTTGACAATACAAGAATTTTTTTTGTTGACCAGTGTTATTAACCGCCACACTTTGTATGCTGATAAGCAAGATTTATTTTTATTTGTAAAAAATATTAGTTACACAAATTACATAAATTCAAATTTACTCTTTAATGAGGTATAATTTTCATCATTAGGTATATAGGCAATTTCTAGATGCCATTTTTCAAAAAATATCTCATTTAAACTATAAACAGGACTGCCATTTGAATCTCGGTTTTTCCATGTTCTAGTACGGATCTCACCTGATTTTCGATATAGCTGGAGAATTTAAAAAATAAAAAAATGTTGGATAGGATGGTTCTTTATCACAGTGCCCTCTGCCGTTTCCATAAATGTTATAATATTGAATACACAATGCCATATATATACAATGTATGAATAATTGTGAACTATGTTTATAAATTTTTAATATTGCAGAAATTATTTTTATTTTATTTTTTATTTTTTAAGAAGTTAGCAGATATACAAATATCCATACAAGGACCAGAATGGTCAAAGACCGACAAGTTAGGTCCTAGTAGGTGTTTTTACAAGTTACAAACAATGGTATAATAACATTAAAGGTTAGTAGAACTAAAAAACATTTTTGGTAATTTAAAGTTAAAGTTAAGTTAAGGTTAAAGTTAAAGTTAAAGCTAAGGTTAAAGTTGGCGGTCACCTGGGACGGCCTGAGTGCAGATGTATGTTAACGTAAAATTAAGGCTAAATAAGTTTTAATATTAAGTTATAGATCATCATTACAGTAATATAGGGGCGAATACAGGCTAAGCAAAAAGTTACAAATCATATTATTTTGATAATAATAGATATATTCCTTAATATTAATTGCTTAATATTTTTTATAATTAAATCCATAATCGGCATTTTATCATTTTGAATCAAATGCACATAAACTACATTCTTTTTAGCATAAAACATTGGAAAGTTCATTTGGTTTTTCAATTTTTTAAAACTTATTGAAATGCAGCACCAGCTGTCATGCTTTTATTTTCTATTTGTTTTCTTTTTCTTTAAATCTCTTTCCCCCCATTACATAACTAAATCTAATGGAAATAAAGCACGGTCTTATTTATAAAAATAGTCACATTATAACAATTTGTAAATTTTAAAACCTGTAGAGCTTAACCTAATTCTATGTGGGGATAATTTTTGAAAAATATGTGCTCATCTGCCGATGGTAACATAAATTTTCATTTTAAGGTCGTCTAGGAGCCAGTTTAACCATCCTCCCAAAAATGGTGAACCCATCCTTGTACATGAACTCATTGTGATGTGGAAAGAAAAGACGAAACCTGGGAAAAAAGTTATGCGGTCAATTGAAGAGATAAAAGGCCGACTTTTATTAAGCTATCACTTATTTCCAAGTTCAAGGTGCATAATTTTGAAAACAACGCCTATATAAAACCGTCAGAACTGGCGGAAATATTCGGTAATCATATTGGTAAAACCGACTTCGCCTTTAATTTAATTTTTTTTCTGATTGAATAATATTGCTATAATAACGTGCAAGTTGAACTCTATAAGCGTTTATCCTATCGCATTTATAATAAAATGTTTATCATGCGTGTGAGCTGAAAGCTATGAAAATTAAAACCATTACTATTTTTTGATATAATAAAATTCTGCTAAATGCCTTTAGTAAAACTAATCAAAAAGGGACGTGAATAAGTATAATGTATAATAATTTACGAAAAAAAATGTTAAGTATCATCTGCATAATCAAGTCCACAAAACTTAATTTCTCTCTTAAGTTAAGTAAAGACAATAACGGAATTAACGAATGTTTTGTGAAAACTATGGTAATTAAAAAATAAAAAAGGGGATTCATTATATCCTGATAGTAAAATTCGGAGATAAGTTGACCGAGATTACTTAATACAAGTGTCATGGTTTGAATAATAAATATTAACAATTATATGTAATTATATTTACGAGAAATTGTTGTAATAGAGTTGCTTAAGAAACGGATAATTAAGTAAAAAATCTTAGATGAAAATTTCCGAAGACAATGGAAATGTCGAAAATCTTCTTAATTAATTGCATCAAGGATCACCAACAAATTAGTAGGCTTTTTTGTTTTTTGGTTTATTTTTTTTTTGTAAACTTTTTTTTTTAAGTTGATTTAAAAAACTGAGTAACAGGTTTTCGAATACTTCGAATACTGACTAGTACTTTTTCAGAAAAATATGAAAATGTAAGTCAAATTTAAATTGATATGCAAATTTTAATTTAATTCGATTTTCATTCGATCAAAGAAGAGTCATTAAATTTTTAAAGTAATGGAGGTTTATATTCCTTTTTCTCCTCTGGAAACAAACGATTTTTTTTATTTGGTTTAACCAGGAACTAATTACACCGAACATGATTTTTTTCCTCACCGAATGACTACCCTTTCGTGCTTCTGTAATCATTACGCCCAGTATACAGTCGACGATTAAAAGTTACACAAAATATTTATTAGTTATTAAAATATTTACTGTTCAATAATTTTCAGAAAAACGGCTGATTTGCCTGAATCAAAGGCGAGAAGTGTCTCGTTTATCACCCATCAAAAAATAATGTGCACATTTACCAAATTTTAGTATGTTTATTTTATTTATAATTTGATAATATTTGAATTTTTCTAAATTCCTTAACGTAACAAATGTAATGTAAAAATGTAAAGGATTATTCTATCATCTGGCAATGAATAATTTAATTACTGTTAATGAATCCTTCTGTGAATAGTGTTTTTTATTTCTCTCTCTCTCTCTCTCTCTCTCTCTCTCTTTTGTGATAAGATGTCTCGCGAAGATTGCATAGTCTTATCACTTGTGAACTTGTTCTTTCGAACTGGTGTGATTAACGGCTTCTTCCATTCAGACCATAAGAATCACACCAGCGTTTGTGTAAATGAATTGTCAAAAGCGCTTCCATGCTAGATATTATGTGTTTTTTTTAATCTGTCGTCTCCTTCTCTGGCATGCTTTGCCGCTTGCATCCTTTCTCGTCCTCATTTTTCATGTTTCAATATTGAGCACGTACCGATGCTGCATTGGGTTTCCTTGTTCAAGCACATTGATTTTAGCATAGATTTTTTTATTGTTACTAATTACAGCATCCGCAATTTTTCATTTATTCTAAGCCCATTTGAGTTCCCAAATGACAGGATTGAAATTTCTCAGATGCGCTCGTATCAGTTTGAAAAAGCGTTCGGAGAAGGCTCTAGGTCATTTCTTCCTTTCCCCAAAAGGTCAAAACCATTCGGCCGTTCACTCACACCTTGTCGGCGGGTAACTTGTAAACAAATTCACCATTCACGAATTTTTGGATCCTGAAGAAATGGAGAGGCTGAAAATGTCCTTTTTATGTAAAAGATGAACGGTTACGAAATTTATTATAGTTCCATAAAATTTATTTGTGCGTTTTATCTAGAAAAGATTTATCAATAAGATATAACATTCTCAGCATTTTCTGGGACATTTCATAGATTAAATACTCTTCCTACATGTATAAAAAAATATTTTAATTTTAGAACATAATAAGATCTTTGGTATATATAATAATTTTTGTCAAAAGTTTATTGCTTTCTTCTTTTCATACCAATTTAACAATCCCATAGTTTACTTAATAAAAATGATATATTAAAATACGGTTTGAAACTTAATTAAAAAACTTGAACACAGGGTAATTCTTTATTATCCTCTCTAATTTGAGAAAAGATAGCCTGTATCCAAATCTAATTTGACGAAAGGGTTTTTTTTTTTCAGAGTCTTACCACTCTGTGTTCAATTTTTATTTTTTATTATTTTTATTCCAGGGTTCTTGTAGTCTCGTCCTTCTTTTTTTCTAATCCATTATTGGTTTTAAATTTAAGAATTTCATTAGAAATAATTCTGAATTATTCTGCATCTTATTTCTTTTTGATGCTAAGGTTAGGTCCTTCATAAAGAATTATTATTCTACATAAACATTATTCACCTATTAAACAATAACCTAGTCAAGTTTGATGGAAATGAATAAACATAAGTTACCTATTTTCAATTATGAATTTTTTTACCTGTGACTAATCAATAAACATGATATTATAAATGAAGTCCTTAAAAGGATTACGAATGCATCGATGCAAATTTTCAATTACCTCAGATCGCATACCTGTGTATCCGGTGAACTCTAATGTGCTTGAACAGATTTATTCATATTAAACTCGAATTAATTGTGAACAATTAATTCATTTCTTTTCAGACATCAGAAATAAGAATCCGTTGGTATGCTTTTTTCTACAGTTAAGCACAAGTTCATGTAACTTTTGCCTAAAATCAATAGAAAAGCAAAGGATTTTCAGTTTTTCACATTTAAAAATCTTTTGAAGTTATCTGTAGCAGATAAATGCTTTAAATGAATTTTGTTCTTTAAGAATATTTATACAATTGCGTAGTCTGTAATAAAACATTATTATAATTTTTTTATAATATCTTTCATTTGGAAGTGTTATAAGTAGTGTTTGATATAGACATATTACTTCCATAATTTAATGTAAAAATTAAAAAATTAAAATTAATAATAAAATAATATTGATGATGAAAGTCACCTTTCTGTCAACAATTAAGGAAGTTATATGTCTATATCGTATGCTTCATTCAAGTACTACTTATAATACTTCCAAATGAAAAGATGTTATAAATTATAATTACAATGTTTAAATTCCTATTAAGGAAAGATAATAAAATTATTATAAATTAATAGCATTTATAATTTTAATTCAAATAATGAAAAATAAGAAAATATGAAATCAAATTAAATGACTGTATTAGGGATGTTATTACCGGTATTACCATTACCGGTAATACCGGTTTTCTAATAAAAAATGTATTTCGGTAATACCGGTAATAAGCATCGGTAATACCGGTAATAAAAGTGCATTAAAATACACCTATAAATACTCTTATCACTAGTTAGTATGGCCAAAAATGGAACTGTAAACTATATGTTAGTTTTAAGGTTCTAAGTAAACCCACTGAACTAAACGGTTTGAATCTACAGCATTAGTGCTTTCAGAATCATATGAGCGTTTAAAATATCTGAAAAAATCTAGTAAACTCTCTTTTATAGCCATCAGGGTTTCTACTATCTGTGATTTGGGTGTGCTGATTCTAGGCTTCCTTTAAATAGCATATCCTGGAAGTTACTTTTAGAATTACTTTGCTTTTCTAGTTGGCCTTTGTCGCCTTACTAGTAATCTTAGTAACAGAAACATGTTGAAAATTGCATGATGTGGTAGACTAGTTGTGTGCCGACTCATTTACAAACTCTTTTACGTTTCGAAAGACGTTTTGTTCTTGTGGCTTTTATACGATATTTTAAAACTCAGTCGGAACAACTTAACTCTTTTTCAGAAATGTCAAAATAAGTTACATGCGTCGAGTTCAGCAGGTCTTAAATATGTCAAGATATTCTGCGTGATTTTAAACTTGTAAGAGGGCACTCATTCTATATTTTTATCTTATATTAAATTTAAAGTGCGTTCTTTTCGTCTTTGAAATGGCCATTTTTCTCTAATATGTGGATTTTATTATCCGTCTTCGTTTCAGCGTTTGATTCGATTTTTCAATATTTTTGATGTTTTTCATTCTTCTTATAATTATTGTATTGTATTGTAAAAATATATCATTGGCAATGTTTTGTATGGCTATTTTTGATGTAGCCGTGCTCATATTGATCTGGCATCTATGCTGTAATATGGCACGTAAAAAATAAATAAATAATAAAATAATAAATAAGAATCTTCCGCGGATGCGCTCTTTTCTGTAAAAAAAATTTT
>JAHWFO010030344.1:3015432-3080124 GCA_023313115.1 Rhysida immarginata
ACCATTATCATTATTTTCTCGTGATATTCACTCATTACATGTTGTTACGAGTCGTTTGATATATTACATGCCATGTGTTAGAATTGAAACTTCCAATGGTACCATATCATGCCATAGGGCACCATTAGGGCACGTGCTACTAAACCAATAAACATTATCATTATTTTCTCGTGATATTCACTCATGGCACCTTGTTATGAGTCGTTTGATATATTACATATCATATCTTAGCATTGAAAGTTCCAATGGTACCATATGGTTTCATAGGGCACCATTAGGGCACGTGCAACTAAACTGTTAACCATTATCATTATTTTCTCGTGATAGTCATTCATGGCACGTTATTACGAGTGGTTTGATATATTAATGCCATATCCTAGCATTGAAAGTTCCAATGGTACCACTTGGTACCATTAAAACACGTACTACTAAACAATTCAGACATCACTATATATCGTTATATTCATTCATGAGACATCCTTGCTCGTACACGTGCCATTAGACCGATACTTGCTATCACTAGTTACTCTTTTATATTCGTTCATGATATGTTGTGACAATTTGTTTGATATATTACTTGCCATATCTTGTTATAGGAAATGTTTAAGAGGGTATCATAATGGTACTATTTAAGCACGTGCTATTAGAGCACGTACTTATTCCTGCTATCTCACGTTCGTACTTCTGCGTACTCTGTCCCATTTTAATGGATTGGTGAAAACAGACTGTGAAAAAGTTAATTCGTTTTCAAGTTATCGTAATAAATGCTAAGCTCCCTAGGAATAAAAAAATTCTCTTGATTTAGGGAGCGAACTGCCCTTTTAATAATCGTCAAACACGTGCATCCTGCACGCACACAATCTCATTAATGTTTAGAGCACGCGCAGAACCGAACCCATGTTCTCAACACGCGTTTTACCAAATGCGAGGATAATTCGTTTCTTCCAGCAATTCAAGACATGATTGAATGAATTGTGAGATTGCAATACATGCAATTCAATACATGCAACGCAATGAATTGTGGGATTGTCTCCAGACGGACCGACGGACAGCTGGACAAACCGATCACATAAGCACATTTCTATATATAGAAAATGTGCTAAAAAATCGCTAATTCATGTTAGGCCTATTGTTAGCAATAGTTAATTACTATTAGGCGTATTGTTGTTAATAGCAAATTGCCAAGGTTATTATTGTTAATAACAAACTAGCAGAGGACCCGGCGTTGCCCTGGATAATTTCACTTGTAGATAAACAGAACAATCTCAAAAAGTTAAATTATAAATCCAAATTGGTTAAATAATAACTCAATCAATACAACACAGAGCGAAGGGACTATCCATTCTACGAAAAATCCGAAAAACAGGAATTCTAGGTGATATACCGGGACTTTAGTTAAACTCTTCTTGACTTTCCTCAGACTAAAACAATGTTCATCTTCACCACCGGGAAACAACACTGGATACTTTTGACCCAACTTTCTTTTAAAGATTCCCTTGCACTTGACGTAGAAGCTCGTATACCCTCTTGCTCTATTCGAAAATACCGTTGTTCAGATGTTTCCAATACCCGTCTAGATTTTTCTATTTTAGCAGCAAAGTTTCTCTGACCAATACCTCGTTCTTTCTCTTTCCTTTCCAGGCACATAAATTTTTGCCAGTCATCTGGACGTTTGATAGGGAGCTCAAGGGAGACACGTCTGACTCCTTTGCCTCTCAATAAACGCTGCCTTATTTATGTTCTGTCACTGCATCATCATTTTATGCTCATTATTAATAATTCTTGGAAACGAACGTTCAGTCATCACATTATCAGTATCGCAGTTTACAAAATATTCACATTAACACAGAATATAGTCAAAATGTATTTTTATGAAATGTTTGGATCTGCTGTGCTACCAAATAAGCTAGATGATAACCCTGGCGTGGCTCTGACTCTTTGTTTTTTTGATTAAATTTTGAAATATCTTAAAAATAAACACATGAAAACGCTTAAAATTAATACAGTAAAAATTCTTAATGAAAATTTGAAATTTCTTTGTAAAAAATAAAACCTCTCCAAGTATGCCACTGCTAGTCTAAATAATTTCTTTGTCACGTAATGTTACTTTAGATGTACACTTGATGTTGTTACAATTCCCACTCTTCTCTCGACGTCTTGAAGCAAAAACTCTGCCATTCATCACTTTGTACAGTCTAGCAGTCGCCGATTCTTCTATTTACATGCTTACCATTTGCTCAATACAGCACCGAGCTAAAGGAGTGCTTCATCTGTCGTCTTTCCACTCTTTCTCAATAGTCTGCTAACTCTCCATTATCTCCAGTTGCTGATCATTTTTAAAGATTCTTCTTATTCACACAGCCTTCATCTCCAGAGGGAAGGAGACTAGCTGATTTTCAATAAATTGTTGAGTACTAAGAATTCTCAATTCTAAGAAAAGCCTGAATAACAGGAATTTTATGCATTATTACAAATTGAAACTTATCTATATTGCACAAACTTTGTCTTTGCATTGTTGGTCATCTGATATATATTGTTGATCCTTGCATATGTTGGTGCATTGCATGTTGATACCATTGTTGATACCTATTGTTGCACAAACTTTTCCTTGCATTGATGGTCATGAGATATACAGGGTGTTTCATAATTAGTGTCCCGTCTTTAGGTCCAAATAACGACTCAAGGGGATTAGATTAGGGGAAAATGAATATTGATTATTTGGTTTTAATGTCCCCTAATTCAGAATAAAAACATTTCGCGTCCCTGGGGGTGAAGGACTAAATTTTGAAAATTTTAATTTTGTAGGGGTAGGGGTTAGACCCCATGTGTTATTTAGAAAGTTGTAGAGCATCATGTAAAATGTGGGTTTAGCAAAAAACCCGGTGAAAAAAAACTCATGCCCTGTCCCCTTTATCGAGTGGGTAAAGTGAAAGGTATGGCTAGCCTATGTGAACAAAAATCATACTTATTAGAAAACAGTAAGGCCTACATTTGGAAAATTAATGAGAATGAATGAGTCGTTACCCCGAAAAGCTAATAAACTCGACCGGGCTTCCCCCCCCCCCCCCGTCGTTATTTGGACCTAAAGAAGGGACACCAATTATGAAACACCCTGTATATTGTTGGTCCGTGCAGAGTGTTTGTGAATTGCATGTTGATACCATTGTTGATAACTACTGTTCCACAAACTTTGCCTTGCATTGTTGGTCATGAGATATTTCTCATTAATATGCCTTGCCATAACCATGAATATCGATTTTTTTCATCAATAATTATTATTTTATCGAAATCTGAGGTAGACAGTGACCTTCCTCATGCTTTGAAGGTCAAGTATGCAAAATTTCATCAAGATGGGAATAAAACTGTAGATTTGTATAAAAAAAAAAAAAAAACCCACAAATCCACAAACCCACAAACAAACATCCTTCTTTATACAGGTTGTAAATGGACGACATTTCACAAATTTAAGGATATGTAGAGGATGATGTGGTGAATATTTTTTATTAATAAACCCATAGTCCCAAACGAAAAGCGACGGAGCTACAGCATGGAGTAATGATAATAAGCAGATCATAGTGTACACTGAGATAATTTCTGGCGACCTGAAATGGGACAGTCCAGTAACAGTTCTGTACGTAATTGGGTACGAAAGTTCTCGCTGTTTCCTGCCTCACAGTAAAGTCCATTCCTGAACTCATGCAGCACAAAACGTAGAGCGCAAAAAAACCTTCACCCTTCCGGAATGTTCCAAACTAACAACGGGAATTTCGTACCAACCTGATATGCAAGATTATGTGATTGGAGAATGTGCTGTGCATCCGGACGGTACCATTTGAACATAGCCTGCGAGCTGACAGTCTGCATAAGGCCTACACGATGCAATAACAGGGGACATCGTAGTAAACGTGCCTAGTTCAATGCTTGACAAACCAGGACTTGGCTCCGTCACTTTTCGTTTGGGACTATGGGTTTATTAATAAAAAATGTTCACCACATCGTCGTCTACATATCCTTAAATTTGTGAAACGTCGTCCATTTACACCCTGTATATACCATGTAGAGTTTGTAGCGGGGAAAAAATTTTTCCTATAAACATGGGTCCGGAAATGCATCCTTACAGAGATAATGCAACTTGTACGATGTAGGAATGACATTACAGTAGGTGTTTGATAGACCTCGTAGGCAATCTGTGTCTCGAAGTCGCTGGTCTAGTGTTTGAACCGCCCGGCGATGTGGGTGATTACGGTCTGGAAAACGCTGTTGGTAAATCCTTTCCGCTTCAGAAGCATTATCCTGTGCCTCGCCGTAGACGAGATGCATGCCCGCCAGCTCTGCATTAGTCAAGCGATCCATTGTACGACAATAGAGTTACATGTTTCGTTTCCTCTCTTTTAAAGGAGAGAACACGAACAATTTACATGTTTAGATCCTAATTTACATGGACCCTACCATTGCCGTCCGGGAACGCACATCCATTCCTACCTCGTACAAGTTGCATTATCTCTTTAAGGATGCATTTGCGCACCCATGTTTATAGGAAATATATTGTTTCCCACTACAAACTGTACATGGTATTTCATTCTTGACTTACCTTTCTGAATCACCCTATATATAGATTGCTGTTAGGCCTGTTGTTAGGCATATTGTTATCAACAGCTAATTAATGTTAGGGCTATTGTTATCGATAACTAATAAACTTTAGGTGTATTGTTAACACTAGCTAATTGATATTAGGCCTATTATTACTCGTATTAAAAATAATTAAGGTGTTTTAAGAAAGTATAAATACACGTCTGCAATCAGGATTTTGAAACAGTTATTTCGAGCAAAAATAGTTTTGTGAGCAAAAATTACATTTTATATGTCTGCATAGCAAATAAACAAAATATCACACATTTGTGGCAAATAGTTTTTGAATCAATAGAAAAAAATAGGAATAATGCAGAATTTTGCTGTTAAGAAATTATAAATATACCCGTCAAAACTTAGCCTACCACATTGAATTAATGCTGCTAATACTTAATGAAGCCACCCCATTGCTCCACTCAACTTAAATACTCGATCAGGCATGCCTTCAGTCAATTTATTTAAATTGCGTGCTCTTCAGTTTGTCCCATGCACAATAAATGGCTACTTTTAAATCATTGACATGTGAAAATTGCCTGTAGATTGCATAAACCAGGTGTACGAACATTGCCCACATATTCTCCACTGGTCCGGAATTCTGAATGGTCAGTCGAGGACAGTTGTTTGTTGCTGTCCAAACCACTGTTTTGTTGATTGCGATATATGGCATGGAGCATTGTCTTGTTGGAATGTCCAAGGGTTTCCGTAAATTAAAGGGCCAAAGGATATCAAGTGATTGTACAATATCTCCTGGTACGCTTTAGAGTCCAACCTTCCATTCACTATGACAAGATCTGTCTAACCACCCGAGCAGAATACAGCCCAAACACTAACACCACCACTACCCATTTTCCTCCTGAAATGTTCTTTAGGTTCCGTTCTTAAATCGTACCAAAATCCCTTATTACCATTTGGCCCATCTAAATAGAATTTTTTCTCAGTACAAAAAAAAGTACACAGCTCCTTTTATCCTTCCAGGTGTGTTTTGGCCCATTACAGCCTCGCTTTTATTTTTCCCAGCCAGCTTGGTTTGGCTTGAAATTTGATGTATGCAATATTTTTGTTGCTTTTCAATACCTTTGCTACAGTAACATGTGACACTTCAGAACCTATTTCATTCGCAGTTGGCTTTGTCGACGTTTCTTTTCTGCTTGCTAGATCAAAATCTTTCCTCTTGGCCCTTTACGTAAGTTTTGGCTTTCGTCCACTCCTTTGGTTTTCCCATATTTGTCACCTTTTTTGAAGATATATCTGAATGGCACCAACAGATCGTCCCACAACTGCTGTAATATATCTGTATTATTTCCCTTGTCCTTTCAGAAAGTAAACTTTTCTCACTTCTACTGGGTTTAAGTGTGTACCACGTTGTATTGTGGAATTTTCGTTTGCAAACAAAACTATGTGGTTTGCCTTTTAGGCGTACCATGAACTGATTTGCAAGTTGTTGTAGCCACTTCTGGAAGGGGTGTACTTATAATTTCTTAACATATTATTCCTATTTTTTCCATTTATTCGAAAACTATTTGCAACAGAAGTGTGATATTTTGTTTATTTACTGTGCAAACATTCAAAATGGAATTTCAGTTCATAAAATTATTTTGTTAGAAATAAATGTTTCAAAACCCTGATTGCAGACGTGTATTTATACTTTCTTTGTGTTATGAATTGTTAACGACTGCTGTAATTTTTGCATGTGGTGTACGGCCTGTGTAGCTCTGTATATAGAGAACGTGAGAAGTATAGAGCTATGACAAACTTTCAATAAATTTATAATATACACTACATTAATTGTTATTATGAGTTTGCAATATTAATGAAAAACTCGAACGATTAATCGATTCTCTGTGAACGGTTTCTTTTCTATATGAAGCATTAAAGATTTTTGAGTGGCGTTGTCACTTTAAATGGCTTCTTTATTAAGGGTGATAAAATTGCAAACTCATAAGACCGATCTTTATTACTTCGTTTTGCATGACTTTGTTTTGACAGCGCTAAAGAGGGCAAATGGAAAGAGAAATAGTTAAATGGGGCTGCGTGGAAAGACAAAACGAGTACGATCGATGATGGTGAATGACGGCGATGGAAGCATTAATTTGAATAAGAATGATTGCAAAGAGGCTAAAATAGAGTTCATAGATATTAAAAATAATTTCAACCATTTATATTACATTCCAATTCATAGCGGAAGAAATTTGAGGTCAGTGACTGAATAATTTTGTGGAAATCATTGCCATGGAAACTCACAGGTCGTTTTGTTCTATTTGAAAAGTATCACTGCAATAATTGACATTAATGACGAAAAAATAGCGATAATGATGACATTTTGATAAAGGTGGCCTCATCAACTCTTTCACCTATGTAATTCTCTCTTCTTTTGCACAATATTGTTAAATTTTTAAATTTATTATTGCTTGGTTAGTCAAGTCAAAATCAATTCAGGTGTTAAGTGTTAAAAATGAAGATTAACGACAAATTCTACTGGTTAAGCGACCTAATATGACAATGCGACGACGAAGTCCTAAAAAGTGCAAATGCTTGCTACCTGACATTACAATAATATTTGTAGAATTGCAGTTATCTAATCTACAGAAGTGAAATTATAAAGATATACTTTGAAATTGTGAATATACAGGGTGTAAATTTTAAGTTGACAAAGCAGAATAACTCGAAAAATAAGCTTCACACGAAAAAATGCGTAGAATCCAAAGTTGATTATTTTCGAGGGGGCATCTGCTGGTGCTAAAATTAGCCCACCCCCCCCCGGCCCCTGGGGGTGGGGCGGGGGGCAACTTTAAAATTTCAAATGGGAACCCCTATTTTTTATTGCAGATTCAGGTCCTACATAAAAAACTACGTACATTTTGTCTGAAACATTTTTTTTATTTTTGGTAGATGGCGCTGTAATTCAAGAAAATCCATTTTCTCATTTTTGCGTGGAAATAACTAATTTATTATTCATTTCGATTCCTACATTGTTTTAACTACAATGTAATTTGAAGACATTTCGTCAACAAACAAATAACGTAAACATTGGCATTTTTTTCAGAATGTTTACATTTTAAATTCTGATCTTTAGAAGAAAAGATTGTAATTTTTCAACTGTTTTTGTGAGTGTACAACGCCGTATTGCTTTTGAATTTACATTATGAATTATCTTTCTGTGGAAGAAAAAATTGAGATGGTGTACATTTATGGAGAAAGTGGGAGAAATTTTGATAATGCAGTCGCGCTTTATGCTCAGCGTTTTCCTGGCCAAACGCGATCACGGTCTTCTTTTGTTCGAGTTATTAAACAATTTACTGCGGAAGGTAGTGTGAACCAGAAAAAAAGAACCCGTGCAGCTACTGTTTGTGGAGAAAACAATCAAGTGTCAGTCCTAGCTGCTGTGGCTCATAATCCACATGCGAGCACAAGAGAAATATCAAGGCAATCAGGAATTTCACATATGAGTGTTTGGAAAATGCTGAAGCTCCACAAATTTCATCCATATCATGTATCTATGCATCAGGAACTACATGGCAATGACCACCAAAACCGTCTAACGTTTTGTCACTGGGCACTTCAGCAGATGCAAACAAACCAACATTTTTTTGCACGAGTTCTTTTCTCCGATGAGTCAACATTCACAAACCACGGGGAAGTTAATCGACATAACATGCATTACTGGAGTGAACAGAACCCACACTGGATTCGAGAAGTCAACCATCAGCGACCTTGGTCAATTAATGTTTGGTGTGGGATAATTGGCGATAAACTTATCGGTCCATATTTTATAGACGGTAATTTGAATGGCAACAAATATCGTAACCTACTTGAAAATGAACTACCAGATCTACTTGAAGACCTGAGTATTGAACTTCGACAACACATGTGGTTTCAACATGATGGTTGTCCAGCGCATTATTCATTAGTAGCGCGCGAAGTACTACATCGACTTTACCATGGTCGCTGGATCGGCAGGGAAGGTCCTGTGAATTGGCCAGCCAGATCGCCTGACCTTACATCGCCAGATTTTTTCTTATGGGGTTACCTCAAAGATATCGTTTATAAGGAAACGCCAACCACTCGCGAAAACATGATTCAAAGAATAAGAGATGCTTGCGCTGCAATTACACCAGACATGTTATCAAGATGTGTTCAGGAATTTACAAAACGAGTCAATAAATGCATCGAAGTTGGAGGTCATCAATTTGAACATTTAATTTCATAAAACGGCGAGATGCAAGGGATTTAAGGACAACAAGCAGGCCGAAAGTGAGAGGCGAGGGGACTCACTGGAAATACAAGCACCCCGAAATTCATTTACTTGCAAGTATTTGCAAATAAGAAAAAATAAAACGAAAACAATCGGTCCTTTTAAGGACCACCAAATCTTAAACGGGAATAACTTCATCTTTACACAGTCTTTTACTTTTTTACTCTGTTAGTTAATGAGTTCACTCGTTAGTACGTAGGATGTTCGGTTAGTTAGTTAGCTAATCAGTTGATTTGTTTGATAATTATAAAGTTGTGTGGCCTCATGACCACGAAACAAAACAAAATTATCCTAATCCGCGGCAAAAAATAATAAAATAATAACTTTGCGGCAAAATTTACGAAGTAAATAAGTATTTTTTATTTCTCCGTAACCATTTCCACGCAAAAATGAGAAAATGGATTTTCTTGAATTACAGCGCCATCTACCAAAAATAAAAAAAAATGTTTCAGACAAAATGTACGTAGTTTTTTATGTAGGACCTGAATCTGCAATAAAAAATAGGGGTTCCCATTTGAAATTTTAAAGTTGCCCCCCGCCCCACCCCCAGGGGCCGGGGGGGGGGTGGGCTAATTTTAGCACCAGCAGATGCCCCCTCGAAAATAATCAACTTTGGATTATACGCATTTTTTCGTGTGAAGCTTATTTTTCGAGTTATTCTGCTTTGTCAACTTAAAATTTACACCCTGTATGTTTCATTTTATTAAAGTTACGTGAAGATGTGATTTTCTTATATTGCGAATAATTTTAAAAATTTTTTGAAGCATGAGAACATCAAGTCGACAACAAAGATGAAAACTGCAAAACACATACGAAAGGAAAGTTAGAAGTGAAATAGAGTGGATATTTAAATAATGAATAATGAAAGCAGAAAAGAGAGGAGGGTAAACACATATACAATCTTAGGTTTTAATTGCTATAGAGTTCACAGTCTATTTCTCACCTAAAGCTATAACTTTCTAACCATTTAGAAGAGACAAAATGTTGCATTGTCTTGTCTTGTTATAAAAGATTCAATCTTCTTTATGGGTGCAATCGGGTTCCTGACTTCCACTCTCTGACGCCATGGTTCAGTTGTCACCGGCGAAAACTTCACTCTGGACTGTTCAATAGGAAGAAAGGGTTATGGCCACTAAAAAGACAATGACAGATGACGAACTCTGATCCGTTCAAAGTTCTATAGTCACCAACTGATTTTATCAGTGACATCGAAAAGGAAATTACAAAGACAATGAAGCGATTATAATCAACCTCATTTTGTGAGCTGTAAAAACAAGTACATGGAAATTTATCTCTGATTTGTTTTCCTCATTGGCAATATATTCTTGGTCTTCTGATATTGTACAGCTAGATATGCTTTAAGATGTCAATGGTTCTCAACAAATAGAGCATTTGTATGACTTTTCACTGTTTTTACGAAGAAAGAATAAAAAAAGAAGAGTGGAATATGATAAAAACAAAACAAAAAACACTTCAACATACAGTATATAGATGTATTTTTTGTACTTTCTACGCCACATATAACGAATAACAGTTATGAAAATTTTCGGTATCATAAACTTGATTATTTTCTTGGAAAAACTTGATTATTTCCTTGAAAATATATGACGAGTTTGTGAGAAAAGATCATACAGGAATGATAATTATTTTCCAATAACGAACGACTTGCATATTTCTGTAACTATGAGGGGCAATAAAGCTTCACGCTGTGATAAATTCAGAAAACACGCAAAGGCTGTGAGATATAGAAGTGTTTAACTAATACTATCATTACAAATGCTCAAAGTGCTCACCTTTAACGTCCAAATATATATGAGCTCAGCGAACTATTATATAATCTATAACAGTCATCATATTGAGGGATTTTTTTATAAATAATTATATCATTAAAATAAGTATTTAAGGTTGTAACAAACTTAGAGTTAGTTAAAAATTTTAAAAATCATAAAATTATAAACCTGTTTAGAGGCCTACCAGAAGTTCTTAAACTCCAGCTTCTATCGTCCTATCTGTAACCTGAAGAACACAGAATTGATATACTTCTTCAGCCTAATCCTGTTCTACTTAGAAATTCTTCGCTTCTTGTTCTGCTATTTTTAATGCCTTACCAGTGAAATATTTGTCCATTGATTGAGAAATGCTGGTATAATAATGAAAGAAAATTAACGGTACCATAGAATAATATAAAACTCAAGCATTATAACTCAGATTTTCTTCACCATTTTGCAATTTGTATGCGCCAGGTCAGTATGTCAGAGCTTTTACTTGATCTAAATAATTGAAATATTGCTTGTACGTAAATAATGTCTAATAATCTCATTGAGATTTTTGGTTTTAGGTTTCTGTTTAAGTTGTTCTTGTTATTTTACCTGCATAAAGATTTACACTATGCAAATAAACAGTATGTTTAAAGCTGTTAGAGCTGTTAAAGCTGAATTAAAACATACTTGAAACATCTACCTCACGATAAACTTTCACGTTACCATTTAGTTAAATATACTCGGCATTAAAAAAACTTTTTCCATAAATTTTCTAATAATGAGTCATGAAATTTATAACAAACAAAATATTATCTTTCTTTAATGTTATTACGGATTGCATCAATGTGACGTTTGTGTAGTTAAAAAAATCCAAGATTTCGAATTCAGAACAGAAACAGTTTTTATTACAATGATTTTCTTTACGAGGAAGTCAGAAAAGTTTGGCTAGGGGACATAAGAAATTATTAAGATATAAATTCTTCCTTTTATTAAATGAACCGACCGAGCGCGATGTATATTCTAAGAGAGCAGATAAAGTCGAAAGCAAGTCATCGAACCATAACGATGAAATTGTAGATCTACTAAGAAGACCAGAAGAAGAGGAAAAAAAAATAGTTCACGTGACCTTGATATAACGACAATTTTATAGTTCTGACATTACAGTAGCAAGGTCGCATGATCGATCGATACAAATGTTGCGTGAATGAAATCTTCATACTGAGGGTGGCAATCGGCTTCTCTTTTGTCCTCGCTATAGTGACAACCAATGGCACAGAGATGCTTTGAGATGGGAGGAGGATCGTGGCCCTGTGACATAAAGTCAGAGGACACCCATCAACGACAACTCTGAATACCTTGTCCCGCCCGCCTCCTTTCTTTCACTACATATATATAGTCACGACGACGGCAGCGTTCGAGCTAAAGCATTACCGTTTCTATTTAGTCCGTCTTTGATCTCGAAACTTCACGTGTGATAACCTACAAAATTTTCGTTATGAGACTTCATTTGGTAAGTGTCTTTACAGTCTTAATGAACATTAATAGATATCCACTTCGTACATGTATTTGGTGCAATTATAAAAGGTTTTTTCTTTTAATTTCAGTTGAATAAATATACATATATCAAAATAATAAATAAAGAGTGTTTCAAAAGTCCTGTCTCATAGAATATATTGAAATGCGCAGATGTAGAATATACATAATTGAATAGGTATAATATAGCTTTATTACAGCCTTTGAAAAACCGAACCAGCAAACTGATTTTGTGTGTTGTGCAGGTAAACGAATGCAGATGAAATGGGGGCAACGGGTGGAAAGAACCTGTGTTATATTGTATACGAGCCGTTTACAATACAAGAGAGGCGTCAATTTGAACACTTGCTGCCGTAATGTTTTTCATACATGAAACAAAGGCTATAATATAACTATATTATACTTGTTTATCTATATGTATTCTCAATATGCAACATTTCAATATTCCCTATGAGACCGAACTTTGCGGATACCTTGTATATACGATTGTTAATTATAAATTATATTTAATTGAATCTTTTTTGTAAGTGTTATTTTAAGACGAAAAAGTAATTAATAACACCGTGTATTTTAATTAATGTAAAAAAATAATTATTTCCTTGAAATTTCTTGTATTATTAAGTTTGTATTTGCTAATTAATTAATTTTGCTTGTTAATTCTTGCATCTGGCTAAGGTATTTAAGAATAGAAAGATTATTTAATATTAAAGTATACTGGATAACCATTCATCTTGTTCGATTGGAATCATCAATATGCAAATTTTATTATTTTAAATAGAGTACTGAAAAAGAATTGTTTTTGTACTTTTGTCAAATTGCTGCCTAATAACAGTTTAAGCTACATGTATTTCTATATTACCAAGCCATTAAAATCAAAGCAAGCTTTTTTTCTATATAGTTATACATATATGTACAATTTAATTGAATAAATCACATGCTTTTATGAAGAACGGGGCTTCACCCAGATCCATTCCTCCATGAAACAGTGTATTCATCTTCGCCAAAACTTTCGAACGGACAAATATTTTCGGAATCTGCTTTCTCTAATGGATAATCAAAATTATATCTTGACAGAATTCGTTAATGGAGAATTACCGTCAAAGGCAACTGGGTCAAAAAGGTGCTCCAACAATTTTAGACGGTAAATTTTGTTTTAAAAGAAATTATTTCCTCTGATTTACTCTACAACAAACAACAAATTAGGAAATGCATCAAAAATGCGTCCTTGGTTGTTTGTGTAGTTCCAATGTCATTGACATGTCTTGCCATTGATTCCATCACAGACATTTACGGTATGTTGATGTTCTCTTTCTATAACCGGTTTTACAAACAATCAATGGTATTTTATTCAATTTTCGATTACCAAACCATTATATTTTCAGTGATTGTCGACTAGAATGGTTTTCATTTATTCATAAAGCTATTCTTTTTTGTTAGAATTTTAAAAACTTAGCAGGAACAATATTCTTTTTATCATAACGATAATATAGAGCACCAAGTTTATTCTTGATTAAAAAGGCGTTAAATCGACTTCCTAAATAACAAAATGTATCTTGCTTAATTTTACATTTCTTTGCAATTTTTATCTCCACTTAATCTTTTTAAGTTCTTTTTAAGTAAAAACCTTTTCTAAAATATGCAAGCATAAATAACGGACAAGAAATAAAATTTAATATAAATCTTTCCAGGGTTAAACTTAAAAGTATAGACTTCCAGATCTTAAAATTTTTTTTTTATAAAACTGGCTTAATTAATCCAGACATGAGACTAAAGACGTGTATACTTTTCTTCGATATGTGAAAGCTCATATATATAAACTCAAAGTTGCTACTAGATCCGCCTTCGTTTCCTCCTCCACAATTTTAATTTCTCGTATGGCCTACACATATAAGGTGTCCTACCAATAAACAGACAGGGTTGTTTTTAGCATTTAACCTCATTCTTAGACAAACGATCGGGCATGTCAACTTTATTTACAAGGTGGACATGCTAATTAACTTTTTCGTTTCCTAACTTATCTCAAAAAGAAGTCCTAAAAAATTTGTCTTAAAAATTTAACAGAGAGAAGGTGTCTTAATTGATTTTTACGATCTGCCATTTGAAAGTCTAATTAATTTGCTTTTGCAATAGTATTTTATTTTTGAATTCCGTTTATCACATCCCTAGTAAATGCGGTCCAAAAAGCAGTAATTTTCTAAATAGCACTTTATCTAATAAGGAGGTGTGTAATGTATAAATATTATAAATATTCGTTTTCATCTGGATGAACATTGTTAATTTTTTTATAATAGTGTCTAACAATTGGACATGCTCATATTTTCTTAGGGGCCGTCCAAAAAATACGTCACGCAAAAACCAGATATTTTTGACCCCTCTTTACCCCTAATCATACCTAATCACATTTTGGTGAGTGTCCCCCCCCCTTCCAGCAAATATTATGTCACAATTCCTTGGAACTCCCTCTTAAAGAACGGAATATTAATGATAATTTATATGAATTTCAACAAAGCAAATATGGGGAAGTATTAGAAACACGTTTAGAGGCTGAGAAGTAATTTTTATTCAAAGAATTTAAAAGAAATCTCCATCAACATTAGGATATGAATCCCATTGGGTCATTAATCTATAAATTCCCATCTGGTAAAATTTCTGCGATTGTTGACGGAACCATTGCGTAGCAGCAAACTCTACGCCAGCGTCGGAATCGAATCGCCGTCCTTTTAGAGGTCCAAAGAGGGTCAGAGGCATGGAAATCTCACGAGGACTAGTCGAGGCTGTAAGATAGACGGTATTTTCTTCAATGGGTCAAAGATAAGGAAATCTGATGCTGCAAAACGAACATCTCATGGACAGTCCAAATCTTTCGTGGATTCCCTTTCTTGTCGAATTTCTTGCAGCAATCAACCACTGCTGTATGAGAATAACTATGGTCGCCGTGTACAACCTTCATTATCGTAAAAAATTTTATTGGCTGACGCCCTTCACCGGCCAAAAATTGAATAACAACACAGATTATCTTTGGACGGATTGCCTGCCATGAACGCCATCTTCCAAGTCAATCACAAGTTTTAGAAAGATGCAAACAGCTAATACTGTATATGTGACAGACGCCTCACTTGTACTTAAACAATGCTTATAAATACATGTAACTGCTTTCCGTTGTCTAGGCGATACTTTCGCAGCTGCTCAATCCAAACAAGTTATATTGAACAATCCTCGTAATATTCATTGAAATCACATTTATCTAAAAGAAAATATCTATATACCGGTACATACGCTTTCCAAGGACAAAATTAAAATTTTTCTTTGGCAATTACCGCACTAGTAATTAAATTAACAGCTATTAATTAAATTATAATACCAGCAATTATAATTATAAACTAAATTAACATCAATCAACAGTTTTGTATTAATATTGTTTTGTATTAAAGAAAAACATTTTATTCATTGTACTGCAGACATATTCAGGCATTAATACAGGGTGAGGCATTTATCTTGAGACAACTGAATATCTACAATCTACAATATCGTACAATATTTAGGCATTGTACGAAAAAATGTCCAAAATCAAAAGTGAATTATTTCGCGAGGGAAATTCCTTAGTTAAAAAATTACCCCCCCCCCCCCGCTTGTGAGGGGGGCTGGGGGAGGGGGTAACTTTGAAATCTTAAATAGGAACCCCTATTTTTAATGGTATATTCAGATTGTACACAATATTCGAGAAATGTTTTATTCTTGGTGTTTTTTCAATTGATCCAACCGTTTAGGAGATAGAGGCCCTGAAAGTGTAGAACTTTTAAAGTTTTGAACCCAATTTTATTGATGAAGACAAAGTTATAGAGAGTGGGTCTGCAGACATTCCTATTCTATTTTTTGATGGTCTTTAAGAATCCGAAGTCAGAATTTCAAAAATGCAAAGTAAAAGTTAATTTTGCACATAACGTTAGTTCACGAAATAAAAGTAAAAGTTATGATTGTTAATAAACAATTAAAAATAAAAGATATGTATTTATATGATGCCGTACTTTCTATGATCCCCCCTCCCTCCCCGTCATACATTATCAGTCTAGGGAACATGCCTCTCCCCCCTTACTGCGTACGTATTTTATGGACAGCTCTCTTACGTTGGACCGAATATACACTAGCCTATCAAAAGTCATGGGACATCATCAATTTAATAGATACACTCAAAAAATACATTTTTTTATCTTGTTGGTCCACCTTTTGCTGCTATCACAGCTTCTACTCTCTGGGGCATACAGTCCACAAGTTTTTTATACGTTTCGACAGGTAATTTTCGCCATTCTGCCGTAAGTTTCTTGGAGAGTTCGCTCACAGATTTCGGGCGTTCCGCGTAAGCGCGCAATCGACGTTCCAACACGTCCCACAGATGTTCGATGGGGTTCAGATCTGGGCTCTGGGCAGGCCAGTCAAGTTCTCGAACCCCCTTTTCATCAAACCATGTGCCTACAGCTCTTGCTTTAAGGCAAGGTGTTATCGTGCTGAAACAGAAAAGGGCCATTGCCAAAGTGCTGCCAGAGAGATGGGAGTGCTGCGTGTCCAGAATGTCTTGGTAACGCTCTGCGTTTAGATGTCCGTCCACAGAAACGATTGCACCCAACCCATACCATGAAAAGCATCCCCACACCATCATCGACCCTCCGCCGGCTTCACCGTGAGCACAACACAGCTTGGCAGATAACGTTCGCCGGGCGATCGCACTACCCAAACCCGTCCATCCGATTGCCAGATGGTGTAGCGTGACTCATCACTCCATTCAACCATTCGACATTGATCCACAGTCCAATGTCGTCGCTCTAGCACTTTAGCCTGCGAGATGGGACCCAACAATTGTACCTTTTTGGAAGTCTGAAAGCTGTTTTCTTTGAGACATTCTTACAGCATTCACGTAAGCATCATCTCATAATAGCATACTCTCTGTTATGTTGTGCTGGGAAGAATGCCAACAGTGAAATTGCAAAGGAATGTCTCATTTTCATGCAAACCAGGGTTGTCCCATGACTTTTGATAGGGTAGTGTATAGCACAATCTTTGCTATTATGTAGAAGCTGGTGTTGGTCAGCGCACTAAAACTGAAAATGAACAACCATCAGCTTCCATATTTCCGAATCTGCACAAGGGTGTCTCCCAATTTTAACAATGCCAATGTTACA
This sequence comes from Rhysida immarginata, assembly GCA_023313115.1. Taxonomy (NCBI): domain Eukaryota; kingdom Metazoa; phylum Arthropoda; class Chilopoda; order Scolopendromorpha; family Scolopendridae; genus Rhysida; species Rhysida immarginata. Next base: position 3,032,781 of record JAHWFO010030344.1, read on the forward strand.
ATATTTCCTCGTTTGAATTTATTATTTATAAAACTTTATTAATGGTAGTTGATGGCACCAATTTCCAATTTTTACTAGGATGACACGCAAGTAAATTGCTGCTTCTTTGGATAACATTTACTTGGAATCAAAATTAATACGTACAATGGAGAGTTCGGATACAGAGATAGTTACAAATATTGATAATCTGTAGTAATTTTTAAGAAGTATTTCAATCCTATATATTAAAACGCAAAGCAATTTTTTAAGAACAGAATCGGCACTTGTGCGCATGCGCATTGATCATTGTTATCGTCATTAATTGTTGTATGTAATTGTTGATAATTTGATCATCAATGCTAGCAAAATTCTTGATTGTGACGTCTTTGTGGAGAGGATTGTTTGATTGTTTATGAAACCACACAGTTGTTTGCCGTCAGATTTTGGCGGGTTCCATCTAGTATTTACTTAATTCACAAGACAATTTTATGAATATTCCTCATCATTTAAAACAAACGGTGCTTCAGTTGGATTGAAAATATCCAATTGGAATTTTGCCCTTTAAAATTTTGCGGATCCACCACTGCAACAGATTTATTTTTTAAGATTAGTAGCCCATTCTAAGGTCAAGTAAGCCGCGAACCATAGAATCCGAGGCCTTGCGCTAGGACTTAGAAGCAAATCTCACAATCATCACTGGAATATTTATCAACCGAGTTAGGCAATATTTTAGTTCTCTGCAGTGATAGCCCAAAATTACTTTTTTTTGCGCCCGAAGCAAATTTAAGGTGTATAGCACATTCTTTTTAACCGAGGTAACCAAAAATGGTATCATTTACCGGGACATGTTTAAAATTTCCTCATTCCAAAGTTTAGACGAAGATAACCTTCGTCATCTTCACGATTCTGGCAAGTTCAACAGGAACTATCGCATAGTTCCTCAGGAAATATGCCAGCTCAAGCAAACCGCCAAGAAGAAGCTTGAAAAAAATTCCTAGAAAACTCGCGCGATGTTCGTTTAATCCTGAAAACTAATAGGTGTAATGGGAAGTGAGTCTATTTTTGTAATTCTACCGCTTCAAAGCAGAGGTTGAGCGCCTAGGCCAGATTCCTGAACACGTTGCCAAACTATGTTTTTCGAGCAATCGGGTGATGCTTTACGTCTAGTGGAATTCTTAGAGGATACTCCTTTACGAGCTTGTTTCAGACAGTCGAACCATCAACCTGTACTCTGAATTGCTGGAGCAGAAGCAATGCCGTTTTGAAGAAGTATCCGACACTACTGAAGAGAAGGTGCGCGTACCGTTCGAACGAATGGGGAAAACTCCCAGAACTTGAGAGAATCGAACTGACGCTACGCCCAGCAACGTTTTATTTCGTCCAGGGTCCTCTTCGTTCGCGAGGGACACTTCAACAACCAGAAGGAGATGGAATCCGAGATGAAGAAGTTCTTAACCCCCAAGAACAAGAGCCAATACGGCCGCGGGATCAAAGCACTGACAAAAATGGCTTAAAAGATGTTTTTCATTCAGCAATTTACATAGTTTTAAGCGACTTTCTGCTACTTGGATTTCTTTATCAATCAGCAACTTTGACGCACGTGCTTTAGCCGTTTCAGGCCTTTTTTCTAGTCTTGGCAAGTTTTGATATCCACGCGTGTTTTTTTTTTTTGTTTTTTTTTTGGATAAACCCCGCTGGTTAGGTGCAATCTACAGGGTGGGCCATAAGCCCGTTACCACCCCTTGTACAATTCGTGTTTGTGGAAATTGACCGACAACCCCCATGTGGGGACATATTAAGACCTAGGGCGGGGGGGGGGGGCGTCATATGGTGCAGGTGATTGGGACGGCGGCCATCTTGAAAGCCGCCATCTTGGATGCACCGTAGGGTTTTAAATGGGAAGAGGCACATGATTTCTGGCTAGAATTTCCCAAGGAAAACAGTGGGGCAGTCCGTTTGTTCATAACTTAATTCGTTCAACAGTTACAGGCATTCCAAATGGCGATTCTCACTGTTACATATGGTACTCCACGTACGCCCCCTCTTGTCCTACGCACGTGTGTAATCGTTCCACCCAATTGTCCAGACTCCTTAGCAGACGTCCTTAGCAGACGTCCGGTGAGATTTCTACACAGGCTGCGAAGATGTCCTGCAGATGTCACAGATGTCCCAGAGTCCGGATCTTCTCGGCGTAGACCTTGGCCTTGAGATTACACCACAGGTAAAAATCCAAGGGAGTCAAATTGCGCGAACGTGCTGGCCATTCCCTTGCACTCCTCCCTCCCCATGCCCTTATCGACTCTGTCCTCTCCTCTGTGATTAGCGGCATGCTTTAGCACTTCCAACAAAGGGTAAATAGCAGTGAGAATCACCATCTGGAATGCCTGTAACTGTTGAACGATTTAAGATATGAACAAAAGGACTGTACCATTGTTTTCCTTGGGAAATTCTAGCCAGAAATCATGTGCCCCATGACTCCCTTCCCATTTAAAACCCTACGGTGCATTCAAGATGGCGACTTTCAAGATGGCCGCCGTCCCAGTCACCTGCACCATATGACTTACCTCTAGGCCTTATTTGTCCCCACATGGTGGTTGTCCGTCAATTTCCAGAAACACGAATTGTACAAGGGGTGGTAACTGACTTATGGCCCACCCTTTAGTTCTCTATGTATCCTGAGTCATGTCTTCGCCAATTCGTTGTTCGCTTGATTTATTGATTTGTTTCTTGAAATCCATCGAAAATGTCGAATGAACCAAAACCAGATAAAATTGATCGGGGAAGTCGAAGCCAGGCGAATAATCTGGAATCCACATTCAACAGATCATAAAAAATCTGTTAACTGTCAGGGCAGCTCCAAACACCATGTTTTCGAACGTGATACCTCCAGTCAGATTAGATTAGCCAGCGGTTCTCAACCCATTGTACGCAAGCGGTTAACTCGTGGTGCTTGAAGAGGGTCGTTGGCAATGCTTTCTTAGTTGTTTTGTTAGTTACATGTATTTTGTATGAGTTTTACGCGTTTGTGAAAAGTTGAGAATCGCTGGACTAGGGTTAAAGCGCTTGCAAAACGTTGCTTGGAAAACAAGCTGGCATGCTTCTGAAGCACACGCGAATGTCGCTGCACATCACAAATTCTGAAAAATTCAAGAATGTAAACCACTCTTAAGACGGTGCACATTAATGGCCTATATTTGAATAACAGGCGGTTTTAATTCTAACGTTACGAATTAAGTAATAAAGTGTTGAAAAGACTGCAAAACCTTCGCATGCCCTCTACACTAAAATATTTAAAATTACTCGGAAAGTTAAGACTTAACTGAATTCGTATCTTGAAATTCCTGATTACGAAATGAACCTTTGGAAATTTAGAATAACAGGTTCAAGGATAGAAGACTGAGGATGTACTGACAGACCGTGCGAAATTACTGAAATGTCAAAAAAGCCCTTCAAAATGCGAAGAACGAAATAATGCCGCAATAATACCAGAATCATAGATATCCTAAAACTTTCACGATTAATTAAACAATACCTTCTTAAAATGAAGCTCCTTCTCTGTAACAACAAACGTTTTCGTGCACTGAGAGGCGCCATATGTTTTTGAATTCCCGCCTGCGATTTATCGCGAGAAATTTTAGCTTTTCACCTTGAAACATTGCATCTACTTTGCACACTGCATCAAGAATGATTTTAAGAAATACAAGATAAGCTTTAAATGTCGGGAAATTCTTTATGAAAGGCAACTGTTCAGCAGGTAGCACTTATCATGTTCCTTTGTAAGTTTGAAGAGCAAGTGAAGTTCTTCCCACTGAGAAATTATTGTAAAAACAGCTGAATGGCGTGCAAGCCACCGAGTTCCACTGAGCTTCGCAATTCTATTAGGTAATGTTCCATCATTCATGACACCATAAAGTTTCTCGTATTCATTCCTTCTCTTATGGCTGTAAGAAAACCAATTGTGGGCTTCTCTGATAAGGAATTTCAACTGGCGAGGAAGATTTTCTGCAGTTTTTTCTGCACACAAATGCAATGAATGGCATACACACTTGATCACAATCAAATCGGAAATATTTTTTTTTTAATAAAGATGCAACAGAATTGTGAGCACCTACTATTACATTGGCTGCATCGACGCCAAATGCCAATTAAATTTGATAGTTTTAGGCCATCTTTTTAAGCTGATTTTTAATGCTCGTGACTATTGTGCCATCATTTAGAAGAATGAGTCGATAAAAAGCAGTGGCGTTTTTGGGACGTTTAGAAAAATAATTAATCATCAAACAAAGTACTTTTACAACACTTACAATGACATTCTTTAAAATCAGGAAGCATTTGGTTTTGGAGCCTTAGCTGCTTTAAAATATTTGAATTCTCATCTACTTTAGGTAAAAGTTCACATAAATGGTCAACACTGTTTAATGATCCATGTTCAGCAATGTAAACACTCATTTTCATTTCAGCGACTTTCTGTTTCTCTGAAGTAACAGGTTCAAAAGGCAACTGTCGACACTGGCTTGAAGTCTTTTCTAATTGAGTGTGCTTTTTATGTTTTGCTGAGTTTGAATGCTCCAACAAACTTTATTTATGAGCTGTTAGAACACATTTACAATATTTGCAGTACGCATTAAGTCTATCTCCCAAACTGATCTCCAATCACGTGCGACAACTCCAAGCAGTTGACTCCAATCACTATAGTGCTCCATTAGCGTCTCCGGATCTGAACTAAGTTGCTGCTGGCTCATTGACTGATAATCACATTGTGTGTGGTCACACCACACTTTCTCACGTGGTTTAAGCGCATTATCTCCAACTAATAGTAATCGCCCGAAATTTTAATAGTGCCCCCTAAATAAAAAATATAACTCCCTAAAAATCCCCCTAAAATATTTAACCCCTAAATTTGCCCCTGCAAAGACATTTCCCCCCTAAATTTAAGGGGAAATCCCCTAACTTGGCTACGCTCGGCGCTGACTGCCCTTATCATATCACAATCCGCCATTTTTAGTTGCTATTACCATACTATGCTATATGAATTTCTGAAGTGAGTGAGGAATATAATGAATAAAAAAAAGCGGCAGGTGTTGTAGTGTTCCTGGTTGCAGCAACAGAACAAGAGGTCACATTTCTGTACTATATAAAAATATACAGGGTGTATCAGGTTCGATGGTCATAAAGTACCTAGCGTGAACCTTTGCATGATTACAAACTTAAAGTTCCTTATCGAAAATGTCGAAAACTCAAAATTTAAATTGCGTCGTTACGTCATTAATGAACTTTCCGCACCAGGAGTTCATTAAATTCAAAGGGGCGATTACAATTAAATCGGCGGCAATTGTTGAGATTAAATGACGTTTTCGACAGGTTTTCAGCAAACTTTGCGTCATGTTTAGACCCTTAACATTTGAGTTTTGAAAATTTTGCATAAGGAACTTTAAGTTTGTAATCAAGCAAAGGATCACGCTAGGTACTTTATGACCATTGGTACATATTAAGGGCGGTAGATGACAGTTATCTTTATCTACAGGTGTATCAACTGTCGATAAGGATAACTGTCATCTACCACCCTTCATATGTACCAATAGAAACAATGCTCCGATTTAATGCCAAAACAAGGTATACATAAATATGACATTATCGTAGAGAATTTTAATAGTGATGACCTTACACCATTTCCTGAAATGAAACTCCTACGTTCCACAATAGAAGCTCTTAAATTTCAACAAATAGTAAATGTTCCAACGCGTGTTACTACGAAGTCAGCCACGATTATAGACCATTTACAGGGTGATTCAAAATTCAATGTACAAACTTTTAGGGGAGGTAATATGGGTGTTTCTAAGCAAAAAAGTTCATATGACCAGGGGTTCGAATTTGAATGATAACTGAAATATGAACAGAAATAAAAATGCCGCCACCAAGATCAACAAGTCAATAACCCAGGATCTGTAAAGTCTAGATTAATGAAATTTGGAGGAGTAAAGGGTACATAAAACTGCGTATGCTGTTAAAATTTGATCGAATTCCAACAAGAAGTTTATGAGTTACTCATTCAAAATTATAACATGTGTTCACTTGTGAGTACTAACCAGCACTTATTACAATTTTTTCTGCGTAACTCGGAAACTTCTCGTTGGAATTCGATCAAATTTCAACGGTATACACTATGAGAACGATGACTATACCAAAATGCGACCACAAGGGAATTACTTTCGATTGTAATTTGTACAACTGTGCTCCAAACCAATCGACATCGAAGTTAGTGATGAGCCCCTCTGTTATAAACATGAATATACCCTTATACGTACAACGAGATGATAAATAAAACGGATTGGAGCAAGTATAAAGTGATAGAAGACGCCAATGGAAACCTAGAGGAATTAATGAACATTATGATGAGTTCAGCAACTGCAGCAGGTATGTAGTTATTTGAAAAAACAATAAAGAAGAATGTTAAATACTGGTGAAATGAACCAGTACTGGCAGAGAAAAGTATTTGCTTATCGCAACTTCCTAGGGAACAAGAACGTAGAGATGTACGAAAAGTTTAAATTAGCTAACAAAGAAATTAAGAGAGCTGTACAGAAGGCAAAAAGATCCCGGGTGATGACTTATAATCAGAATTAAATTGTCTAGAAATCTTATGTGGATAATGCAGATGATAAACTTGAGAATAAAATAAAACTCTTTTTCTCTTTTCGTTGTGGAAAAAGAGTTTTATTTTATTCTCAAGTTTATCATTATAATCAGAATCTTAATTTGTGGAACCTGATTCGGAGTGATATGAAAGAAACAAGAACCATACTTTAAAGATAGACATCCAGAATAATTTAGATGGCTCAATAACCCGTGACAACTTATGCCTCCACGGAAAATAATTAAAAATCCAGCATTAGCCTATAGTAAAATTTCCATCCCCTCTGCCCCTGGTATCTATGTGATTCAGAAAATCATTAAAACAACTAAAATGCAGAATGTGAAACACGCTTCAAACATACCAAGTAAGCTACTGACAACCCTGAACGTAAGTGGTTTGCAAATGATCCAGTCGAAGAAATTCCCTGATAGTTGAAAATTGCTAATATTATACCGATTTATAAAAATGGAGACCCAAATCAATTAAATAACTACCGTCCGATGTCCATGTTATCCCCCTTGGCAAAAATCGTGGAAAAGAGTGTCTTCAAGGACTTGATAATGCAAATATGGCCCAGAGTACCAAGTCAACAAAAGGACAGCCGCCCTAATGCCCGTGTAAGTTGGTCCCCTATACAAATATTTATACACGCCACGGAAGCAGTAGATAAAGATAATAATTTCATGATGGTCTAAACTGATATTTCCAAGGCTTTTGATACCATCTCAAGCAAATAACTGTTTGATGACCTGAAATCCTTCGGTGTTTCAGATGAGTATCTTATACTAATTAAAGACTACTTTACGTCGAGGAAAAAATGTCATCGATGGTGATCCTCCGAGTTACCAGGATTCGTTACATGGAGTAATACAAGGCTCGAGTATTGGCCTCCTGCTATTTGCGGTAGCCACTTCATCCTTATACCATCATGAATTTAACTTGCAAATTACCAGCTACGTAGACGATAACATCCTTTACTCCCCATATAAAGAAAACGAACATGAAGCAATAATGATCAAAGTTCAAGAAGATCTTCAATGGATAGAGAAATGGTACAGTATTCGAGGTACGAAGTTGAACGCTACCAAAACAAAAATATTAACTATTTTTTTCGAAAATCAGAAACAACACACTCATTGACCTTCCTGGGATTCACGTTCGATAGTACGCTACAATTAAATACCCTATGCGAAAAGATTATTACTAGCCTAAAAAGCCGTGGTTACCTCATGAAAAGACTAAGATCCTTGTTACCCTACAAGAAACTTAAAGTGGTCATCGAAACAAAAATTATACCTTATTTGTATGTACTATACCGTTGTATTGAGGGCTAGTGTACCTCAACACAATTTTCAAAGACTAAAAGTGGCCTAAAGTGCTTTGCTCAAAACAGCCTTTAGAGCAACAAAATATGTCTCAATCACCCTGCTATGCCACAAACTAAAGTTACCGACACTCGAAGCAATACGTGCCTTATCATTATGCATTTGATTCTAGCACGTCCAGTTGGAGACTACGGATTAAAAGAGAAGATAAAATAATTTCACGAATGTATTCCGTTAGCCCAAAGGATGAAGAGAGATTCTACCTGAGAATGTTATTGCAAAACATTCGCGGACTGCAAAGTTTTCAGGAGACACAAGTGTCTATGATACTTATAATTTAGCAGATGCTGTATGTTGTCTATTTGAAGATGATACTGAATGGGAACGACTATTTCAAGAAGCTTCCGAATTTCAAATGCCGAATCAATTAAGGCAAATATTTGTGTATTCAATTCACCAAAAGAGCAATTACGCCTATTTGAAAATTTCATGGCACAACTTATGGAGGATTATCAGCAGGATTATAATAAACATATCAGAACACAAAAGATTGCAAGATATTACATCTCTACTTCGTCTTCATGGGAAGAAGTGTTCTGATTATGGACTACCCGATCCAGAATATAACTTATTTGAAAATGTTGTATACATTCCCAGTAAGGAGGAGGAAGTAGCTAAAAAATTATTCTAACATTAAATGTCCACCAAAAACAATTTTTTGATGAAATTTGTTCCGCAGTTAGCGTTAATACGAACATGAGCACTTTATTCTTTTTGGATGGTCCAGGAGGATCAGGAAAAACATTTGTATAATGCTATTATGTGTTACTTGCGTAGACAAAGCAAAAAAGTATTAACACTTGCCACCAAAGGAATTGCTGTAGATTTATTAAAAGGTGGCCAAACTGTCCATAGTGGATTTAAAATTCCGCTTGCAGCAAATAAAACATCCGTTGCGCATTTAAAATTTATTATTCGTTGCGCATAATAGACCACCTCTTGAAGGCAATCATGAATGATGATAGGCCTTTTGGTGGAAATGTTTTAATACTGGGTGGCGATTTCAGACAAATATCCAACATTGTTTCTCACGGTTCCACAGCAGATATCATCGAAGTTTGTATTAAATCTTCACCTCTATGGCAATTTGTAAAAAAAAAAGCCTAATTTGCAATATGAGAACAGGTGGACAGGATGCCTTCAATGAATGGGTCCTAAAGATAGGAGACGGCGATTTAACAACTCACGATGCTGGAGGTGAGTGCAACTGTATAGAAGTCCCCTCTTATGGTAGCGGAAGGAGATTTACTATCGAAGATCTTCGAAAATAAATTATCTGCGGACATTCCAGCAGCAGTTGAGAAAGTGTTTAGAAAAATAATTTGTCTCCAAAAAATTCAAATGTAATGAATTTGAATTTTAAAGCCATGGAGTTAATTGACAGAGACATTCACATATATCACAGTGAGGATTCCATTATAACGAAGGGTATAGACGATACGATTGATTTTCCAGTGGAATTTCTCAATAAATTATGTCCAACTGGAAGGCTACTTTATGCACTGAAGCTCAAAATTGGTGCTTTATTAATACTCTTAAGAAATTTACACTCAAAGAATGATCTTATGAATGGCTCAAGACTGATAGTACGAGGACTGCATCAAAATTTCATTGATGCTGAAATCACCTGTGGTAATCATAAAGGGCAACGTGTTTTTATCCCAAGAATTAATTGGAACCAAGCGATCCTGGTCTGCCATTTAGAATACAACGACGACAATTTTCGGTGAATTTAGCCTTCGCCTTTGCAATTAATAAACCATAGGGACAATCCTTTGATGAAGTTGGGATATATCTTCCAGAGCCAGTTTTTTCACACGGTCAATTGTATGTAGCCTTAACATGCTATAAGAATCATAATAATAATCAGATATTTATAAAATCACAATCGAATATGCAAGGGCGATTATTGCCATATTACGGAGGTAATTTTTTTTTCCAAAAATGTTGTGATCAAAGAGTTGTTAAATAAAATATTATTGTATTTTTTAAAATCTATTGGGTATTTTATTAATTTTTATAGTAATATTTTATTTTTTTGTCTAATTTATGAATATGTTATTAAATTTGTCTAATGTAAAGTTGGTAATCCCGTGATTATTTCACAGGTAAAATACTCGCAATAATAATAATTTCCTTCAGACAAAAAATAAGAGCTGATTGGATAGTGGCTATTAAAAAGAGAAATAGAACAAAAAGGAATCACTGTTGGACACCAAGTAAATACAATGTTGTTTGTCAGGCCAAGATATTATGACAAACGTTAATTAAAAGAGAAATGTTTTTCTTACGAGTATAATTTTCAAGCAATTTATGTATAAATTTGTATTAACAAATATGAATAACATGTATTAACATTCATTTGTTGTATTCAGGATTTGAACTTATTAGAAAAATTCTGAAAAAGGAGTTGTTCCATCAGTGTTTCATTACGATCAAACCATTATTAACATTACTGTAAATTCCTAAAACTATTGTAGTACAGGGTGATTACAAAAGAACTTCACACTTTTAAAAATTTATTACATCAACGCTATTCAGAATATAGACACACCACACACGGATTGTTATATAATAACTCTGGAAGTTTATTGTTACACTGGAAGACAGAGGTGCGGGAATTTTTTGATGCCACTCTCCCACAGCGCGCTGCAGCGGTGGATTGGTCGAGCAAACAATAACCTGGAACTTGCAAAGTGGCCACTGCGGAGCCTCGACCTCACACCTTGTGATTTCTTTTTATGGGAGTACGTAAAGGACAAGGTCTTCACCCTACCCCTTCCCCGTGACCTAGACGAGCTGAAAGAACGCATTACGGTAGCGATACGTGGGATTGATGGAGACATGTTAATGCGGATTTGGGACGAATTCGACTACCGCATTGATGTATGCCGTGCCACGACAGGGGGGCATATTGAACATCTATAACTGTGTCACAATAAACTTCAAGAGTTTTTCTTTAAGAATCCGTATGTGGTGTGTCTATATTCTGAATAGCTTTGATGTAATAAATTTTTAAAAGTGTGAATTTCTTTTGTAATCACCCTGTATTTTTCACCAGGTTGACATTTACTTACCGTTCGATTAAATCTTGTTTCTTCCCAGTCAGCAAGACCCCATGCTGCCTAAGTTCGATTTTTAGTTCTTTAATACGTAGTAAATGTTTCGAAATTCATCTTTCAAAAAGCTCATAAAACATAGAAAAAAAACTAGTGTTTCAGATTTGTTGTGCTAGTCAGAGCATTTGCAGCATGGCTATAACAGAAAAATGGCGGCTGTTGATGTGAAGTGACTAGCGCCACCAGCGGCGAAAATTGGCTGCCCAGTGCCCCATTGAAAAAACGTGCCATTTTCGTTTATGATATTTTTCGTAGGTGACAGTAAATTGGATTTCAAGTAATGAATTTTACTATTCCTTGTTCCTTTCCGATAGTATATGTAAAAACAATGTCCTATTTTTTTTTGGGGGGGGGGGATATTGGGCCTTTCATGTTGTACTTTATATTCAGGTAGAATTTGGAATCTGAACAATTTAGTACTCATTTATTTGCATCTATTTGTTATGGCCCGTTCCCACTTCTTACTCGACAAAGTAGCTACATTACCATATTAGACTGTAGAAAACACGACTGAGAAAATGAACAGGTGGCTTGAAAGTATTTTCGCCAAAATGGTATTCTAATGAGAAATCTTTCCTCTCCTTAATAAGGAGTGTAAAAGAAAGCATTGCTAAAAGGTGGTTGGTATAATTAAGACCAAAAAACATTAATGGCCATACAGTGTTTACAGCTAGAAATGGAAATCTTTATTGGAACTCCAAAGCAGATTCCAAAATAATCTTAGGTTTGGTTGGTTTGGTTGGTTTGGTTTGGTTTGTTTGGTATTAACGTCCTATTCAACTGCCATGGTCATAAAATAATCTTACGTACACTGCAATATTTTACGGCAATTTTGTAGGAATTCTACATTATGTTACTAATCAATCCATAGAGCAGTGCTACCATAAAGGAGGAACAAGGGTCTAATACTTTTGCAAGCTTGTTCTTTAAAAATTCCATAAAAATTTTTAAAGTGATATTTTAATTTTACATGTGACATTAATTTCATAATAGACAGAATTTCAACTTTAGTTTTAATTTTTGTACCATTTAAAAATTACTTAAGAAACAAAACTCATGAAAATGAAATGAAATATTCCTGTTTTATAGTTATTATATGTAAACCATTCGAATTTTACAGATTCTTTCGCTCCTTATTATATGTTGGGCATTGACAGCCTCTGGAACACGTAAAGGAAAGCGATGGCAACTAAAGGCCAAAGGGAAAGGACTTCACAATTTGCACTCCCATGGCACCTATGGCTACGGAGGTTACGGCGGTGGATACGGTGGCGGATACGGCGGTGGATATGGCGGAGGACATGGATACGGTGGTGGCTATTACAATCCTGTCATCTATTATCCAGTTCCAATCTATACTCCATCCTATAGCGGATATTCTTCTGGATACAATACCCATTCAATATCGATAATCCCTCTTTTAGAATACGGGGGAGGATATGGGGGAGGATATGGCGGAGGATATGGCGGGGGATATGGTGGGGGATATGGTGGGGGGTTTCCAGGAAGGCCGTATGGAGGGTAAGAAACAATAATAGTTATAACTATAATAATATAAAATATTTGAAATTCATATTTTAGGCAATAAATAATGATTAGCTCTATGTAATATTTATCATAATTTGAATAAATTAAATATATGACATTAAGTTTTAAATTTAGCGTTCTTTTAATTAGTAAATACAAACTACGAGGGTCACTCTAGAAGTTTTTAGCCAGGAACGTTGCACTCATTCGACCAGATTTGTTGTACTAGGTAACCACAAAAGTTCTTGCCGTTTTTAATTCCGGAAAACAAAATGACGTACACAAAAAATAGTGCATCGCTAAACCCCAAAGTAATCCCCATTGGCATCTAGCGCCTTCTGCCAACGTGTCTCCAGTTGATCAATCCCCTGGTTGTAAAACTTGCCGGTCTTGGACTCAAAGAAGTCCGTGAGTGGCTTTCGCAGGTCTGTATCAATGGTGTAGGTTTTTCCACGAACATGGTTATCCAGAGAATGGAAAAGGTGATAAATCGTTGCAGCAAGATCTGGTGAGTAAGGTGGATGACACACAGTTTCCAAACCAAGCCGCTCTATGGTTTCCCTGGCCACCCACACCACATAGGGCCAGGCATTTCACCAATGCTGGCTCCTTCTACTGCAATCCTATTGCATACGTTCTAACTGCTGTGAGTACAGGTCCCTAGTGATGGTTTGGCCAGTTGATAGCAGCTCGTAATGAACGATTTGGGGTCTAGTCCACCAGACACATTAGACCACGGGGTTCATCAGAATTGGCAAATTCTCCCGACCTGAATTTCTGGAACCAGTGCCTTGCGGTGCGTTCATTCACAGCATCATTCCCAAACGCAAGACACATTCGGCGACTTGATGCTGCTGCTGACAAGCCCACCTAGAAGTCATAAAGCAAACAACACCTAACCATCTCCTTCGATACTTCCATTTGGCTTCACTTCTGTACACTCATTTGTATATCTTCTATCACCTCCTTTTATGGCAAGATAAATACGTTAAGAACCTTTATGGATACCTAGTACTTTCTCATGCAAGATTTGAGCGTGTCATATGGCATTGTTTTCGCGTGGCACAATTTTAAAGTTCGCGCATTGGTAGATGTAAACACAATGAAGCTTTATCAGCATGCATGGCGTGCTATGAATTTCTATGATTGTTCCAAAGACTTAGAAATGCCAGATTGTTTTGAAAATTTTCAACAAACATTTCGCGGCACAGCTCCGAGTAAAGACACAGTTTCATCCTTGTATCGCGAGTTTAAGAGGGGAAGACGGTCACTTGAAGACGAACCTCGCAGTGGACGGCCAGCCGATGCAGTTAAGCCGATAAACATCCGTGCTGTGTCGGATATGATCGCGAATGACAACCGGGTAACCTATTACCGGATTGAGGCAAGCCTAGGCATAGGATCATCGGTGGTTAAAACATTCTTGAATGAGCACCTGCAACTCAGAAAGATTTCTTCACGATGGATCCCTCGTTTATTGACCCAAGAGCAGAAAGCAGCCCGAGTGCAATAGTGCCAAGAACTGATCACAAGGTTCAACAATGGGGTATCAAAATGTCTCAACGATATCTGCACAGGGACGAAACATGGCTTTATCAATACGACTCCTAAACTAAGGAACAATCCAAACAGTGGCTACCCAAAGGGCAAGGACCACCACAAAAATACAAACATCCTAGGAGTACTAGGAAAGTGATGGTGGTAACCTTCTTCTGCTCCACCGGTAAGATTTGCACTGTTGGGCTTGAAAAAGAAAATGACGGTTACAGCAGAGTGGTATGTGACATCTTGCATGCCAAAAGTTCTAAAAAATGGAAGGAGGCGCGTCCGAAGACTGGAACAAGAGGTTTGTTGTGGCATTATGACAACACCCCAGCACATGCTGCTGTTAAGACTACTGCGTTTTTCTGTGCAAAAGACCCACCCCTTTACCTATTCTTCAAACTTGGCACCTTTCGACTTCTTTTTGTTTCCCACAATCAAAAGGAAGCTCAAGAAGTTTCATTTTGACAGTGACGATAACGTCCTAGCAGCATATAGTACGACGATTATATTTTGGAGCTCACTGCTCAGGAATGGAAAAAATGCATGTCCAAATGGTGCAGGAGAGTGTAACTTTGTACAGAAGCCAAGGAGAGTGCTTCGAAAAGTCCGAAAAGAAAGGTCTTCGTAAGATGCGTGCAGCGTTTCTGGCTAAAAACTTTTAGAGTACTCCTCGTATTAGTTCAGAGAACACAAATCCACACAGAATTATGATTAGTAAATGTATATTCTGCTTTTTAGTCACATTCTTTATCTTATTAGAACAAGTTATTACATCTATTTAAACATTTCTATTTTCAGATATTAATGACTGAAGATAGAACATTAAAAATATACCTGAATATGTCGTCGCTTAAGTAATTTTCTTCAAGTTTTAAATTTCTTGTAAAATTTGTAAAATATCAGCTGTATATAATGTTATATTATTTTTAACGAATGGAGTATTTTCTTCTTTTTTACTATTTACATAAACATTTTTAAATAAATACATTTTGATTTTTAATATTGCTTGGACATTTTTTTTTCCAAAAATGATGGACGTTTTTATGGGCTATTTCAAATGTAAAATTTTTTATAAACATTTATACATATATATAATTTTTAAAGACACCCATCTCCATTATGATGGACGTGAGTGGATAATATATCGTCGTAAATGGCAATTTAAATTATTGTATTTTTATCATTAGCACATGTTATTTAGCAGTTTTCAAGCAAGGAAAATATTCTGCCAGTAAAAGAAAAAAATGGGATCTGAAAGAGCTACATATTTTTTTCGTCTTCATGTGATTACAAACATCGAGTATAGTACATTGTGGAATGTCTTACAAGTGCTAAAATACCTGTCATATATCTTTAGAAATAAACTGGATGATTTCTTACGTAAATTCTGAATAAATAAATAGAAACTAATAAGCAATATATTAAGATTTATATTGAATTTCCTCTTTATTCAAAAACTTCTAATTAAATGTTTACCATTCTTTTGTATTTTGCTATGTAAAAGTCGTTACAAGAAACGCGTCAGCTTTAATTATAAATCTTAATTATTGCTTGTGGGTTTCTATTTATTTACTAGTACGATCAATAGCTTCGGGGACTGTGCTGATATCTCCAATCAGGCTTGGAGGAGAGGGGAATTATGATGCGAAACGTGGTAAGGAAGAAGCAGCTGCGCAGTGCAAAGTTTTTCCAAACAACGTGCTTCAGTGAATTGTAGTTGTTTCCATTCAAGGGAAGGGCCTGGTGCATTACGAGTTCGTACCGGAAAGGACTACAGTGAACAAGGAGAGGTACACACAGATACTGGCTCGCCTCCGTGATGATGTTCATCGGAAACGCCCAGAACTCTGGAAAAGCAAGGATTGGATACTGAAACATGACAATGCCCTCGCACTTCGGTCTTTCATGGCGCGGGCTGCACTGGCCAAAATGGGAACGTCAACCCTTTCACACCCTCACTACTATCCGATCTCGCCCTATGCAACTTTTACCTGTTCTCCCGTCTGAAAAACGAACACCAAGGACGGCGTTTCAAGAGTGCATCAGAGGTTCAGTAAGCACTGCTTGCTAAGCAGATACGTCCGCCCTGAAGCTCATATCCTCCTGAACTGCTTGTTGGGAGATTATTTTGAATTTGGAGCAGAAATACTTCTTCAGCTTCAGCTATTCGTCCGGTTCGACGTCGGCCTGCATCATGCATCTGCTTTTGAAAGGAACCGCTGTCTCTGAGACGCTGATGTAAACGTATAATAGTGCGATGGTGTGTCAAGTACGGATTAGGGAAGCGTTCCTGGTACAGACGGGTGGCAGCTCTTGAATTTCCATCAGCTGCTCCACAATTCAAGATGCATGTCAGTAAATATCAGTACGAGCAATAGTTCGGAGATTGGCCTTCCTGAAGGATCTTTAGGCACCAGCACATTTCATCTATGCTGTTCGGGAACATCTGAACGCTCCATATAGCTTTAGGATCTAAAGTTTAGGTGAATAGGAAGGGACGGTACAATTGCTTAGCCGGCAAGGTCAGTTAATATGACACCTCTAGACTTCTTTTTCTGGGGACTTTTGCGCAGTGTAGTGTATAAGATGCCCAAAGATTCCACAGAGTGTCTCGTGGCGCTAACTACAGTAACAACAGCGAAGCAGAGATGATGTATCATGACTAACTATCGATGTGGCGAAGCTGTAAGTTGTGTTATCAAGTTCGCGATTGCAACATTGAGAAATTCTATAATTTTCCAGAACCACTTCAGAAAAAAGAATAAAGCATTTATTAACCAAAGAATGGCTGATGCTTTCTGTATACACACCCAGCCATTCGTGAAGTTGAAATTATCTATCAGAAACAGGACACGTTTCCGAGCCCCAATTCACTGATAGAAAATGCTTGTTTTGGTCCTCTCTTATGTATCCTAACCGAGACGGGAAAAAAGGGTGTGGGGATGGATTAAATGGTTAGAATCATTCTCGGTTGTTGAGATCAACACAAGGAGACAATCAGAGTTGGTAAATCAAGAATACAAGAGATAATTCTAAGAAATGAAACAGGAATATCAAAAAGAATACGAGAGACAATTGGAAAGAGAATAGGAACCTAAAATACAACAAATTAAATAGACAGACTCTGGGATTTAATTACTTATTAGAATCCTTTTTGTAGGTTTCAATGCTCTCAAAGCTATTTAATTAACGTCTTAAATGACAAAACTAATTAACTTAAAATTATCTAAACTAATATTGTGAACTATTTCTAAATATGTTTGGCGATGCTCGATCTCTCCTCCTTCCATATTTTACCAGGAATGTAAATATGAAACCACAATACAATGTAGAAAATACACGCTTATTGCATGAAAATGATAAAAAATATTTTATTCGAAGTATTGCTCATCGCTGGCTATACATTTTTTCCACCTGTCTGACAATTTGTGGATGCCACGCCAAAAACATTGTTGCTCTTCTAAGGCAAGCCACTCGTCGAGCCATTTTCATACGTTTTCGTAAGAAGTGAAGCGCTGCTCAGCAAGTGCGTGTCCCATCGATGCAAATAAGTAGTAATCGGACGGAGCCAGATCTGGTGAGTAAGCCGCATGCGAAAGTATTTCCCAACTAAACGCTTCAATCATTTCCTTGACCAGTTTTGCTGTGTGTGATGGTGCATTATCATAAACAAAATCACTCTGTGTTGCCTTTTTGATATTCTGGTCGTTTTTCACGCAAAGCTTGATTCAAATCGATCATTTGTTGTCGGTAGCGTTCAGTACTAACGGTTCGTCAAGTTTCAGCATAATAGATCACTTTGTGCCCTCCATGTTCTTCGTTTCTCGCGTCAAAATCGCCACTTTTGAATTTTTAAACCACTCAAAGCAATGTGATTTACCAAGAGCATGCTCACTATAAGCTTCGACAAGCATTCGATGCGATTCTACAGCAGTTTTCCTCAAATTTTAACAGAAAATCAATGCTGTCCGCAAATCGTTGTTTCCAGACACAAAATTCGACATGTTCAACGCTATCACAAACTATGCTATTGTATGGAACTTGTATTGTTGTGAGTTCAAAATCTTTCTCAGATGTCAGAGTAAGAAAATGGCGCCAACAACGCGGTTTGATGGTAAATACATTGACAGCTACGGCCATTTATAGGCAAATTCCGGTTACATTTTTGCAGATCTGGTATATGAGCGCAATACTCTTTCCACCTTTTGATAATGTTTCGAGAGCTCTTTATCCAACATAGTGGTATCATAAGAATTACAGCTAAGCCGATAGATTCCAAATATTCCCGCTTTTCGCTTCCTATCTTTTACGGAATTCTCCTGTGTTCACGAGGGAAAATGTATTCAATGCAAGTAAACAAAATCCATTTTATGTAACTTACGTTTGCAAACACGCATCATTGGCAAAGCTGATCATGGATTCGAAAAAGAAAAACAGTGACAGTCCACTTTGTGCAAAACGAACAGCTTTGTCGCTTTAAAATAAGTTAAAAGTTCTAGACATGTAGACTGAGGGGAAAATGCAATAGTGATGTCGATCAAATATTTTGAATAAACGAATCCATTGTTCGCACGATAAAAAAAAAAAACGAAGAGTCCATCATGATAAGAATAAATAAGAATCGCCTTTAACTGGCAACATGAATCTCCCTAACCCTCGTTTTCTCTTAAGGCTTTAGTCCCGTTATCCGAGAAACCAAACTCTCCCGAATAATGATTTTTTTTAGAATTCTTTTTTCCAGAAATGTGTACTTCTGTCAATCAAGGATACCCTTGATGGGCAATGGTTAGTCTTGATGACCACATTTAAATTTGCAATAACTTATAAAGTAATAAAAATGGAAAAAATTTCATAGGAAATATTTATTTGTCTATTAAGAATCTAATGATTTTATAAGATTTATGTACATTGGCTACAAACAATTTTCCTGCCCCTCAAAGAGTTA
The DNA here is from genome assembly GCA_023313115.1 of Rhysida immarginata. NCBI lineage: Eukaryota > Metazoa > Arthropoda > Chilopoda > Scolopendromorpha > Scolopendridae > Rhysida > Rhysida immarginata. The sequence continues at coordinate 3,051,915 of JAHWFO010030344.1, forward strand.
ACTCTGAACCCTGCAAATACCAGTGTTATTCATGCTTCATTCAAGTACAGTGTTGTAACGTTCCACTATAGCGTTTGCTTGTTATCTTACCTTGAATCAGAATATGATAGTGACGATCTTTGTGGATTTTTTTCTTTAGGTCCCGCTCCCTTGGAAATGGAATTTTTAACCTGGCCTTCTCTCCCTCCTAAAACAGTTTCTGCGAACGCCCATGGTTATCCCATGATGTTTGGCAGGAAAAAAAATAGATGTCTTTAATTTCTTATTATTCCAATAAGGTCAATTCCCTTTCGCATACTATTCTTTTTACATCTCCAGGGCAAACACAAACTGTCATGCCCACTTCGACGGATTCGCAAACTATAGTTAAAGAAAGCCCATGGAGTAAAACGACGTTATTACTCCATAAGAAAGCCTACGCCCTGGCATTCTACCCGTCGGGCCAACCATTGACTTGGTTAGGATCACACATTAACTTTACTAACGTAATATGTCACCAATATACGCAATATCTTATATAATACAGTTAACCCCTTGCCTACTAACCACGAGTCTGACTCGTTTTCTGGTTCAAGTGCCTTATTACTAACCACGAGTCTGACTCGCGTTTGAAGTTTCAGATTTCACTGCCGTTTTATTTTTCTATTTTAACAAGAGATGGCGATTGTTTACCATTCTGTATATCTTTCTCTTTCATATACACTTAATAGTTTTTAAAAATCTTCAATAGGTGGCACAAAAATCGAAAAGAATTCAATGCTTGTCATTCTTGTTTCGAACTTCGCCATGTGCAGTCTGAGATTGAAAGATATTTATGCGAAAGTAATGATTTAGAAACGGATTAGGATCAAATCCCCGACCTTTAAATGTGTTTTCTGTAATTTTACCAGATACATTTTGGGAAATGATTTCTTCCGAAACTAATAAATACGTTAAACAGTTTTGATAGCCAAACATATAAACAAAATACATATGACAATTATGTAAACGTTATTATTCTTATTCTGACTACTAAAAATGTAAAGTATAATGTCTAATTAATATCCTGTTAAAATTTCAAACAACTATCTTAATAAATAGTGGTTTTTTTTCATGTTGTTTATTGCACTGTCTATCGAAGAATTTTTCTTCCATTTAAATAGAAACTTCTGGCCCTGCGAGCTCAAGGTCAAATCAGAGCGCAAGGGGTTAACAATGATTTTATAAACGTAATTTTACGATATCATTAAAAAAAATCAGGCAATTTCCACTGTTTTATAAATTACATTTACAACTTGCAAATGCGCAATAAGCATTTTTAGAAATAACGTCAAATGGATTGTGCGTGCTTTTTTTTTTAACGCCTTTTCGTGCTTATGCTGCGATCGCTCTGTCCAGCTGCACGTTCATCTGTAACAGAGACTATAGAGAGAATGTAATTTTCTCTAGCTATCTAAAGCTCCTAATCGAGAGCTTTCCCATCTAGAGAGGCACCCTATTAACTATGTGAATAATCGTGACACCTCTTGAGAAAAACCAAAGTGTCTGCCTTTCCAGTTTTATCAATAGAGGGTAGTAGTAAAGAAAAGTACACGGGTTATGTTTGCAACACTTCATAAATTAATATTATTTAATGAGAATGGTCTGATATACTTGTTATAAAATCTTTAAGTGGTTAATTTTAAAAGTTAGTTTCCAATGTATCAATATTTACATCAGTCAAAGTGAATTGAAATTAAAATAACGAAATTGAAACTGAAACCGATCATTGAATTCTTTGTTTCTTATGGCGAATTCCACTCAGCGCTCTGGGGCAGAGCAAGAGTAGCACCAATCACGTGACTGGTCTCCTTGAGAGGAAGCAAAATTGCTCGTTAAGTGGAATAAACACATTGCTCCAGACGAGAGTAACAAGGATGACGAGTTTCAGTTTCAATTAGTAAAGTTCGACCTCAAACTCTCAATACATTCCCACAATATCCATAAAAGTTTCAATTTTCGGTCTTTTACACTTCCCTTGAATCTTGGAAATTAGCAAAGGAAGAGCATTACGCTTCCTTTCATCTTCATCTTCTGAACCAGTCAAAAATTCTTCAACGAAAGCGTATAAAAATTCGTCATCAGCCATATTAAAAGTTTGAATCCACCTCTCTTCCCACTCCTCGCACTTTCGGCAACTCTACAGACTTGGGCTCACTGGGCGGGGCTTCACATATGCCAAGATGAAGTCACAAGTTACGTAGTAAAAATAGCATTTGAAAGCTTATAAATTTAGTAAAGACTCGTTTGTCGAGGTTTCCGATAGGAAAGTGGTTAACGGTTTTGACTATCTTCTGTCTAGCTAGGTTCGATTCCCCTTTCGTTGAATTTTTTCAAAAATTATTTTATATGCTTCTTCAATATTAAATAATACCAGGGATGGATGAAAGGGAAAATAAATGTCTCCACCTTCATATGTTCTTGACAATATTGAGAATAAATAAAATCTTGTAAACATTCCAAGGAGGAGATTTAGCAGTGAAGCAGAAATACATTTATACGTTTATTAAAAAAAAATTACCCGCCTCCCGAGTAGGATACGTCATCTATTTTACCCCTTTATCTGCAGTTTTTACATCTCCCCAAGTTTTTTTTAATCAATAAATTGATTTTCTTGAACGTAATATATAGAAATTGTAAAAAAACTCGTATTTTCTTTCCTTTCTCATCATTTCCGAACGTATGATATATCACATGCCATGTGTTGCCATAGTTCTAACGACCAAGTGAATGCCACCATCGCAAATCCGATCCCACTGGAACAATTGGGCCTAAACTTCATAGTAATGTAGATCTTGCCTAGAGGGATCTGGATATTGGATTTTACGCCTTTACGCACCTAAATAGCACATAGATATGTTGCCCTCTCTGAATCCCACCCCCGTAATTCCGACCCCCGTATACTAATCAACGACAAACTAAATAGTGCAGATGGGCATGCCCATAGTAAGCTATATTCCGAATTTCAACCTTCTACCTCAAAAAATCTAGAAATTATGAAGGGGACGGACTGACATTATAAAACCAATAAGTAGCTCCATTCTTATTCTACTTACGAGGGTCAGTCAAATGATAACCGGAAATATTTTTTTACAACTCCTTTATTACAGACAGAGTTGGTACACTATTTTTCAATGTAGTCTCCATCTTTTCGATGCATTCCGCCATGGAGTCGGGAAGGCATGGATACCTCGGGGGAAAAAAATCTTTATATAATGGAGATATTGCTTATAGGAATCTGCATACCGAATTTCACTCCTTTATATGCATAAATACACCTAGACCTTTTTGGTCCCCTCTAATTTTCACCCCCAGAACTCCGACCTTAGTGGGCTAATCAAAACCAAACTAAACAGTGAAGGTGCACATGCCCATAGCAAGCTACATTCCGAATTTCAACCTTCTACCTCAAAAAATGTAGAAATGATTAAGGGTGATTCAAATCGTGTGTAAAATAAAACCAATAAGTAGCTCCATTTTTCCGCTACTTAATAATAAGCTTATAGATTATGAGCACTTGAGCAATCGTGCGTCGACAAAGTGATTTCACGTGCGCGCGCCGATGTCAGTAATGCTTAAAAGATGAACAGAAAGTAACAATATATTCCTTCTTGACAAATCCATTGTTATATGACATGCCGTTATCTTGGTATTCATTACACTCACTGTTTTAGCACGTGAATTCGACTTGAAGGAGACCACGAAAAATTCTGAAAAGTTGATACGGCTGAGCAAAGACTTTGATGGTCATATTTCTGAAAACGGAATTTGAAAAAGTTAATCCGTTTTCAAGTTATCGTGCAAACGGCGGACGGACGGACGGATAAACGTACAGACCAAGGGCGCATTCTTATAAGTAGCTTTTATGCTAAAGCTCCTAATAATGATTTTTTTTTATTTTGCATACTTGGTGGTATTTAAATAATCTTATTCTGCTCTCTGTTTCTTCATTTCCTCCAACTTACTTTTTTGTTTTCACAGGGATTTTGATTTTGTTTGCATATTTATATCTTTTAACACTTCTTTATCTTGTTCAAGTTTGTTTTTTCTCTTTTTTACAATTTTAAATACATTCGAATTTTGTGTTCTCTGTAAATATGTTTGTTCTATAATGTTTTCTAACTGTGTATTTCATATTTGTATACGTCCAATGGTGCAAAGTAACTTGAGATAGCGACCTCCTGACTCATTACTTTTCATAATGAGTATTAATCCCCATTTTTTGAAGTTTCAAGTTTTTCTTTTATTCGTGCAAGAAAATTAATTTTTTCAAGCTTCTGCCAAATAATCCAACCTCTCAATGGAGAGTGCCAATGCTTTTTCTTAAGTAATTGAGATATTTTCTTCTAATCATTTTACTTTATGCATTCTAATCTATAATTTATTCTCCTGTCATGAGAAAATGTAGTAAAATATAAAAATTAGTTATATTAAAATCGTTAAAATCGCAAAGTCACTTATAAAATATATCAAGTACATTAAACAAACGATGCTAATCTGCACACAGTAGTCAAGAAATACTACGTAGTGGAATCACGGCTATCAAATGTCTGAACCTTCATGATCCCACTTGCTAGACTGTTATTTTTTGTCTTTCAGAAGACTATTTTTCGAAATAATGATAATTTAAAACCTAATAAAACCCAATTAACCTGTCCCTTCAATTACCTTGTATTTAACTTATCTTCAGCTGCTATAGGAATTTTCTGATGGCACCATCTCCTATCAATTATGTTAATTTAGACCAAAATTAGAAACAAAATATATTAGGATGACTCGAGATGTAATATCATATCGTATTTAAGAAACATATCAGTGTTTTGCCGACTAAGATTCTCTGAAAGCTTTGGTTTTCCTAGTGATCAGTTATTAGGCAGCTGCTTTGAACGTCGGAATTATTTAAGCTATTTCTGAGAAAATGACACGTCATAGGTAAAGCCCGCGAATCCAAAGAAAAAGACAGGCCTCGAAGCGAAAAAGTCACCTGACCATCGGGGTCCGAACAACAATCCAACCTTCATTGTTTCCAACAATCGGAAAAACACTCATTGTTTACATCCAAGAAGGAGACAAAGAAGGTTGGATTGTTGTTCGATGTACTTTGGTCATGTGACTTTTAAGTGCCCCGGCCTGTCTTTCTAGTTGGCTTTGTGAAGCCCGCCCACAGAGCCCAAGTCTGTAGAATTGCCGAATGTGCCTCCTCCTCCAGAACTCTGGAGCACTCTCTCTTGGAGCACGAGCAGCAAGTGGAACACAGAGTAGGAGTACTCGCGATGCTCCGAGCAGTGAGTGGAACACCATGGAGCAAATGGAGCAAAAAAAGAGTGCTCTAGAGCAGCGAGTGGAATTCGCTATTAGAATTACACAAGTTTTTATCGCCTGTTTTAAAAACGGAAAAATAACGTCTTGTATTCCTTTAATCAATTAAAGTCTTGTGTATTAACTAGAACAGTTAAATTTCAAAAAATGATTCCCTTTGGAAAAATGAAAAACTTGTTTACTTGTGGCACCTTTTAACTATTAGTTTGTTTTGTTTTCTGACATCACCTCAAAATTCGCTTTGTGGTGAATCAGCGCGAATGACAAAATCCGTAGAATTAATTTATTTGGTAATTGACGCGTCTCCATGTCTGACTCGTCAAACAGCATTCTCGGCCATAAATTTCGTCTTCTTAAAAGAGATATTAAGAAATAAATAATCTTTATTTAAAAAAAAAAGGAGAACAAATCCAAAAAAAGAAAAAAAAATAATAATAATAATAAATAAAAATTAACTTATACAAATTGAAATAAAGAAATTCAATAAGAAAATCAATTTTCAGAATTACATTCTTTTTATTGTATTAAAAATTTATTTAAATATCTTCCTTCGAAAAAAAATCTTTAATCTGAGAAATGATGAAAAATAACAGAAAAAAAAACAAAACATTTATTAAATAGGGAACTCAAAATAAAGTAAGAGAAAAAAATGCCATGCAACTTTCCTTATAGGGGAAATCCAGCCAAATATGAATTGTGTCTAAAATTTAGCAACCTGAAAGGGTATCTGAATAGATATACAGGGTGTTTTTGAATTGAGTACAGATTTTTTGGAGATGATAGAAGAGGTCCTTAGAAGTATTTTTTGACATATGAACATGGGGTCCCCGCAGCTCCGTTTACTTACAATACTGCATTGAACAATCAAATGACACCGGGACGCAGTGTGCGTTAGTAGGCCTAGATTATTTTATTTTTAACAATTAACACATCAAGTGAACTTTTTAAAACAAATCTTTACCTACTGCTTTCCCAGAATGCGATTAGTTCATTTACATATGGACTAATCGTATTTTACAAAGGGGTTGGATACCATGGAATCTCCTTGACGAAGTTTGTCCTAAGACTTTTCAACAAACAAGCACGTGCACCTTGAAATTTCTTTGCAAACAATTACTTTAAAAGTTATTACAGTAGATTGCTTGTGTTAATTGTTAAAAATAAAATAATCTAGGCCTACCAACGCACACTGCGTCCCGGTGTCATTTAATTGTTCAATGCAGTATTGTAAGTAAACGGAGCTGCGGGGACAACATGTTCATATGACAAAAATACTTCTAAGGACCTCTTCTATTATCTCCCAAAAAATCTGTACTCAATTCAAAAACACCCTGTATAAACTCTGAACAATGAAAACCTTTAGGTACTCTGATGCATGAAGAGAAGTAGGCGCGGTGATGCGGCTTGATGCGGTTCAATAAGTAGCGTGTTTTCCCAGCTATGCTTGTGAAAATCTGTAAAAAATTTAAACGCTGGAGAAAAAAAGTTTGTTACAACCCTATATGTACACTGATTGGAAGAAAGTAATTGGACACTTTCGATTTTAGACGTTTTGTCGAATATCTAGAAAAATACTTGACGAATTATCCTGAAATTTCAGGGGTGTAAAAAGGATGTTACACCTCATATATTTCAGCGAAGGTTTTCTCCCGAAGGCAAATAGGGGACCAGCAAAGAAGTGAACCAAAAAAATAATGTTTGGAATCACCCTGTAAAAAATAATACTTGAAATGCATTGTAGCTGTAGCATATGCTTAAGAGGCTTGTTTTACTTTTCTGTGTTCATTTGTATGAGAATAGCACATATATTCATGGAGATATAAAGGTTTCTTTAAAAAGGTCGAAATGTTTTCCTAAGTTTTTTGTTTATAACACGCAGGATTTTCAACCCAATGCAATGCCATTTTCAGGAAACTTGACAAACTACAGTACAGACAACACGCTGCAATCAGAATAGAAAAATATTAAATATTTGATGAAATATGAGCATTTTTACTAAATAATGTTTAACTGCGCATTCGTTACCAAATTGTCTTTTGCATAATTTATTAGCCAAATGTATAGAGCTACTCTTAGCAACAAAACGTGAACTCGGCCTTATGACGGCGTTGTACTTTCATATATTGAGGAATAATACGTCATACCGTTGCAACAGAAGTTCCGATCTTGCTTGCAGTGACCCGTTGTGTTGGCGAATTTTCCGTAAGGAGTAACCTCTTCACTGTTCGAATAAAACCACTCAACAAACTAGTGAGATAAATAGATGATCTCAGGGCTTCCGCTACTTTCCTATACCTTCCCCGGGAGGATTAACTTCTTATTTATTATCTCCATAGAGATATTCTTGGTGTCGTTTGCTTTATTCGATGAAGAAGACTGAAAACGAATCTCAAGAAACAGAGGCTCTCCCCATCTGGTTGTACCTGAGGAAGACATTTTCTCATTGATTGAAATTTACAGGACTAGCTAATGCCACCATTTGCTGATTCAGAATATTTATAATTAAAAATTACATAAATTAAATATCGATAGTGTTCATTATATACCCAATAATTTAACGATAATTCTGGCAATAAAAGAGCACATATGTCTTCTGGAATTAATAGGAAAAAATACGTAGAACCCGGGAGGGGGGTGGAGGTCAAGGCAAAATCCATGTTAGGCTAAATGGGAGAAGGGGAGTTGGTCAAACGAGGCCAAAATAGAACCACGTGGTTTACGAACGTTCCCTTATTATGAAAGCAGCAAGATCTGAGGTTGATCTACTGAAAAGAAATAGACCTAATTTTTAATTGCAATGTATTTAATTAATATTCTCAGTAGAAAAAAAAATTCATTGGTTGTTAATTCAAAATTTAAAATTGGCAATAATTAAATACACTGGTTTTATAATTTTTATTATTTTTTATTAAATTGATTTTGATTGAGGAAAAAGTTCTATTTATTGTTTTATTAAATTATTTACTCTAACAAACTAAATAGGAACAGAAACAATTCCACAAATGAGTTTTTCAATCTGAAGTTACGGATGTACAGTCGGCAGCAAAAGTAGCTAGCCACCTTGCAGGGAAACATCCGCGTGGGGAACGCTAATGCAATTCCCGTCACCCCTGTGCTGTCTACCGAAGTGCATTAACCCAAAAGAAAAATTTTAATGATCGGTGGAAATAGCAGCAACCCATAAGCAAAGAGTGCTTAACTTTTCACGATTTTAATATATTCAGTACAATTTCGGAATTCAACAGAATAAAAAAAGCCGAATACAAAAGAGGATTAGAAATCTATTACTATTTTTCAATTAATGTATTTTTATTTTTTTTTAAATTTAACAAATCACTAAAATTAATTCAGTCAAATTCAATCAAATTAATTCAATTAAAATTTTAATTAAATTAACTTAATTAAAGTATAACACTTTTAATTAGCTTACTTAAACTGCAATAGTAATTGTCAAAACTTATGTATTATTGCTGAAATTTTTTTCCGCATTACCACTTAATAATCCATTACATCTTGTATGGATACAGTGTTCATTTTAGAAAAACAAAATTGACTTTTATTTTTGAACGGTGAACAGTTACGAGCTATACACTACACTAAGCGCCAAAGTTCATATAAATACAAGATTCCAACCTAAGAAAAGATCCATTGTGAGTGGATTAATACTTTATCCATTCACCTCCTACTTCCACGACTTTCCTAAGTCGTTCAGGCATTGACAAAGCTAGGTTTTCACAAATTTCTGGTGAATGACGAAGACTTTCCCACAAGCGCTGTGCTTGATCAAAAACAGTCACTTTGTTCCGATCACGAGGATTGTCCCCTCCCAGTGACGAACCATTATCCCCCATAAATTTTCAATAGGGTTTAAGTCTGCTGCTTTTGCAGGCCAAGGAAGTAAACGAATCTGTGGGTGTTCAGCAAACCAGTGTTTTACTTTGCGAATTGTGTGGATTGGACTGTTGTCTTGAACCATAATAATTTCTTCTTCAGGCGAAAACACAGAATGGACAGTTGGTAGCAATACGTTTTCTAGAATGTCTATGTAGACGTCAGCAGTGAAACGGTTCTCAATCAGCACCAGTTCTCCTGGACCAGCTGCACTCATCCAATCCCACACATTGGCAGTCGCGTGTCCGCTACGTGCAATTTTTGCTATATTGGAAGGCTTATAACGTTCGCCACGACGTCTGTAGCAGTGCAACTGTCCATGGCAATCAGAACTAAAAGTTTTCTCATCCGTGAAGATTACAGTTTCCCATTCTTCTGCGTTCATTGGCAAATGTTCCAACGCAAATCCAAGACGGGTTTCTCGGTTTTGCTGCGTTATCATTTCCTTTACAGCTGGAAGATGATGATGAAGCCCATTTTCTCTCAAACGTCGACGAATGGTATCAGTGCTTGTCGCAATTGCCAACGATTCTCTTATTTGAACAGCATTGTTTAGTGGCTGTGCAAACGATTCATTAGCTATCAAGAGTGGTCCTTGGTCTTCCACTCTTTGGGCGCCTAGATAAGTCTCCTTCTTCCCATCTTTGAATCCACAAGGAAACAGTAGAGTGATGAAGTCCTGAAATAATAGATAACGAAAAACTCATACACATCTGCAATAATTCTGTGTAAAAACTGAAACGTCAAAGGCGATGTCCGCCGAATTATTTTTGTTTCTTTTTTGGTAATCTGGATTCTACGCTCAGAAATCTTGGATGCGGTTGTGAATGCTCATGCTGAATTTAAATTAGGCATATTTATACAACATAACGAAGGAACTTGAACGACAGCCGTTTATGAACAGGCGATTAACTAATTAAGTATCCACTAATGAATTTCATTTCTTTATGTTACAGTCTTTTTTATAAAAGAATCTGTTACCAATTAATAGATATAAAAAAGAGTTATTGTTTCTGCTGGTTATATAAAACATCCAACTACTTAATAGTGGCGACTATCATAACATAAACATCTGAAATTACCTAAGTTTCTAGCAATTTGTCGCTTAGTAAAACCACCCGTGTTCCATAATGCTACAATGCTCCCTTTCATTTCTTGAGAAATCGGCCCATTAATTCTCTCCATTATAGAAAATATTGAAGAAATTGAATAAAAACCAACTTTTCACATCCAGGTTTAATCTTTGTATTCTAATTTCAACGATTAAATTAAGAGTGACTTTTTCTTTTGGGTTAACACACTTCGGTAGACAGCACGGGGGTGATGGGAATGCTGTTGAATGGCAACAGCAATCCCCACGCGGATGTTTCCCTGCAAGGTGGCTAGCTACTTTTGCTGCCGACTGTACGTAAATTTCGAAGATACTGTCCTCTTCATCAGCGTGTATACAGGGTGTTTCATAATTGACGTCCCCTCTTTAGGTCCAAATTACGACTCAAGAGGAAGAGATTGAGGGGAAATGAATACTGATTATTTGGTTTTAATGTCCCCTAATTCAGAATAAAAACATTTCGCGTCCCTGGGGGGGAAGGGGTAAATTTTGAAAATTTTAATTTTGTAGGGGTAGGGGTTAGACCCCATGTGTTATTTAGAAAGTTGTAGAGCATCATGTAAAATGTGGGTTTAGCAAAAAGCCAGGTGAAAAAATCTCATCCCCTGCCCTTTATCGAGTGAGTAAAGTGAAAGGTATGGCTAGCTAATGTAGACAAAAACAGAAAAACTCATTAGAAACTTATTAGAACTTTATTACTTATTAGAAAACAGCACATTTGAAAATGAATGAGAATGAATGAGTCGTTACCCTGAAAAGCTGATGGTCTTGACCCCACTCGTATGCAAATTTGCTCACACGACTCATTCATTCTCATTAATTTTCCAAATGTAGGTCCTACTGTTTTCTAATAAGTATGGTTTTTGTCCACATCGGCTAGCCATACCTTTCACTTTACCCACTCGATAAAGGGGGCAGGACATGAGATTTTTTCACCGGGTTTTTTGCTAAACCCACATTTTACATGATGCTCTACAACTTTCTAAATAACACATGGGGTCTAACCCCTACCCCTACAAAATTTAAATTTTCAAAATTTACCCCTTCACCCCCAGGGACGCGAAATGTTTTTATTCGGAATTAGGGGACATTAAAACCAAATAATCAATATTCATTTTCCCCCAATCTGTTTCCCTTGAGCCGTTATTTGGACCTAAAGACGGGACACCAATTATGAAACACCCTGTATTAGGAATACAATATAACAATTAACAGCAATCAGGTTATTTTACAAAGAATAAAGAGCCAATGAAGTTAATACAAAATATGATAAGCAGAAAAGTAATAAAGCAAATAATTACCAATCAGATTATTTTACAAATATGATTAAGAACAATTAGCCAATCAGGGAATATAAAAATTAAATAAATACATACAATAATAATTGAAATAAAATCAAATGTAAAATAACCTGACTGGTTATTATGTTACAAGAATAAAAACACTATCAATAGCTAAAAAGGGGATACTATTTAAACAGGACATGCTTAGCAATCATACCCCTTATCCTATATGGTAGACACCTTGACTGGGTTAGGAATTACAAATATCTTGGCGTTAAGTTCGATTCTATATTAGGACGTATCTTTCATCTGTTTTCCAATCTAGGCAAAAGTTGCCCACAGTTGAGTAGGCTCCTTACGACCAACTAATTATACTATGGCTGCAAAACGTCATTCAGTAGTCAACAAAGGTGAACTTCGGTGCGTGATATGGAACGCTAGGGGGGATTCGCCGAAAGCGTATCGAGTTTCACAATTTTTTGATAAAGCAAGAAATCGACGTTGCTTTCCTCTGTGAAACACACCTCAAACCAAGCCTAGGCTTCAAGCTACCTGGCTATTGTGTGTACCGTAAGGATCGTAAGGCTTCAAATGCTGCAAGATGTGCTTCTGGGGGCGCTGCGATCATCATTAAGAAGGGAATTCAACACCAAGAATTAGCTTCCAAGTCTTATGCAGGTATGGAATCGGCCTCCATCATTATCAATGACGTCTCCTGTGGCGAAGTGAAGTTCGTGGCGCTCTATAATTCACCTAAACATTATCTTGATGTCAGCGAGCTTGTTTAACTCTTCAATGGTGACACTCCAGTCATCGTGGCTGGTGACCTAAATGCCAAACTCCCAAGCTGAACGCAGAACTACAACGGCATGATTCTCTATAGGTGCATACAAGGAAAAGATGACATCGTCGCTGCTGGACCTGTGGAGGACATCTACTACTGCGACCACTCCCCTACTAGTGACGTTTTGGACATTCGCTCTTGAAGGGTTTCTTCAAACCATACAATATCTTCACGATTGATGACCTTTCTTCCAACCACAAGCCTGTGTCATTGAACTTTGACAATGTTGACATAAATTTCCAAGAGGAACTCATACATCATCAAGACTGGAAGCTCTACAAAGATATTCTTAAGCCTATGGCTGCCAACCCGACGTTGCGTACTGTACGGAGGACATCGATCAACATTTTGAAGACATCACCAGATGTATTAACAGTGCCATAGAAGCTAGTAACTATCCAAAACCCAGCAATTCCCTCGAGCTACCGACCTATTAGTCTGCTCTCCTCAATGTCTAAAGTTTTAATAATTTTCTGTTATATTCATTCATGGCACATCATTCCAGGTCGTTTGATATATTACATGCCATATTTTAGCATTGAAAGTTCCAATGAACCATAATGGGTCCATGAAAAGCAGGTACCTTTGAACCAATTTAGAAAATCAAAAATTTTACATTATACTCATTCATGGCACAGCATTCCAAGTTTTTTTATATATTACATGCCAAATCTGAGCTTTGAAAGTTTCCCCTGAACCATACTGGTTCCATGAAACCACATACCATATTGAACCTATTTCAACTATCGTTAATTTTAAGTTAATATTCAGTCATGATATGTTATTTCAAGCTGTTTGATATAATACATGCCATATCTTCTTAGCATTGAAAGTTTCCAATGGACCATAATTGTACCACTTAACCACATACCCTTGAACCAGTTCTGACTGATATAGACCATCAAGGAAGACGATCACGTGTCTTCACTTAATTCACAAGCCTTTTCTCTGCTTTAGCTATAGAATCTTAAAGGGAGAACAGCATTTGGCAATGCACAGGCCATTTATACATGGAATTGTATAGTGAAAAACGTGGTCCCCTATATTATTTTTGACCTTTTGAACCGGAAGTAGTTCACCGATTTTTTTCCACCAACGAACTCAGTCTTCCGATTTCCCTAAGTTGTCGAACTGCGAAAACGGAAGTCGAAAATTCGGAAGCGTTCGAAAGCTAGAGCACCAACGGACAGACAGTCAGACGCACGGACGCACATTGTGAAAACATAAGTACCTATCGGTCCTAATAATTATAATTGATTCTTGACGAGGCAAATTGTTTTTCAGCAATCGAGATTATTCTTTATTTTTTGTAGGTTTAAATGGATGAAAACCACTGTTGCCAGATCGCACGAGCCACCTCTGGTCGAGAGAAAAACAAAGTCTCCTTGAGTTTAAACTTTTTACATCAAATTATGGTGCATTTTATAGAAATGCTTTATGGTAAATGTTGACAAAACTCCAAATAAAATTGAATTTTTCAAGAAATCCTGACTTGATAGAAATTTTTCATTATGTTTTTTGAAATCAGCACCAAAAAATACATAAAGTTAAGCTATCGATTCCCTTGTATTTTTTTCATCGCAGGTCTGTGTAATTTTATATAAAATTTATGGCCCTGTTTCAAGATCTGGTCTGCGAAGCTACAAATACCTAATTTACAATTTTCATACAAGAATGTGCTATTTAATTCTTTTTTCAAAGCCTCGGAGTGTGGACCCATAATAATATTGCCCACTAATTCAAAATGGAATTTCATAAACTACCGATTTTTATTCTATTGGATTTTCCTCTTCAGTGCCACCCAAGAATTTTTGAGGCAATGTTGATTGCTATAAGCTACAACAAGACACCAACTGTATATACAGGGTGACGAAAAACAAATGATAGATAACGATACACATAATAGATCATGGTATAGTGATGCATTTTGTCCCTATGAACATGGAATCGTAACTCCTCCATTTTAGAGATATGGGGGAGAGAAAAGTGGGTTGCTTCCTTAGAGGAGGGATGGGTGGGTAGAGAGCGTATGCAGCCTTGGCTGCTGCCTGACAAGCTGTTCAAAGATAGTTGCAGTGGAAACCACGTGACTGGTGGCAAACTTGAACGGGCATTACTATGGGCAGTACTAATTAAGCGTTGTTTTAGGTTGATATTTTAAGAATAACAGATCAATTTTAATTTTTTTCAGAGTTCATCACGAGTAGTAAGATTGATTTAATGTATATATTAGAATTTTAAAATAAATTATTGTTACTAATATTTTTAAAAAATCTTGAATTTCAATTTGTTTTTGGTGTGGTATTCCTTCCTACGGATTAAAATAATCCCAAGGCAAAAATTAAATGCACAGAGTAGAACATTTAATAAACAATCTTACACATTATTACATTATATTACAAAATAAAATAATTAAATTACAAAGACACGGATCATAATAATAAAACTCTAAATTCTAAATTCATAAACATAAAAATGATTGAAAAACAAAATATTTAAACTCTGAAATTTACTGAAAACAATTTATTATTAAATTCTTATATTCATATTCAAAGAGATTTTAATAGAGAAGGGTAAAAACAGAACATTATATATACAAATAACAGAAATTAAATACTTAAAAAAATATGTAATTTTTTTTACATATATTCAAATAACAGCAATTAAATACTTAAATAATTATATATACTGTAAATTATTCAACAATCATAAATCATTGGGAGAATAAGTAGCGAAATTTTTAGTAGTTTATAGGAACATATTTACATACACTTTAATTTACAATATTGAAAATTTAAAATTAGTGGCCCTTAAAAAGAATTAATTTATTATTAATATTTCTCGATTTATTTTTCTGCAATTCTTGCGTGATTGTTTTTGCAACATGGTGTAACCTTATTTTAAAATACTCTAAGAGAATGGTTTTCATTAAGGAATTCTATGATTATCCATAGGATCTTGGTTTAAAATATGTTCTTCTAAACAGCTAAAGATTTCGCTACTTATTTCTCCCATGGATTTATTAAGCAACTTTTGCAAAATAGTATTTGACCTTAATTTCCCACTAGCTTGAAAAATTCGAAAGTTTTTTTCGGCTGTTTTGCACAAAGTTACTACATCATTGGTGGCAATAGTTAGCCCCCCCCCTATATTCTTTCGATTTAACAATTTACTTCCGCTACAATTTGTGTTATTATAAGTTATGCTTAATTTGCATTCTGCGCAATGTAATTGACGGTGAATTTTTTTTTTTGGACGAAACCTGCAATGTAGCCAACTATATCTGACACATATAAACTAAGTGTTTTTATATTACTAACACTGACACAGGTATCTTCAGTGTCTTCTAAAATATTTATGGTGCTTAGTGACAGAGGTGAATTTTCATTGGCTGTAAATTTTATGTACTCTGAATTTATTCGAGTAACATGATGGTTTTGAATCATGTCTGCACTCGATACATGGAGAATTTTTGTCTGATCTAACATAATGCAGTTTGCTTCTCCAGAAGAAGAAACTTGATGGTTAATCAACAAACGTTAATAGGCTGCTTGAAACTGTTTTGCAGTCGGATTATTATTGAATCCCCCCTTATTGCGAATAGCACTAAAAAAAATGTCTAAACGATCCTGACTAAGTTTATAAGTTAAAATGAAAGTTAAAAGTTTGTCTGTCATTACATACGTGTTATACAAACTGCGTACACTGTCTATGCATGTAAGAAATCCTAAAAAGCCTGTTTTTCGTGTGCTTGTACGTTAAAAGTGTCCCATTAACGCTGGTTTTTAAAGCACGAATATAATGTTCTGCTTTCTCAAAATACGAGAAAAAGAACTTTACATTTGATTCTTTTAGAGGTGCTTTATAAATTTTACTTAAAAGATTTCGACAGAACAAATGTGAAGAAAATAAAATGCACCGCATACATTTTTGTAGACAGTGTGATTATTATATCAAAAACACGGTTAATAGAAAATAAAGTTTAAAAATTTTTTATAATCTTCCCCCAACATCTTCTCTTATATAGACATTAGCTCTCATTAAAATTTCAAATATATTTATTATTTTGCCAAATATTTTATTCTGATTAAATTTTGTTTGGAAGAAAATTAATTGTATAAAGAACATAATACATATTATTTTAAAGTGATCATGACAAAGTGAGATGCTTTTTATAACTTTAAAAAATTAAAATGTGTTTTAATTATGATAATTTTATTAAATTTCTTTTGTTTTACAAATAAATTAAGGCGATTCTAAGTAATGAAAATGTATTTTGAAAAAAATTTAGTTCATTGAAATATTTTGAAGATGAAGTTCAATTAATATTAATCACTTTTATATTTTCTCTACGTTAATTTTCAATCTATAGATAATTGTTACTATTCATTAAATAATCAAAGCAATTTCTTTTCAAAAATCTATTTTATTCAGTTTTATTACACATTATTTCATAAGATAAATAACGATTTACTATACTTATTCTTGTATTGCTCTTGAGCCTGTTGCCACCAATCACGTGGTCAAGCTCCTTATCATGTTTATGCCACTTGGAGGGAGGTCATGCGCTCTCTACCTACCCATCCCTCCTCTAAGGTTGCTTCCCCAGCAAGGCCGCTTCCTGGCATATATGGAAAGGCTACCGCACTACATAAGACAAACAAACAGGACGTACTCGTACGTCCAGGAGAAAAGATTGGTTTGGTTTGGTTTATTTGGTATTAACGTCCTTTTCAACTACTATGGCCATTTCAGGACGGCGTTATAGTGGCCGCAAATTTTGCCTCGCAAGGGTTCTTTAAGGTGCAGCCGGCAAACGACTACACGGGACCAAAGGCTTTACTTCCCTTCCGAAGGAAGTGCGTGATCTCAGGATTTACCCCTGAAAAATCCTCGTCGTCCTCGGCCAGGATCGAACCCGCGTACTCGGGCATCACAAGTGATCACGAAACCACTGAGCCACCGAGGCCGATCCAGGAGAAAAGACAATTTAATCCACCTGTCTCTTACAAAGGGTGCTCAAAATTACGTCCACCAATCTGGATACAGAGATCGCATCTGCGAAGTAACGTCGATGGATTCTGGGGAATATTCGTGCGTCAGGACAAATACGGCGTGAGAAACGGTCACGATACAACCGTTGAGATGCTGCACTGTTGCCATTAGCAGAACCATACGTCAAATGCATGTCAGCCAGTTCATCATGTGTGAAGTGGTACATCGTGAGATCACACGTAGAAGCTTTCAGTTCACGTCCTCTCGATTTCAAACCGCAGTGTGGGTGTATAGACAGTCGTGTGACTAACAAACTGAATGAAGACAACCTTGCAACTGTATTTGCATTTACTATAAACCTGTCCATTATGCATTTCCAGTGTGCGACGATATTTCCCTGCATGCCAGGAAGCCATCTTGCTGGGGAAGCAACCCACTTTTCTCTCTCCCCCATATCTCTATAATGGGAAAGTTCCGACTCCATGTTCATAGGGACAAAATACATCACTATACCAAGATCTATTATGTGTATCATTATCTACCATTTGTTTTTCGTCAACCTGTATAGATCAATAGTAGAAATATAGAAACATCTTGTTCACATAAAATCGGGACATGAGGTTCTTTATTCTACTATTCTATAAGCTAAGACTAAATGTTCTGGCTATCTTCATAAAAGCCTTTATTTAATTGCTGATTAAATGGTAAAATTAAATACTGCTTTTTGGCTTTTTATGGTTTTTAATGCCATAATGTTTTCAACTCTTAGTTTTAAATTAATTTTTACTGAGTTACCTAATGATATTTTCATTGTTTTGTATTTATTTAATCTTTATATTCTCTGATTGGCTACATGTATTTCATGATGATACAAACGTGATAAACTGAGAAGTAGTAAAGTAAATAATCACTAACCAGGTTATTTGCTTTACTACTTCTCTGTTTATCACATTTTTGTATTGCCTTAGCTCTATTCTTTGTAAAATAACCTGAATGATTAATAATTGTTATATACAGGGTGATTCTAAAATGGTGAATCAAAAGTACCTAGCGCTGTGGGTCAAAATGAACAAAGTTCCTCATGCAAAATGTCGAAATCTAAACCCTTATAGCCCTAAATACACCGCGAAGTTTCGTCATCATCCCAAGAAATGACAATGTGGATCAAGTTCTTGACAATGTGGCCGAGGACCCTTCGACGAGTACCCGGACATTAGTTCGTGGGTTAGGAGTTTTTCAGGCAATGGTATGGAGGATTCTGCAACACCCGTTCCACATTCAGCGAGAGCAATCACTGCTACCTGAGGATTACCCAGCACGAAGAGCATTTTGTGAAGGAATACGGCGCGTTTATTTTCTACAAAGGTGACGATGAAAACTTTCGATGACATATGGAAAGATTGATTTTCTTCGGAACGAAGACGAAATGTGGCAAAATTTCGCGAGGTTTTAACAAACTTCGTGAGATGATTAGGGGTTTATAGATTGGGATTTCGACGTTTTGCATGAGGAATTTTATGTTAACTTTGATCCACGAACAGCGCTAGGTA
The DNA here is from genome assembly GCA_023313115.1 of Rhysida immarginata. Classification (NCBI taxonomy): domain Eukaryota; kingdom Metazoa; phylum Arthropoda; class Chilopoda; order Scolopendromorpha; family Scolopendridae; genus Rhysida; species Rhysida immarginata. The sequence continues at coordinate 3,070,926 of JAHWFO010030344.1, forward strand.
CTTTTGATTCACCATTTTAGAATCACCCTGTATATTACACATTGCATTCCTAATTTACACGCTGATGAAAAGGACAGTGTCTTCGACATGTACATCCACTGCTCCAGATTAAAAATCTCATTTGTGAAATTATAGTTTCGGTTTTTATTTAGTTTGTTACTACCATTTGTTTACAATTTATGGCATTATACCTTATATATATACTTTAAATTATTCAATACCTAACCGATAGTTTTTAACCATTAATAAAAGACTACATGTTTATATAAATTTTTTGGTTTACAATAATTCATTCTATACCATAAGAAACATTGACCTTTCCTCGACGGATACCGTACCCTGTAGAATATCACAGATTAAAATTTTGACCAAACTTTGATCGCTATTTTGGCCATGTTCCCGAATAGACAGGACATGAGTGCCTAATGTAACTTGGTTTACTTACTTTTTGATCTCTATCCGGATTTGAACTCAAAATCAATAAATTCGAAAAAAAAAAAATGACAACGGCACGACCGACTTCGTAAATACAGCAATAACGTATTTAAGTGGCTTGCGCTTTCTAACAATGCAATATCACGCTTTCTCAACTGGTTTGCGTTTTGTTTTTCTGTTGCTAAGAATGTATTGTTTTTACTCACATTGCTTATTTAATTTTAACTTATTGTTGATTATTGTTTTGGAGGTTTTTAAATACTTCTTATCCGTTTTAAATATTCATTTATATAAACTTTATAAATTATATATAAAATCATTTAGATATAAATCTTTTTTTGGTTTGTAAATTTCGATAATATTGAAGTTTTATTAAAAAATGAATTTATTTGATAGAATTTAAGCTTCTTGCTTGTGTTTTCCAATTTATTTCTTTGCTATTCATGAAATTTTGATATTTGACAACGGCACAGGAACGCTGATAGTCATATTTACCCCTAATAACAAAGGAGGCATTGGATAAACCATTTACCCCAAATACCATTGGATGTAATAAGTATTTACCCCAAATACCATTGGATAAACCATTATTCATTCATATGGCATTGAATAATGAACCTAAAGGGTTCGAAATACATATATGCTTAATTAAAATTCTTTTTGTGGACAAGAGGTTTTCCTTTGTTATTATGGCGCTTTCCACAGTTATTGAACGTTTTTCATATTTACCCTTTACGAATATATACTGAAAATGAAATATTTGATACACTCGTATAAAATCATTTAATAACGTTCTAAAATACAAATAAAATTATTTTTGTTTTTTAGACTATATTATCTTAATAGGGTGGTGAATAAATTTTTATTCTTGATGAGGGCTTGACTAACCAAAAGTTTCTTTATTTATTAAAAAAAAATAAATAAGTATAACTGTAAATTAGGCTAATATAAAAATATAAAATTTAATTTAATACTTCAGAGAGTGAGTTACAATTACTTTACAATAAATGAGAGATTAGATGAGATATTAAAAAAGATTAAATTTAAAATCCAACTCAAAAATAAAATTTCAAGAATTGTAAAGAGTATCTCGAAAATAAACTCGAATCAAACTAGAAATTAAATTTTTAAAGAATATTTCAAATATATTTTATAAAATTCAGCCTAATGAAACTAGATAACAAATGGGCTATGATACTCAATGATTAAAAAATAAAATTTACCGTTCACTGTTTTAACAGTGACCATCTTTAATTTAAAAACTGTAAAAGGTTTAAATACTGAGTCATTTGTAATCATTTTTAATTAAGCGTGTGATCAAAAAAAAACCCCAAAAAAACCCTTTTTTATTGAAAAAATATAAATTCAACTTACTAAAATCTTCATATGAACACAGCGCGGATTGGTTGTCTATTTAAAACGTTATTAATTTGCATATTTTGCTTTTAGTTTAACATAGATGTTCGATTTACCTCTTTTTTTTTTTTTTTCCATTCTTGGCCCGATGAAAGGAAAATAGTAACTCCGAAAACGCTATTCCTCAAAAACTAAAATCTTTCACAAGAATTTTTAATTTGTTTTACCTCCGAATCCTTTACTCTTACTTACGAGCATCATGAATGCATTTTTAACACGAACGTTTTACTGGTGTTCCACTATGTGCGAATTTGATGGAGTTATATCTCACTGTTGGATTTTAATTGGAAGGAATATTATCTGGTTTCAGTAGGCCCCAGATATTAATTATCTTATAAAGTTTATTATTATTCTTTATATACTTTTTAAATTTAAATTTCTGTTTTTGGTGTACCAGTTTTATTTTGAGATAGACTTTAAAATTCTTATAAATTCTTAAAATTTATTGAAATTTTATTGAATTTTAAATTATAAATAAACTGATTTTTAGTATCTCATTTTAAATATTTTAAGGTAATTACCTAATTCTTTGGCTCTTATTAACTTTTATATCAATTATATACTTTTAAAATTATTTATTCTCATTATCTCGTATTTAACGTGTTTAAATTTAAGTTTTTATTTCGAAAGAGACGCGATGGGGAAAAAACGGTTGGTTTGTTTTATAGATATTTAAGTATATAAGAAAACATTTGATAATTTAGTAAATGATATTTCAGAATTGTTATTGGTATTTAAAAATGATTGTTGGAAATTATCGAACATAACATCAAAAACTCAACAAAGCTTAATTTGTATGCAGAATTAAACTTGCTTCTATGATGAGATAATAATAAAGCACCACCGTCATCTCGTGAAGTAAAATGCATTGTTCCAACAAATAGCGAGAGCTTCGTGAAAACGTGATAAAATATTCAAGCATTCTTTTAAAAAAAATGCACATATATCAGTCCATATAAAACACTTGAAGAAGGCAGACGGCGGATTTTTCTCTCCCTTTGGGTTTAAGTCGAAATTGCTACTGTAGTGTGTAAATGTGTGAAATTTCCTTCCCCAAGTCTGATTTCATTCGCTTCTTTCTCTGAATTTTGTTTATATTGCCCAATTAAGCAATGGCAGTAGATGGAAATGATGTTTGTTCGATGATTATGTCGACACTAGAGAATCACAACAACGGAGAAGGCGCAACCCTTTCCGAAATTAGAAAATACATCATGAAAAATTATGCTGTGTACATGACTGAAAAGGAATTGAGTGTCTACATCAGGGAAGGGCTAAAGCAGCTCATCTTCTTGAAGGCCATCAGGAGACGTACCAACGACGGCCGATATTACATAAATCCCTGTCCTCCGCAACCAGGCCCGCTTCAGGGTCCGCTTCCATCGCGTCCACTTCCATCGCGTCCGCTTCCATCGCGACCACCTCCATCGTGTCCGCCACCCACCTGTCCGCCAACATCGTGTCCGCCACCCGCCTGTCCGCCACCCACCTGTCCGCCTCCATCCTGTCCACCACCGTCTTGTCCGCCTCCTTCGTTCTCGAAGCCCTCCATTCCGCCACGTCCTCGACGTCGTCGACGATGTCCATAAGCAGGCATGCATAAAAGGCGAACTTTGATCTTGTCTTCCCCCAGGTCTAAAGTTCAAGACAAGAAAACTTGAAGGAACGGATGATGGAACATTCTTTTCAAGACCATAATTGGTTAATTGGAATATGGAATTTTCTCCATTAGAGGTCGATTTTTAACGACTTTGAAAGCAGTTTATATATTTTCTAATTGAAATATTTAACTACAGCATGGCTGAAGATAAAAATTATTTGACTGAAAAAAAGATCTGAGGAAAAAAAAAGTATTGTTTGAAAATTAATCTATAAATATTCATTATGATACCAATAATCTTGGGGAAATTTTTAATTAGATCTTGTGGTTGTTCGAATTTGTATTTTTGATGTCTTCAGAAAAACATGGAAAAATTGACAGAATAAAAATTTTCTATAATCTAAATTGCTGAATTTTTTTTTAAAACGTAAGTACATTTAATTTGATTCTTTTTAAAGTGCATTTAATACTTATAAACTAAAGCGAATATTTTTAATATGGAATGGAGTTTGCATAAAGTTTAAACAGATTTAATCCACCCATATTTACTGTCTTCGTCACATTTATGTATTATACTGAATAGCTCGTTGGCTTTATATTTGAGCTCGTCTGTTAGTAATTTGCGCAGTTTTTACCTAATTTATCAATTAGCGATTTAACGATTAAAGATTTATAAAATTAATCAGTATAAAATTAATCTTGAGTGTTGATAAAATTGCTATAGGAATATATTTACGGTTGAAATACGGAAATTATTTATGGACCTGGCTAATGAATATGCAACAAAATTTCTTTTAACCAGTGACTTTGCTCTGAGTGAGCGCAAAACAAATAATAAATTTTTTAATTTTTTCATTTCTTAAATTATTTAAATTTCTTTAATCATTTAAATTAAAAAAGAGCGATTGAGCTTTCATACGATTTTATATGTATGTATGAAAACTGATAGTTTCTGAAATCCGAATGAAGCATTAAGACAAGGAATTAGAGGGAATTTTAAGTTTTAATTTCGGAAGTGATTTGTATAATTAAAATTGTTCAATAATTATAAGAGTTTCGATTTAACTCTAAAGTCTATACAGGATGTTTACAAACCATACGACAAAAATTTAAGCGGTGATTCTATGAGGGTTTTTTTTTTTTTTCGGAATGCCGATTTGCTTCGAAGATGCATGGTTACAAAGGTTTATCGAGAAAGATCATCTTTTATTACCTGTAATAGATTAAAAATAGTGTCCCGCATTATACTCTGTCCAACGAAAGAAAAACTGGGCTAGAGATGGGCGATAGTGAGAAAAAAAACTATCGATAATACTATCACGATAGTTTTTTAGTTAACTCGATACTATCACGATAGTTTCAATTATGAGTAAGGAATCGAATACTCAAAGAAACAAACATCAAGAATAAAAAATTATCATATTTTATTTAACAATAGAATGAAAAATACATTACAAAAACAATTACACATTTAGAACATTTAATTGGGCCATTCCTTATACAAGAGGTTGCTTAAAATAATCAATTTTTCCACATGTTTTGGAGACTATCTATTTTCTCCGTTCGGTAATGACATTACGAAAATACCCACTTTTGAAAATAGTCTTTCTGATGGAACGGAAGTGGCAACCACAAACAATCTTGTTTGTCAATTTCGTATAAATGTTGATAAATGAGGGCGTATGTTGCGACCAGAATTGTAAGGGGCTGCTTTTCTGCCTGTCTGACAGCCAATGACAAAAAACTGATAAGATGTTTTAAATTAGGTTTGCCTGATTGGCCTACAGTCGAGTCGACTCCGGATAAAAGAGCTTTCCGTTTATAAGAGTCTCGTTTAATCATTTTTAATCCCCCGCCATATCCTGGATTTCGAAGACCCCGCCATATCCTGGATGTCTGCTTTGATGACGTTAATAAGGCCGTCTTCCCCAACTATTGGATCTTTTAGATCCTGCAGATTTTTGGGGACTCTATTCGTCAATCTACAATCTGACTCTCGTCCCTTCTTGGGACTTATTCTCTGGAGGACTAAAGAGGTTCATCAGGCTTCTCTCCCAGTTCAGAGTACCTCCTCTGGTTTACTCTTTGGGCGAGCGTGCAAAGTGAGCTTGGCTCCTGGACCACTCGCGTCTTTCTTTTCACTACACTGTTCGATTGTAGATTGTCATTTTTAATCCTATCATAGTTTTACAACAGAAAATGCCTACAAATTTTAAAAAGAATTAGTAAGGAGGAGCTCTGTCAACTGTCGCGATAGTATCAACTTACTTGACTATTCGATAGTAGGGCTATCGATAGTTAAAAATATCGATAGTACTATCGCCCATCGATAAACTGGGCGTGTCCAGTTAAATTTCCGATTTCAATTATTGAACATTGTTAATTTTACTTAGCAACAATGTCAAACAATTGAAATCGGAAAATTAATTAGACACACCCAGTTTTTCTTTCGTTGGATAGGGTTGCCAATTTAGTAGATTTCATGGCCGACGTTTCAATTGTTGTGCATTGTTTAACTTTTATTATAACAATGCACAACAATTGAAACGTCGGCCATGAAATCTACTACAGGGTGATTCAGTAAATTTCTGACCATTTCAGTACTATGATTTATTGACCTATTAATGTTTACAAACTTAGCATTTCAGTATGATATTTTAGGCAGTTCGGAGTTTTTATTCCCGTGGAAAAGTCTTGATGATATGCTCAATGTGGCCACCACGAACGTTTTGAACTGCTCGCAGCCGAACGGTGAAGTTGTTCATAACTCTTCAGGATTTCTGCATCCACAAGGGTGCAGCAGTCGACGATGCTTTGTCGCAGCTGGTCTAGGGTTCTTGGTGCTATAGTGAAAAACACTGTCTTTAAGGAACCCCCAGAGATAAAAATCACATGGGTTTAGGTCAGAACTCGTAGGGGGCCAAACAAAGCCACCCCCGAATCGATCTGGAAACCTGTTTGAAATGACACGATTTCCGAATTTCTGATTGAGAAAGTCTAGCACTTCATTAGTGGTGTGAGGCCTAGCCCCATCCTGTTGAAACCATTGATGTCGAAGCGGTATACGCCTCCTTCTCAGCTCGGGGATGATGAAGGTTTCCAAGATGTGACGTTACGGTGCCCTCAAAAAAGAACGGACCAATGATGCCTCTTTTGGAAATCGCGCACCAAGCCATAACCTTTCGTGGATGAAGAGGTGACTTATGGATCTCATGAGGGTGCTGGGAACCCCAAAAACGAACGTTGTGTTTAATAACGTCACCTGACAGATGGAAGAAGGCCTCATCTGACACCCACAGGCTGTCCACAATGTCCTGATTGGCTTCCATTTCTGCTCCAAACTCCATCGCAAATTGTTGTCGCTTCTGTCTTCCAGTGTCTGTTAACTCCTGATAAACATGGATCTTATACGGGAACAGGTGTGAATCCTTTCTCTAAATTCGCCACGTCGTGGTATACGACAGCTGTCACGTGTAAAATAAATAACGGCTAATTTTGCAGAATTGCGCAGTGGAAATTGAATAATGTACATGACAGCAGGCGGATAAGTGAATATTATAAGTTTTAATGAAAAAATATTAAACCTTGGTAATAAATAAATGGCAGGCATAAAATAAAGAAATGATAACAATAAACTTGGCTAGAACTCTAGCTTTCTTAAACAAAAACAATTCAATAGCAAAACTTAACCACCTAATTACTGGTTATAAATTAGCATGCCTTGAGAGAACGATTGGTTCACATTATTACAAGCATAATTAAAAAACCTTAACTTCGTTAGACTAGTAACAAATCTAAAAATCAACTATGTCATTTACAAACTCGGGTAAATAACTATACCAATACTGGAGTAACAAACATGATACCCTTAGGTCAAAATAACAAAGCTAATGCAAGACTAATTAATGCAATAACTTAATTATGACATTACAATTGAACGAATAGGCGTATTCATATCCGTATAACAATAATAGCTCAAAGAGCGAAACCAACAGATTAATACCTCGTTCACTTAAATTTTACGTGTAATTAATCTATAACCGGACGACATTTGGTTAATTAACATAAAAAAACTATGATAAGAATACAAAGCATCAAATTCTTAAAGTCACAAATCAAGTAGTACAACATAAAATTATCACTTTTTAATTAAACACACGTTTGAAATAAGTCTCAATCCAGTCCGGTTGCTTACATAACAAAACAGTCATATGGGATAACGATTCAAAAATTGTTAAGAAAAACTTTTAAGATTCTTTTTTTTCCTACGTAATCACATTACACTTTCACAAAGACTTAAGCTCAAAAGACACCATCTAATACCTCGCACTTGGAACAAATAACTACGTCACAAATTTCAAAGAGCGGGAAAGCTTCGTAATAACACCAACAGTCAAAGTCTTAACAATATAGAATGTAAATACAAAGGAGTCCAAATTAAAGAGTCCACTGCTTTCCCCCTGCGCTCTTTTCTGTAAAGAATAATTACAAGTGGTTATTAATACAAAACACACCTTTCATCATTTTTTTTTTAATAGGGACGTTTTGTAACCAAGGAAGCATGGGCATCAATATGTCGGGTATCATTATTTGGTAACATTAGCTACCCCTTGCCAAATCTGACTTGAACTGGAGATAACAGCATTAAAACGGGCGCATCCTATATTTATGCTTGCACGAAGCTCCCTTCGAGCAAAGCTCTCGAAAACGCTTCTGGCATGGCGGGCATTTCCGCCTAACGAAAATTCAGTACTCACAGGAATGGTGACGGTCGGATTCACGGTTGACACCTGCTCCTTCGGGAACAGCATTCCAAAGTCGTACGCTCTGGTCTCCCAGCTCCCGTCGACACTCGTACCACGTAGAACACAAGAATTCGCCCCCTTGGATGCTTTACGGCAGGTCACGCTCACCGTCGAGTTCTCTGCTGCCTCGTTCGCTCGGGGTTCTTCCCAATTCTTGCTTCGGCTGTCCGTGCTCGTCGACGTTAATATCGAGCATAACCTGTGTCTCCGCTCCGCTCCGCCTTTTCCTATCCAAGCTTCCTCGTCCGAAGCTAACTCCTGTCTCTTTTCTTTTACCTCCGATGTTTCCAATTTTTGCTCTCGTTGCCGCTCTCGATTGTCATTGGAGCAGGCGTGATGATGCTGATGACGCGTCGCCTGGAGCTCCTCCCTCCTCCCGGTGTTGTAGATAACGCGGGTCGGAAATCCAGCACGAGCGACGTGGGAAATCGATCTGGTGTTTGATTTCCGTGACAACAGCCCTTCTTCAATGGATAGGCGGCGAATAGATTTTTTGGTAGGGGAATCGACCAACCTTGTGCGAACATTTTCAACAACTTCGGCCGTTCGAACACGAGCTTCGCTCCCGCCTTTTTTCTTGCCTTTAACACATCCAGTGGCACGAAATTGCTTGACAAAATCCATGATTGCTTGCCTGCCTGGTGCGTCTCGACACTTATACTCCTTCCGGAACTTTCTTTGCACGGTTACAGGTGATTTTGTCTCGAAATACCATTCGACAACCTTGCATTTCTGCTCTGTTGATAAAGCGGGCGCCATTTTTCAATAATACGATTTTCATGCAGCGCCGTTGCAACAATACAAACTCCAACTATTTAGAAATTCGATATGGCGCTCATATTCTTTCAATTGATTATCCCTAATGCACGTCATTCGAGTGAAATGGTCATAAATTGACTGAATCACCCGGTATATTGGCAACCCTGTGTATGGGTCGTAACCA
>JAHWFO010030344.1:3080134-3144695 GCA_023313115.1 Rhysida immarginata
GTAACAATGTATGACGTTTCCGTGGAGAGGCTTTCTCTTTAGGAGGTGTTGGTCCAAATCGCAATGGTTTCTCGATAAAATTTAAGCTATAAACATCTTTTTACGAGACTCCCTATATAAAAGAGGGTTTTTTTATTGCTATGCATTTCTTCTGAGGCAATGCAACCTAATAAGATATACACCCTTTGTCCCAGAGCAGGTCAAGAGGGGATCGCTGGATTTTTCAGTATGTTTCAAATTGAGAATACTTAATCTGCGGCTGAACTGTTATTTGCGACTTTTGGATGTCAGTTGTTAAAGACTAAGAAACTATGGCAATTCCATAAACATTGCGGTCTCGTGATTCCATTTCAATTGTTCAAAAACTTAGGCATTTTCAGTTTTCCTTTACATTTATTTCATTAACTCTATATTCTTTTCATAGTCCCTTCACTTTCAGAAATTTCAAAACTTGATATGCTTAGCGTTGCTCGGACTCTTGTGTGAATTTGATTGCGGCTATTTATTAAAAAGGTATAGTAGAGTACATGTTAGAATCGGCAACCAAATGCATAATAATTGCATCAGTTATTTCTAAAATCGACTTGGATCCTTAACATAATAAAATAAATTTTATATTCAGAAACACCTCTTTCTACTATATAGTGTCCCAAGGGTACACGCCCACAAGTTGAATGAATTTAAAAAAAAAAATTAAACCGACTTAACAATGAAATTCATATGGGACCATTTTGGTGCTAAACCGAATCCAATGGAAAAAGAATTTTTAAAATCGGATAATAAATGACGGAAATATCGATGAACATACATAAAAAAATACATACAGACGAACATAGAACCTCCTTCTTGAAATCTGTTAAAAATGAAAAGCTGAGTTGAGTATCTCCAATACCTATGAGAATCACCCCATGTATATTATCCGAAATATTACTATTATGCAGATAGTAACGATTTTGTGATTTTGTCAGTAACCCCTACCTTATTCAGTTAAAATGTGTTTTCGGGAATGTATGTCGTTTTAAGAAATTTGGTTAGTGGAATTTTATTCTTTGGGCAAGGTAGTATTAAATTTCAGAAAATGGATGATTTGTTTACATTTATGAAACTTTACAACTCAGAACTTCTTACTTTAACCTTGATTTAGGAAAAATGTTATACAAGTAATTCGTCCATTTTCTGTAATTTACTACTACGTTGCCCAAAGAATGCAATACCACTAACAAAATTCCTCAAAACGACATACATTCCCGAAAACACATTTTAACGAAATAAGGTAGGGGTTGCTGACAAAATCACAAAATTGTTAATATCTCCATAATGGTGACGTTTTGAATGACATACATAGGGGTGATTCTCATAGGTATTGAGGTCCTCTATTCAGTTTTTCATTTTGGACGTGGACTGTTGGGACACCCTGTATAAAGCAGCAGGCAAAATTTCTAGAAGAGTATGCGCTTATGATCTGGGATGAATCACAATGGCTCCCATATGAATTGAAGGCCTTGCTACAATAATGAGTAAGCTCCAAATTCGGCAGTTTTGGCTATTTACTCGTTCTTCCTCCCCAAAACATAGCTGAAGCGATTGGTGCTCCTCTACTAGTTCCTGAAAATAGCCACTGTTTTCTTGTGTTCGTAGTTGAATCAACTAGGTTTTTAAAATGTAACTTGATTTTTTATACAACTTTTTTTCCCTTATGTTCAAGTTTGAATAAACTGAGTAAGCAAAATGTAAATATCCTTATTATCTTGATTTTTTTTAACATTTTTTACACAAATCAGGTCGACTGGTGCAACAAGAACTTAGCTCTAAAATTCACATGGCCCTATTCATTCCACGAGGGACTTTTTCAAATGGCAATGGTGGTAAATAATGGGCGTTTATGTAAACTAAGTGTGCAAAAAGTAGTTTGGAGCTGGAATAAAAGACGAGTTTTTAAAACTTTTTTTTATTTATTTATTTTTTTTTAATTTTCCGTGCAGCTTACTCCTTATTGCTGGAAGGCCTTCAATTGAAGACTCTAGATCGAATTATTCAGGACTTAAGCAAAATTTTACCGGTATAGTTGTATTTCTGGCAGGTAATTTTCATCAAACACTACCCGTTATTCTAAAAGGCACAATAGCCGAATTTAAATCTCACCTAAAATTTTCTTATTTTTTTAAACTTAACGCAAATTGAAACTAAAGCTAGTAAGGTTCGTTTACAAGGTAATGTATTCGTTGGTCATTTTGCTGAACAACTGCTAGCAATGGCAAAGGAAAGGTACTGAGTGGCCCTTTTTCCTTTCAGTCGTCCCTGAACAAGTCGGCAACTTGGTTGCCGATTTGCGGAGGGGCGATTGTTATACGAATTGCTTAATTGTTAGACCAAACAATTAGTCCTACAAATCGTTGTCGCCGGCTTAAAGAGATGTTATAATAAAACATAATGAAAGTGTGGTTTGATAAATATCTATTTTACACACTTTTATTGAACTTCGCTTGTTTGTGTGTTTGTGCGCAAATTTTGTAATCAATATTTTGCCAACTTCCTGACTACCTACAGCTCTGCAACTTTTCCCAAAGGCGTCTTATCGATGACAATGCATGTTTCAATCGTTAGTTTCACTGGTCTTTTATTTATTTGTAAGTTATTTACTATATAAGTTTAATATGTATACAGATCAATCATGACGTAACGACTGCCTGTATTGTTGGTTACTGTTATCGTTAGTTGTCTTATTAATTGTTGTTAATTTGATCATCAATGCTAGAAAAGTTGTTGATTGTGACAGCATCGTTTATGATTATACTCTGTCCAACGAAAGAAAAACTGGGCGTGTCCAATTTCAATAGTTAGCGATTGTTAATTTTACTTAGCAAACAATGTCAAACAATTGAAATAGGAAGTTTAATTAGACACGCCCAGTTTTTCTTTCGTTGGACAGAATATAGGCAGCATAATGCATTGTAAACGCTTTCCCGAGCAGTGTTGGGTAATTTCACTCTTGAGGGTACTTTTTAAGGGTAATTTCACTCTTGAGAGGGTAAATTTTCGGGGTAATCCTAGGGTAAATGAAAAAAATTCAGGGTAAAGTAAGGGTAAATTAAAATTTTAGGGTAATTATATACAAGGTGATTATAATTAAAGTCCCTTTGTAAAAATGCTATAAAAAAACAACCATGAGTCCGAATGACTTCAAATTTGGACTGAGCATTCTTGAAGAAGGGGCATTTGATATGGGATAAGAAAAAAATAGTTCCAAAATTTATCACTAGATGGCGCTGTAAGCGGCATAACGGAAGCGGATTCAGCTAGAAGTGACGAGAACGCCATGAGGCCTGCGTTTTTATAACACATGCAATGTCTCATGCGCATGCGTATCTTTCAATTTGCATAGTACAAATCCTCCTAGGCATAATATGCCGCTTACAGCGCCATCTAGTGATAAATTTTGGAACTATTTTTTTCTTATCCCATATCAAATGCCCCTTCTTCAAGAATGCTCAGTCCAAATTTGAAGTCATTCGGACTCATGGTTGTTTTTTTATAGCATTTTTACAAAGGGACTTTAATTATAATCACCTTGTATATAAGCAAAAATAATAATTAAATAAAAAAAATTATAAAAAAAAACAAGAAAAGAAAAAAGTTGATCTTAAAAAGATTCTGTGCATGACAAAAAATATGGTATCGTTCTATACAGACACAACAAATGTCATGGTAGGAGAGCATAGATATGTTTTTTCAAAGTTGCGAGAGTTTAATCAAGAGATAGCATTGATTAAATGTACATGCCACTCTTCATTTTGCTGCTTCGGAGGCTTATTTGAAACTCCCGCGTTCAGTAGAAGATTTGCTCCGAAATGTATATGCTCATTTCCATCACAGTCCCAAAGACAAGTTGTCTACAAAGAATTTCAAAGTTTTTATAATGTTGAGTGCCAAAAATTTTTAGGTCCCAGTGGCTCCGACAAGGTGGCCGAGTCTAAAAATTGTGTAACATTTTCAAGAGTCAGTTTTCACCGATACATCAAAGACCACTGAAACTATTCTTGAAACCTTAAATAATAAGTTCATCCTCGCTTATCTAGAGTTTTTGGAATATATTCTTGGAATTGTCGTTGATATTAACAAATTAATTCAAAATTTAACACCATTACTCTACAAGTTACTCTACAAGTGAAGTGTCACAATTGCTAAAAACATTATGTTTGAATGTTATGGAACCAAGTTTAGTCAAGGAAGGAAATATCAGGTCGTTGCATATCAAATGTCGGATTTCGAGGTGGGTTCCGCGCTTCAGCACGGTTTCCACGTTTAGTAGCAAGTACCCATAACAAGGTGGTACATTCCCAGAGATAAACCTATCAGCGACCGGCTGCCTGAAATCTGCATGTCTGCGATGATATTTAATAGCGTTTGAACCCAAGCGAAGATAGTCGTGACTTTATACGAATTACGTGTGATAATTTATTACGAGTTCAGGTTGAATCACACTGCATCCAACGTCTCTCGAAACATCAATAAGGTATTCGGTGTAGGCACCATAAACGAACGTACTGTCCAACGTTGGTTCCGAAAATTCCGGGCGGGAGTGACGGACCTGGCAAATGAACCACGCGGCAGACCGCCCAACGTGTTGAATGACGCTGATCTGAAGCGATCTGTGGAAGAGGACCCGTAAAAAACTGTTCGGGGCCTTGCAGGGGATCATGCTGTATCAACGTCGACTGTCAGTAAACACCTTAGGACCATCGGCAAGGTGAAAAAGCAGGACAAATGGGTTCCACATGAACTTACAGAAAACCAAAAAGAGCGAGGGTTGGAGGTGTGTACGGAATTGCTTTTGCGCCAAACAGAAGCGGGGATTTTTGATCGCATTGTCACCTGCGACGAGAAGTAGCTCCTATACGACAATAGGAAACGGTCAGCACAGTGGCTGGATGCTGATGAACCCCCGCGACAGTTCCCTAAAGCCCCGTTGCACCCCAGAAAGCTCATGGTTACAGTTTGGTGGAACATCCGTGGTTTAGTGCATTACAGCTTCCTGTAGCAGGGGGAGGACAATCACCGCTGCGACCGACTGTCGTTAACTGCATCGTATGCACACAAAACTGCGTCAGCAACAACCTGCACTTGTGCATCGCAAAGGCGTCCTTCTGCTGCATGACAACACGGCCGCACGTTGCACGAACGACCGTGCAGGCGCTACAGGCTCTGGGCTACGAGGTGCTTCCACATCCGTCGTACTCTCCGGACCCTTCCCCTACCGACTACCATCTTCTCCAGAGCCTGGACAATTTTCTCCGGAGGAAAACATTCCTAACCCAAGTAGACGTCGAAAACGCATTCCGGTAGTTTATTGAGTCCCGTGACCATGGATTCTATCGGAGAGGGCTCGAGAAGCTGCCAAATCGTTGGCAACAATGTTTGGATTGCAATGGGGGTTATTTCGAATAGCACGTGTGAAGGTGTCCTTTCTAGAGGGCCATTAAAGATGACCTCTGCAATCCGACATTTGATATGCAACGACCTGATTCATTTGATATTGACATAAAAAAATGAGAAATGTCACGTGAAATTACATGATATTTACATTGGAATAAAAGCTGCACAGACACTGGATGGAATTAAAAACATTGTGCTTCAGATGAAATAAAATATTTCTACAGATCGTGCAAATGGTTTTATATAGTTCTTTTTTCTGAAATCAAATCTAGATTTACATTTGAAGATGAATTCTATAGTTTCCTGACAAAGTTTATTAAACCGTCAGTGGCAGAAACTTTTAAACATAAAACATGTAGACCAATATTTAAGAGATTTACGTAGATAAACGTAGAGATTTTAAGAGATTAAAAGTGTAAACGAACAAGAGGCTGATAATGATTCCTTGCTGCAAAGAGGAAATTTGGCTAATTCAAATAAAAAGAAACAAGTGAGGTCCTGGCCACAGAAGATAAATATGACAGTTATTTCGAAAATGACCGTAACAAGTACTGAAGACGGTATCATCGAATATTTAGGAGTAGACACAGCGCTTCATTCGGAAACAAACTAGAATAGATGGTTATAAACCAAGAGCTCTAAATTTTTTCTTCATTTTGCCGGTGGAGGGAGGAGAGACCAGCGAAAACAATTTGCTCGAAGAAAGGAAAGAGGGGGGTAGGATTCGTTCTTCAAGTCAATTGGCCTATTTTGTGAACAACCACCAATAGACTACTGCAAAAACGTTTAAAAACTGAAATCTTCAGTGGGCAAGCTGATATTTCCTAACTTAAAAAAGGTTTTCTCTCTCTTACTTTTTTTAAATGCATCAGTGGAGAGAGTGTTTAGCGAGCTTTCTTTATGTAAAATAGCTCACAGGAACAAGTTGAAAACTGATACAGTGGCATCGCTTTTGAGAGTTAAAGATCCAATTACATTTGAACCCAAAATATTATGTACCATAAAAACTTAAATGTACTAAAATATAGTAAATGGTTAGGTAACAGAATCACAAAATTAAGTGATACTCGGTGGTTGGCAAGATATGATGCTGTTAAAACAATCATTGAACAGTGGGAAGAGTTGTTTTTGTTGTTTAAACTGGCCAGAGAAAAGATAAGTGTTATTGTACGTTCACACAGACGCGGTACATGCGGATACGTGCAGAAGCGGCAGTGCGGTAGCCAATCAGATTCATTCCGCGTCTGCCGCTTCTAAGCCGGAGCTGAGATCGTTTGGAGTCAACTTTTTCCTATGCGATACATGCGGCAAGGTTGTCACGTGAATTCTTTCTACCAATCAGCGGTAATCTTCTTGAGAGCGCCGAAATGGAAGCATAGGAAGGAGTGGGAAGTGCTCTGACGTTGAAATAAAGCTAATTGAAGTATATCTTCATCTACATCCGATGAAATAATGTTTGACAGAATATTCCGACACCTAATAAAACAACAAACACGTTCATCATAAAAATTTGCCAGTAATGGAGACCGATTGTATACTTTTAACAGGAAGTACTTGTTCTGTGCACGCACTGCCCCTAGTGGCAGTATTTTGAAACGTCATGCGGAAAGCTTGAATTGCTGCGTTTGTGAACAGGAGAGGGATTGACGCATCGCATCGCAACTGCTTGCATCCGCATGTACCGCGTCTTTGACCGTACCTTAATTCAGCAGAACAGCTTTCTGACATTATGAAGTGTGGAGCCTACAGGCTGTATATGATAGTTATTGGATATGCTTGATATTTTCATGAAATAAGATAAAAATTCTTCATAGAATTGTCGTATTATGCTTTTTCGTGATTTTGGGGGGATTTTTGGGTTTTTTTCTCATTCCGTTTGGGGGGAAGAGTGGGAGTGTGTTGGCAACACTGCTTATATATAATGCTTATTTTTGGTGAAATAAAATGTACACGGAAAAACTTTACAGTATTGGTATTGGCTTAATTCAGCAAAGATGGAACTGCTATTTGGTGCATTTTTCCACATAATTTACACATATACATATTTAAGTTACCCCCCTTCCCAACATAAGTCCTGGCTACGCCCATGCTGCTCTGTATTCCCTATAGTCTTTTTCCCGTGCTGATAGTATTCTTACCGAAATCTGACATATTGCATTTTTAGACTAGTTTCTTCTTTTATTAATTCCAAGTGCAATATTGACCATCATGCTGATCCTAGAATCCGCATGATACTAGGAACAGCATGATGGTTAACTTACAAATTTTATGTAGATTACAAATATTAATATTTGATGGTTAACTTACAAATATTGTATGTAGGTATTAAGCTATATAGAATATTCAGTCAAGTTCATTAACTTACTGGTATTAAGAAAAAAGTATAAAACCTTCTAAAATACCATGGATATAAAACAAGCTGTTTAAAATTGATTACTTATTCTGGTAAAGTTCATGATTTCCGTGCCTCCAAGCTACTGTAGTGACACACCACGGGCATAAATGGGGTCCGTGCTAAACTGCCTCATTTGCCTAAAGTGACGTTACAGGATTTTCGAACCTTTAGTAGAATAGTCTTGCCTAAAGAAACGTTTGTTTACATCGCTGTAGGTGCTGCATTGCTGCTCGAAGTAATCAGCATATTGAAGACATCTTATCTTTACAGAGGGTAAATTATCGCAGAACGATAATCTGCGGCACTTACTCCTTCGAGGGAGTTTTGCGCCATCCCAGTAACTAACGACTGCTACGAGATGACAGTAGCAGCCGGGACCGACGGCTTAACGTGCCCTCCGAAGCACGGGGGGTTCATGATGGAAGAGCTGCTGGCGGGCGAACAAACCAGTGGCTATCACCAGCTGCTGAACATCCAGCACTGGTCACTCAGCAAATGGGTCAGACTAAAATCCCCCAACAGCTGTGCCCCAAATAGCCGTCCCACTTAGCAGTGGTCCTCAAGCCACTGGCTGTCACCCAGCCAGGAGCTCTGGCCGCGCCTGAAGTTGCTTAACTTCATCGATCAGGAAGACAACCAGGCCACGGCCACCCCAATATTGAAGACATACCCTATGTTGCCAGAAGAATCCGGACACATGCACATAAAAATACAAAGTTTTATTATGACGTGACTAATATGTCGTTGGACCTCCTTTCGCTGCTATAATAGCGTGCACTTTGCTGGGAAGGCTTTTCGACTAGTTTTTGATAAGTTTCTGCAGGAATTGGGTTCCATTCGTCCCTAAGTGCGTTGGCGAGGTCAGCAGTAGATGTTGGCTGACTCGGTCTGGTCCGCAATCGGCGTTCCAAATCTCCCAAAGAGCTTAGATTGGATTTAGGTCCGGGCTCTGAGTGGGCCAGGCCATTTTTTCAACATCCATGTCATGAAACCATTCTTGTAGGCACTTCGCTTTGTAAGACGCTTTGTAAGAAACGGAAACTGGCCTTCCCCGAATTGTACCCACAATAATGGAAATACTGAATTGTCCAGAATATCTTTATACCGTGCACTGTTCAGGTTTCTTTTCACTGGAAGCAAGGGACCCAGTCCAGACCATAATGCTTCCACCACCAAACTTCACAGTTGGCACACATTCATGCAATGAGCGTTTCCCTGGCATCCACCAGATCCAAACTCTTCCATTGGACTGCCAGATGGTGGAACGTGAATCGTCACTTCAAAGAACGCGTTTCCACTGTTCCAGAATCCAGTTGCGTTGAACTTTGTACCACCCCAACTGAGGCTTGGCATTGATGTTACTGATGTCGGGTTTGTGCGCCGCTGCACGATTCCTGCACTAAACCTGCGGACACTTCTAGTGCTGAAATTAAGAAGTAGAATTATTCCTGATGCGTGTCGGAATTCGGTAGCCAGTGATTCGACGAAGAACATCCGACTTGTGCGCACAACGCGTTTCAGCGTTCGGCGATCTGTCATTATCTGTGATCTACCTGTTCGTTCTTGGGCTATTGTTGTTCTATGACGTTTCCATTTTGCGATTACATTACTGACAGTGGAACGAAGCACATCCAGTAGGGTAGAAATGCTCGGACAGACTTGTTGCCCATGTAGCATCCATGATAGTACCACGTTTGAAGTCACTAAACTCTTCGGAACGAACTCATTGTTATTTTTGCTAGCTAAATGCCTGTCTAACACTGAATAAACTGCTATATACAGTATGCATTATGAAAGTAATGCGCATAATTTTATTGCGACGCGACTATCCATCGCAGCGCGCTCGGACTGGTCGAATAATGTGCACTTCCAAACGCGCCAGGTCTCAGTTCGCTCCGAGCAGTAGGAGCGGTAGGACGTGTCTTCGCACGAAGTCTGTTTTTCGATTGTGTCACAGCACGATGGAGCGTTCGCTGGAACAGCGGTACGCGATCAAGTTTGGGTGCGGCTTGGGAAGAATGCAACAGAAACTGACATCAAAGACGTCATCAAGCTCCACCACGACAATGCCCCCAGCCACACGGCATTCGTCGTCACCAACTTCCTGACCCGGAGCAAGACCCCTATTGTGCCCCAGCCTCCTTACAGCCCTGACTTGGCTCCGTGTGACGGAAGAGAGAACTAAAGGGAAAGCACTGGGAGTCGGTGGAGAACATCCAAGCTCATGTTACAAGGTTCCTGAAAAACATTCCAGTCGAGGAATTCCAGGGTGCCTTCCAGGCGTGGCAGAATCGTCTCCGCAAGTGTATTGATGCAGGAGACTATTTTGAAGAATTTTAACCATTTGTATCAAGCGGACCAATAAACCTTTTTTCCCCAGAAAATGCGCATTACTTTCATAATGCACCCTGTATATACAAATCAGCAGATACCACATTTCGAAGGGGTGTCCAGATATTTCTGGCAACATAGGGTATCTCCTATTTCAAGCTGACACCTTTAATTTGTGAGTTTTATATACGTGCTAATTTCGACATTAAAATACTTTTCTGGAAGCTTGTTTTGTGTCAATTTAAATCTCACTATGCGTTACATATTTTGTCCAGGTTTCATTTTTTTAATTTATGGAAAGATATCTTCAGCTCTCTACTCCATGATCAAATTTCTTATTATATGATTTAATTTACTATAATTAAGTATATTTTATTGGTTTATTTAATAACTTCACGTTTTTCGTTTTTGTTTTATATTTATTTATTTCATAAATTCCTTTAGGCAATTATTTTAATTAGTTGTTTAATTAACTAGGGTTTAAACTTAAAATTGTGATACCGTGGACTTGAAACTGACTTTCATCGTCATTATTATTTATATTATTTTATTTTATTTTATTTATTTAAATTTTTACATCATTGACTTAATAGATAGTTATTAACTAGTTTTTCTGATTATACAGTATATTTTTAGATATTATGTGCAAGTTTATGATTCTTGTTATTTTTTATATTTACTGCTCAGACTTCCCTTTCCTCTCCTGTTTACAAGCCATTAGTAGCATTTCTCTTCTAGGCCACTCACGGACAGATACGTTTCACTAATTGGCTAATGCTTCCTGCTTACTCCCCGGATAGCCTCCTTTTTCTGATAAATGAGTAATGCCGCCGTTTGTGAATAAAATCGGTATCACAAAATAAATGAGCCTGCATTTTCACTTTGATTGCCCTGTGATACCAGATCTAGCCCACCATGATAAACACTTTCACGGATTTACATTTTACCAAAAAAAGATTTGGAATGCCCTCCCAAAATATAAAAGATATAAGCAGCTTGAATAAAAGTTTAAAAATGTTTAAAAATTGTTTTTTTTTCTTCATTTGTCTATTATTAGGTTTATGAACATTGGTTGCCCTTTCTAATATTCTGTTTTCTATTTTTTTTAAAGTAAAATAATAAAAAAAAAATCCTCTTTTATTGGGAAATCGACTCGGTGCTATTCAGATGATTGAAACCTGCAGCTGAACAAACAGCTTTATTTAATGTTTAAAATTGTAAACTCGCTCAGGTATCAGTTTTAGGTCTTTGTGGATGAAATCATCGGGAAAAGTTTTCCAAGTGTCAAACGCATATTGGTTTTTAACCGATCGCTTCTAAAAGTTAACATTGAAAAGTTAAAAAATATTTACAAAAAAAAAAAAAAATTCATTTATACTTGTCGATCCAAAAGGCAAGTCAGTGACGTGACTGAAATGTTAAGCAATTACTCAGCATTTTTTTTCTTTCATAAACAGCGTTCTACATCCTTGATTCTAAAAAAGAAGGAACTCCTCTCTACGCATGCGAATATAAACTTTTTAAGAGCTCTTACCCCTGTGGAAAGTTTATCAATTTCTTAACGAAGTCTGGAATTTAGTGTAGACATCAGAAATGCCTCGTCGAATGATTTCTATTCTTCTTGTCTCTTTCATTCTCGTGGCGTTGGTCGCTGCTTCGGTCACAGCCATTAGTGGAAGTAGGTTCAAGGAAAACAAATTTTATTTTCATTGTTCTAGTTTAATTGTCTTGAGTGCGAGTATGATAAGTTCTGTTGTGTTAATAGTAAAAGTTTATTAATTCTATGTCTTCTTTTGATTAAATAAGATTTTTCGGTTCTGTTTCGCTGTTATGAGAATATAAAAATAAATAAATAAAATTTTAATTCAACCTACAGGTTAAAAAATTCTAATAGTGAATTTAGGTGAAAGTAAGATTTAAATATAGTTGTGAGAAGCAGATTTAAATAGTATTCTCATTTCAACAGGATCTTGTAGTTTTGAAACTTTAGAAGTTGTATATCAAGATTTCTGAACCAATAAATTTTTGATGAAATGAAATCTTTTAGACAAGCCTAGACTCAATGGCCTTCTGCGTGGATCTCGTAGATTAACCGAGTCAGATTTCACTGTATATTTTAGAGTACGCTGACTGATTTGACTTGAAAATTAGCATTTCAATTTAGATGTTAATTCCATGTTTTCATCACCTTTCACTAGGCGCTAAATTGACGATAATCACTGTAAGGGAATTCAACCTCATGTTAAGATAATCAGTTTATTACTTGTACGTTTGCTTTTCAGTCTTTCACCAACACCAGCTTTATAAGTTATTCGATATTTTAATATATTACAAATAAATGCCGCGACCGGGTCTGGAATTAGGGACAATGACTTTTTGCACAAACCAATTGAGCTATTGAGGACAATATACGCCAAATTGCTACAATATGTCCATATGGACTTCCGTGTGCAGTGAGAATGAAAGTCCTCGTCCCTGATTCAAGTCCAGGTCACGGAATTTTTCGTTCCTTTTCCACTTTGTAATTATGATGTGCTTGGAGTATTTCTTCAGTCTTTGAGTTGAATTTTCATCAATTTATTTGATGTTTAAGAAAGGAGGATTCCCTATTTGCCAGTCGGGGACCTGGTCAGCGCAAACGACTATAACGTCATAACAGTAGGCACACACCCGACGAGAAAGACCAACACCTCCTACAAAGAAAGCCTGCGCACTGAAACGTCATACATTGTTACGTCATCATAAGAAGTTTTTGTTGATCGCATTTCTACCAATATTAAGCTCTAAATTATTATTATTATTATTATTATTATTATTATTATTATTATTATTATTAATTCTTGAGCACTCCGAAAGGAGTAAAAAAGTTCACTTAAAATCATGCAATCAAAATATACATTCAAATTTAAAACTTGGCAGGAAAAAGGCAAAGAAATCCAATTAGGAATTATTAAAAAAGTGATTCACGCGGCGCTTAAAATGAGCGCACGTTGTCATACATTTATAGGAAGTACACGCAACGATAGTTGAACGCATCTGGTCAACACCACCTCTACTCAAAGCCTGAACGTGGAAACATTATACATTGTTACATCATCAAATAAAATAATCTATATATTGTGGGATGTTAGATTAATATACATTCCCATAATCTAATAATATATATATATATATATTTCTAAAGCTAGCCTGTTTTATTTTTTATTAATTCTTGTTAATTATTAATTCGTATTACTTCATTTAAGATAGTCCTAAAAAGGAAGCAATAATCTAATTATAAGAAATAAATAAGGATTTTTTTCTCTTAAATAATCGTATTCTCTCTTCTTTCTAGAATTTACTAACGGCATTCGTTGTGGAGACCGATGGGACAATTGTATGAAAGACTGTCCAAGTGGCTTTGGAGAGTGTAACAGGCGCACTTGGACCTGCGACTGCTATTGACGGATTCACAAAATGACTATTTCCACGTGTCCAATTTCTTTATTCGCTTGAATATTCACAGAATTTTGAATAACAGTTTTTAAGATGAAAAAAATTTAGAGATGTTGTAAAGAGAAAAAAAATAATAAATAAATAAATCTTTAAAAGTACTTAATAAAATCTTCAATTCGTTAATTCATTATAGTGCTCAGCACGAAAAAAAAGGAAAGTGATGCATGCATAATTTATATGCTTATCGATTGTAGACCTCTGGAATATTCAGAGTTCCGGAAACACGGCTTTCATTTCACCCGTTCATTCACAAAATATATATACAATCACCTAGTCCCCTAATTTATAAGGTTTTTATCTATTTAGAGGAGAACAGACTTAGAGATAATAATGATGCGATAGTAAAAGAGACCAGAAAGACAATAGGAGTGTTTTAGGGTATTCCAATTGGTCTTCTTCATCCATGGGGTATTCAACTTGTCGACCAATCGCTAAACGAGTTGTGCCAGAATCGTTTCGGTTTCGTTTTCGAGTTAAGGAAATGTTAGGAATAATAACGAATTTCACTCGTTGCTCTAGAGCACTCTTTTTTTGCTCCATGGCGTTCCACTCACTGCTCAGAGCATCGCGAGTGCTCCTACTCTGCGTTCCACTTGCTGCTCGTGCTCCAAGAGAGAGTGTTCCAGACACTCCAGCTCGGGATGTGGAGTAGCTGGAGGAGGAGTAGGAAGAGAGGTGGAGTTCAAACTTTCAATATGGCTGATGACGAATTTTTATACGTTTTCGTTGAAGAATTTTTGGTTGGTTCAAAAGATGAAGATAAAAGGAAGCGTTATGCTCTTCCTTTGCTACTTTTCAAGATTCAAGGGAAGTGTAAAAGACCGAAAATTGAAACTTTTATGGATATTGTGGGAATGTATTGAAAGTTTGAGGTCGAACTTTACTAATTGAAATTGAAACTTGTTATAACTCGTCGTCCTTGTTACTCTCGTCTGGAGCAATGTGAATGTTCCACGTGACGAGCAATTTTGCTTCCTCTCAAAGAGAGCAACCACGTGGTTTGTGCTACTCTTGCTCTCCCCCAGAGCGCTGAGTGGAATTTGCTATAAGTAATGCTCCATTTCCTTCCGTTTCTGATTGGCTGAACGAGTTTCAAGCTGGATTCACACTTTCATGGATTCCGCAACGGAAGTCATCGACGACAAGGACTTGCAGTCAAGAGAATGCGAATTTCAAACGGAAAACAGGATAGAGCCCATCTTGAGTTGGATTTTATCCTTTTTTCTGGCCGATATTTGCGCTCCTTTGACCGCAATTCCTTGCCGCTGACGCCTTCCGTCGTGGTGTGAACCCAGCCTTAATCATTTACGCATGCGCCATTTCCTTTTTCTTTCGTGCCGGGCACTATAAACCAGTCTATAATTAGAGATTTACTTTTTAATAAATCTGGCGTCAACCACACGAGACCATGGATTCTCCCTGTTTAATGTCAGTTAAAAAGGTCGGTAGTGGAATGTTATAATTTGGGGAAATTCATTATAACCCTAAAAAATTCATTAGGACTATTTCAGATGTGATATTGAATGATATTGATTAAGTCCAATGAAATATTAAGACTCATATCTCTTAATGTTAGATGTTATGTACAAATATTTTACATCAAAAATGAATAAATATACTATGAGTGTCCAGTAATTTAGGAATAGTGCCTCAGCGATCACTCAATTCGTAGCACTACGAACTATACAGAGATGATAATCGGCTTTCGGGACAAGGGTGGCAGTATTTTGAAAACCGCGCAGTTTGTGAACTGTTCTCGTGCTGCTGTAGTTAAAGTGTAATTGGGAAAATGGGACCGTTCAGAATAAACGGTATGGGAACTGTGGAGCACTACGTGCCATTGATGAGAGAGGTGAACGTCAGGTGCGAAGGTCTGTGAAGGCCAACCGAAGAGTTACAGTGGACCAACTTACCACTCAAACCAACGAGGGTGCTATCAGACATGTCTCTAAAATCACAATACAGAGGACCCTGTTACGTATGGTCCTCCGCAGCAGACGGATGGTCACCGCACCCATGCTGACGAAGGTTCATCGCCAAAAACGGCTTCAATTTGCCCAACAGTACAGAAACTGGATCACTTCTGACTGGAAAAAGGTTGCCTTCTCCGATGAGTCACGATTTCTGCTCCACATAAGTGACGGCCGTTGGCGGGTGAGGCGAGAAACCTCCGAGAACAAGCATCCATTGTTGGACGAATCCAGGCTGGTGGCGGCAGCGTTATGTTGTGGGGAGTGTTCTCATGGCATTGTCTGGACCCACTGATACCTGTGGAAGGCACTTTCAACCGATTTGGTTATTTATCCATAATTGCAGATCAAGTACACCCATACATGTCGACTGTCTTCCCGGAGGGGGATGTCACGTTCCAGTAAGACAATGCGACGTGTCATACTGCTGCAATTGTTTGGGGGTGGTTTGAGGAACACGACCAAGAGTTCCAAGTAGTATCCTGACCCCCTAATTCCCAGACCTCATCCCTTCAGCAGCTATCGGATGCTTTACAGTCTGCATGGCAACAGCTACCAGTAAAAATCTATCAGAATCTTATTGACTCACTCCCACGCCGTCTAGCTGCTGTCCGTACCGCTAAAGGCGGTTATTCGGTTATTCGGGATATCAGCTGGTGGTCATAATAATGTGATTCGACTCAGTATAAGAGGGTGTAAATTTATAATACGTTGCTAGAATAATTCTATTTTATTTAATGACACTTATTTGAAATAAACCTTTCCTTTATTCAAAAATGTCCACATTTTTTGTCGGGGAGTGTATTGCCTCCTATAATCAAAGTTCGCCGATAGTACGGTACGTAGAGAATTGCTTCAGCTCGCTTCTGTAAATCAATTACTTACAACTCGTGAAGAACTTGGAGTCGATCGCACGGTCCTTGTCTGCCTTAGCAACTGTCGATGGTAGGTTATGTTCCCATGGTCGTAACGGGTAAAAGGGAATCAGGTTTAGACTCCAGAGAGGGAGCACTTCCGTACTTTGGGCAGAACTAATTTCGACTGCTGCCTACATAAGAAACAGATGTGCTACCTCATCCCTAAAAGATAAGATGCCGTACGAAATGTGGACAGGCAGAAAACCGTTTGCATCTAAAAGCTATTCAGAATTCTGTAGTAATCGTTGATACAATCGGTATTCCAGTGCGCACCTCAGGTAGCTGTAGCAAAATAATTGCTGAGTAAACTTGCCTCACTATGAACACTCTATGATGGCGTGTCGAAATCCAATAAATTTAAAATGAAGTGGTTTGTGCTTTTGTCATTAATTCAAATAAGATTTAACAAAATATCTATGAGGTTGTTGTTCTCTGTATTGTACTTATAAACGAAATGTTACTTGTACTTGTACTTGTAATATTGTACTTATTACGTTAACAATGTATGCTTTATTTACAATGTTCCCATTGTATCATTTGTGATATTAGAATTATTGCAAATTTGAAACTAATTACAAATAAATGTTTTGAAACTATGATTGCAAATTTGAAACTAATTATAAATAAAATGTTTATGTTTATTATAGATGTTCATCATGAAGCTATTCAAATAATTTTTGAAAAGTTTTCCATTAACTGCTTCATAAAGAATGATTTTCTTCCCATCAAGACAACGTTAAGGCAAAGAACGTTAAGGAAAAGAATGAAAGCTCTACTTGATTTAGTGTAAGTTTGTAGATCCTAGCGCCGCCACAGCCTGGCGGGAAAGTGGTATGCAGAGAAGCTGTCGCTCATGTCAAAAGAGGGCAGCAAATGCTTTGTTATGCCTGCATTCATTGAAGTTTTTTTATTTAGTTTTAAAATGCTAAATTAAATTATTGTTCATTTATTTTCTCATTTATTTACTGACACGGTTTATTAGATTGAAAGTATAATCATTTTATTCCATAATATTATTTTATAATGAAATCTTGTAATTTTTTTTAAATTCTGTAATTTTTAATATATTTTAAAAAGAAAGCAAATATTTTAACATGACTTTTATTCACTTACTTTTTTAAAAGTGATTTAAAAGCAGACACCACAAAAAATTAGACCGTGGAAAAGATGTTGAACATAATTTTTTTTATAAAAAAAAAAAAAAAAATCAATTGCAGTCAATGCATTCATTTTTTTCAAGAATTTTTTTGGGCTGAAAAACCTGCAACGTATGCATCCGAATTTGTTTCAAATAAATTTGGATTTTCCGTGTCTAGAGTTATTAGATCTGAGTCAAAAGAAGACTTTGCAACTGCTTCGAATTCAAGTTGGCGATAAAAGTTCATCATTATCCTTTTCACAGTTTCCTACTGACCAGGATAAAATAACATTTGTGGCCATAAGTTAATTTGCTTGGCAATTGTTTTACCCTTAGCAACACACGCGCAAGATATGTGATAAGCTGAGGCCGCGCTGAAATGCATTGTTATAGCAGCACAAACAATCAAAAAACGTATAAGGATAAGAAGTGAAGGCTGTGTTTATATCATGTGATAAAAGCTGCCCGATCATCAAACGGGGGCTTCTCTGCAACACACGTTTCCCGCCAGACTTGGGCGGCGCCACTTACGTCTACGCGAGCCTTTCCTTCTTATCCTTATACGTTCTTTGGTTAAGGTGCGTTCCCATAGCTTGCTAGAGCTTTAAAACGAAGCTTGAGCTTTGAAGCAAATTCTACTCGCTAGAAAAATGGAGCAGTTGATTCAAGCTTTTAATGCAAGGTAGAAGCTTGTGTCTTGCGAGAAATCGCAGGCGGGAATTCCAAAAAAACATGGCGCTTTCAATGTATAGTTCATTCCAAAAGCGTTTTCACTTAGGTGAATGATGTTCGGCTTCTTTGCAACACATTAAATCAGTGAGATTAATCGCTCCAGGCAAGAAGTAGAGTTCGAGTCACGTTGGACGATGGCATTTATTGTTTCTTAGCAACAAGGATAGATAGGCATAATGAGTGACGTCAAACTGTTTTAATTGAAATCTGATCTTGAGCCTTTATTAGGAAAGTTTTTCTTTATCAATGCATATTATTATTATTTTAGCACAAATACTGTATAATAACGTGAAAACTACATGAAGAAGTAAGCGATAAGTTGGCAAAGCACGATCAACAATATAATGGCGAATACACGAATTAAATCATTAGACGTTTTTCATGAAATGATCAGTAGTAGAAAATTAACTTTAAGTTTGCTGCACATTTAACAAAATAATATATAATGTATAAATCTATTATGGTATTTCAAAAGGGAATAGCTACCAATCTTTCGAAATGAAATACAGTATCTTCTGTGTCTATGCTTAAAAAATAACGTATTCTCATCCATGACGGGAAAAAATAATGTATAACATATCTTATATTTGATACATATATCTTATATATAATAACAGACCTATTAATTAAATAAATAAACTTAAGTAAAAAATAAATTAAAATAATACACAAATTAATAAAAAGGCTAGTAAAATAACAATTAAATAAATATAATGAATTCAATAAAAATTTAATGGAATAAAATTAAATTAATGAACATTATATACAGGCTCGAGTCACTGAATAATGACCACCTACCTAACGACCCGAATAGTCTCCTTATGCAGCCAAAAAAGCAGCTAGGCGACGGGGCATGGATCAATGAGTGCTTGGAAGGTGGTAACGGGTTTCTGTGTCCATGCGAAGAGCAGAGCATCACGTAACTTATGAGGATTCCGTGGTGGAGGGTCTCGCAGCTCTGACGTGTCGATCCAGATTTTCCCATATATCCTCGCAAGGATTAAGATCTGGGAAGTTTGGAGGCTAGGGCAGTAAGTGGAACTCATCCCCATGCTCCTCGAACCATGCACGGCAAATTTTGGCCATGTAGCATGTGGCATTATTCTGTTGAAAGATGCCATCATTCGCAGGATGCACAGTTACCACGTAGGGATGCACCTGGTCGGCAACGATGGATAAATGTGCACAGCTATTGGCGGTACCTTCCAGGAAGTAATGGACCCAAAACATGCCACGAAAACATGCCCCACACCATTGTACGGCCTCCTCCCGCTTGCTGCCGCCCAACATTGTTTTCGGGCTGTTTGTATTCGGATGTCTCCCGACAGATACGCCAGCCCCCATCGATACGTTGCAGTAGAAAACGCGACTCATCGGAGAATGCAACCTTTTTCCACTGATCTAAAATCCAATGTTTGTAACTGCAATGCAAACGCACGTCGTTTCTTGCGATGCACATTTGTCAACATGGAACCAGACGTCTGCTGCGAAGGCCAAGACGCAACACTGTGCGTTACACAGTTGTTTTCGATAGCTTTTTGGTGCATTCCTCGTTCATTTGGGCTGTCATGATGGTGATGTAACCAGCCGTCGCAAGCGCTGCTCACCCCGTCCATTAACGGCCCGTAGTCCTCTACATTAGTCAAATCCTCTACGGCCCGGAATGAACATCCTGTCCATTCGTCCGCTCATAATACACCTCCACTACGGCACTACACGAACAGTTCACGAAAGCTGCAGTTTCCGACATGCTGCCGCCTTTTGTACGGTACCCGATGATCATACCATTTTCAAGGCGTGTTAGATCGCATACTTTGCCCGTGACGGCGACTACTGTTTTACGAAATGTTCTTCTGAAACCACCTTTATATATCTTTCAACAGGCAGGTTTATCGCCCCCCCCCCCGCCCTGCGAATGAGCACAACCGTGTTTACATATACCTACATGGCGGTCATAATTCAGTGACTCGACTATGTATAATAAATGAATAAAATAAAATAAATTAAAATGAAATGAAAATAAAATAAAAAGAAATATAAAATAACAAATTAAAAATTATATAAAATAAACCATTGAGGAATGGCATAACCAAGTACCGAAAGATTAAACTAAACCATTCGCGGAACCATATTTTAAACTGCCCTATGTTAATATTGTAAGTTTCAAATGGAACATAATGATCCATTAACCACGTACCTTTGAACCAATTTGGATTATCATTAATTTTACGTTATATTCATCCATGACACATCATTCGAATGTGTTTGATATATTACATGCCATATTTTAGCACTGAAATTTCCACTGAACCATAATGGTTCCACTAAACCAGGTTCCCTTAAAACCAATCTCGACTATCATTAATTTTACGTTATATTCATTAATGACACATCATCCCAAGTCGTTTGATATATTACATGCCATATTTTCGCATTGAAAGTTCCAATGAACCAAAATGGTTTCAGTAAACCAGGTTCCTTGAAACCAATTTCGACTATCATTAATTTAAGTTACATTCATTCCTAGCACATCATACCAATTTGTTTGATATATTACATGCCATATCTTATCATTGAAAACATTTGAGGGTGTCATAAGGGTACCATTAGAGCACGTGCCATTGTTTCGATTTCAACCATTTTCTAAATGGTTCATTCCCGGAATCATATTTATTAATTGGCGAAAATAGTAATTTATGTCTGCTTCTATCTCGTCATTACGATTTGTTTGATATATTACTTAATATAACTCTATATTGAAAATTGCTAGGTGGGATCGTGAAGGTACCATTTGTGCACGTGCTATTGAACCGATTTAGACAGTATTTGTGATTGATTCGTGTCATGTACCATATTCATCGACTGATTAAATAATAATGAATAACCGCTTCTATCTCGTCATTACGATTTATTTGATATATTACTTAATATGTCTTCCATTGAAAATTGCTTGGCGGGAAAATTAAGGTACCATTTGTGCACGTACCAATGAACCGATTTAGATAATATTTTTGATTGGTTCGTGCCATGAAGTATATTCATCGATTGACGAAAACAGATTTTGAAAATCTTTCATAACCTCGGAGGAGTTAGAGTTACAGGCAGACGGACAGACAGACAGACACGCCCCCACACGGATAGCATAAAGCACCTTTCGGTACTTAATAAACTCAATCAAATATAATAAAATAAACCATTAAGGAATGACATAACCAAGTACCGAAAGGTTAAACTAAACCATTCGCGGAACGATACTTTTAAACCGCCCTATGTTAACATTGGAAGTTTCTAATGGACCATAATGATACCATTAAACCACGTAACTTTGAAATAATTTCAACTATCATTAATATTACGTTATATTCATTCATGATACATCATTTCAAGTTGTTTGATATATTACATGCTATATTTTAGCATTGAAAGTTCCAATGAACCATAAGTGTTCCACTAAACCAGGTTCCTTGAAAACAATTTCGACTACCATTAATTTTACTTTGGTCACGTATCAATTCGTTGAGGGTCAATTCGTCGAGCGTCAATTCGTCGACTGTGTCAGTTGGTCGGATGGTTAGTTCGTCGGACGTCAATTAGTCGAACGTCAATTCGTCGAGGTGTCAGTTAGTCGGGCGGTCAATTTGTCGGAGACAAATTCGTCGGGTGTTTCAGTTGGTCGAGATAATAAATAAATGGTCGGGAAAAACTTTAATAAAATTAATTAACGAAAAAAAATTTGTTATTAATTTCATTACTGGAAAGGTAACAATAAATACCTTTACTGTTTAAAATCAGTATTTAAATACAGTTTTTGTAAACAATGTGATACAAGGGCTAAAATGAATTGTAGCTGCAATAAACGTGATCTTGTTGACAAATGGTCAGGATATTTGCCCCAAACTGCTTATATCGCTTCAGTATCCTTCATTTGCAGAATGAAATTAATAACTGTATAAAATTAATTATCGGACAAATTGAGTACATACAGGAAATTTAATTTTTATTAAGTAAAAATTAAATAATAACACAAATATTAAGCTCCATGAGCTTGCCAAAACATTTTATATCCTGTGGCCGATATACCAAGTTTAACACAAAATTGTTCCAACTTGATATCCACATATTCGCAGACTAGCATATGCACATATTCATAACGACACCAAATCTGTTTCGTTGTAAACTATACCTATCCACTTGAAAGAGAAGTTATTCCGTTCTTTTACTATTTTGTTAACACCAATTTCACCAATGTTAACAAATACCTATGTAATTAGTTTAATTTCCTCCAATCCAAAGACCTGAAAAAAATATTTTTATTAAATGATCATTATAAATAATGAAAATTATCTTATAATTGCGTCTAATCAGAGGCAAAGGAGACATGAAAACGGGTATTTTAAGAAACGGGTGGAAACTTGAGGAAAAAATGAGAGTGAGAAAGGGATGTTAATAAAAGGTTATTAAGAGCTTTATATATAAAAGTATTACATATGATGGAACACAATTCCCTTACAATTAATAAGCTCTGGGCATTTCTAGATGATAGATTCATTCAAACTGTCCAATTGTTCACAGTACAGTTCTAAATTCACCGGTTCTTTGATGGGAGCTTGAAAACCATTCCCCTCAACGTGAAATTGTGTGAGGGGAGGCCGTAGCCTGGTGGGCTTTCACTGAAACACAACTTCTGTGAAATTAAGCAACATCAGGCACGGCTATCCACTGGATGGGCGACCATCTGTGGCTCACGATCTTCACCCCCACGGGTGCTGTGACCTTCATACAGCAGTCGTTAATCCAGGTTCATCCAGGGACCCAACTCGTCGGCCTCAGGCCATACAGGCCCTGGATGGACGTATTGGATCACCGGTTCTAATAGAAAGAAAAAAAAAATTGGGGAAATCGGCCATAGGATAAAAAAGCTCATGGAGCCTAATATTTATATTATTATTTAATTTTTACTTAATAAAAATTGAATTTCCTGCATGTGCTCAATTTGTCCGATAATTAATTTTATACAGTTATACAGTGAAAATGAAGGAAACTGAAGCGGTATAAGCAGTTTGGGGCAAATATCCGGAACCCTTGTACGTTTGTTTACAAAAGCTGTTTTTGAATACTGTTTTTAACGGTAACGGCATTTATTATTTACCTTTCAAGTAATTAAATTAATAACAAAAAAATTTTTCGTTAATAAATTTTATTAAAGTTTTTTTCTGATCATTTATTTATTATCTCGACCAACTGAAACACCCGACGAATTTGTCTCCGACAAATTGACCACCCGACCAACTGACACCTCGACGAATTGACGTTCGACTAATTGACGTCCGACGAACTAACCACCCGACCAACTGACACAGTCGACGAAATGACGTTCGCCGAATTGACTCCGACGAATTGACGCACGACGAATTCACCCTCGACGAACTGACCTGATACCGTATGTAATATGTATGTCACATGCCATAACTTTTGAACGGATTGACCTAAAGGCTTGAAATTTTCTATACACGTAGGCCCTATACAGAGGACGGAGCGAAAAATATAGCGAATCCTCTAGGGTGGACCAAACCATATGTTTTTGTGGTTTCCCCAACTGAATTCCTTTCATGTCTATGGAGTTTTGATTGCGCTTGAGCAATTTGTGACCTCAGGGTTTGACTGTTTGACGTCAGAGTTTAAAGAACTCTATTTGAAGTATAGTGAATCCTCCCGCTACTGCTCGTAACATTTTGATGCCATAACTATTGAAAGGATTGACCTAGAGGCTTAAAATTTTCTACACACGTAGGCCATATACAGAGGACGGTGCGAAAAATATAGCGAACCCTCTAGGGTGGCCCGGGGCCCCTCAGGGGCCACTTTTATGAAGTTCATGTTTCCTTTTTTAACTTTTGAAAAAAAGAGACCTAGAGGCTTGAAATTTTGTACACACGTAGGCCCTATACAGAGGACGGTGGGAAAAATATAGCGAATCCTCTTGGGTTTCTTGTAGGACGGTGGGAAAAAAATATCGAGGCACTTGTATGAATTTCATGGTTCCTTTATAATCTTTTGAACAAAGAGGACAAAAATCCTGAAATTTCGTACATTTGTAGTACGGTTCTAAAAAAATAAAACCAATTTACAAGAAAAGTGATATAAACCTCTAGGGCCCTGCCAGAGGTCCCGAGGCCCCAAATACAAATGAAGCTATAACATTTGAACGGAACGCCCTAGGAAACTGAAATTTTGTATATTTTTAGTTTGGTACTAAAAAATATAGCCAATATACATCTCCAAGACAAAAGTTTAGCAATGAGATTAATTTTGATCTTTCTCAAACATAAACTTCAAGTTTTACAGAAAAACACAAAAATAATTATTTTATAAACATTATACTGATGAAGAATAACATTGTTACTTCTCAATGCATTTTAGCAGCAGATTTTGAACCAATAATTTTTCTGGAAAACAATTATGTATCCTTGTCACCCTGAGACAAAAGTTTAGCAATATGCAAACCCTGAGACAGAAGTTTAACAATTTCTGTTTTGTGGGGAGTAAAATCCTGTTTTTTTTTATAACACATGGAAATTAATGAGATTTTACATTTATTGAAAGGGTGATGGGTTGGTTTTTAGTAGCATAACTGGTACTGGTACCTAAGTGAACCCATGGAGACTCAGAATGCTTAAGGCAAAACAACTGACCAGTCAGATTAAGCAGGCAGTCATTTATTTATCCAAGGAAGGAATGAATCAATGGGACATTACAAGATATTGCAGATTAACCCAGCCAGTGTTTCCCGGACCCTCTCAAAATTCGGAGAAGAAGGAACTATTGACGTACAACACGATCTGGACGTCCACAAAAACCAAAGCGCAATTTGAGTATGCTGAAACATTTTATAACCAGAATGCGTAAGCATATAGCAAGGAACATAACAAGAGAATGGTGTAAAATAATTAAGAAAAAGGTTTCTTCAAAAAGGACGATTTGATGCATTAAAGGAATTGGGCTACAAATTTTACTCACACACACTCTGAAAAAGAAAGGTGTCCAGTGGTGAAAAAATGTTCTGAATGGGATGTAATGGATTGAAAAAAGTTATATTTTCTGATGAGTGTCGATTTTGTGCAATCAATGATGGTAAAGAAACTGTCATTCGTAAGTAACATGAAGGGTTAAATTTCCTTCATCAGTTCCTGGTTTGTGGCTCTCTTACTGCTGAAGGATTCGGAAGCCTTTGCCTAATTGATGGCAATGTTAATGTGAAGAAATATACAGAAATCGTGGATGATCATCTAATTCTGACAATGCAGTTCTATTTTCCTGAAAATGATTGTGTATACCAACAGGATAGACCACCAGCTCAAAGAGCTAAATTTTCAAAGGAATGGCTGTGGCAGCACGATGTTGTTGTGGAATGGCCAAGGAATTCTCCTTACTTTAATGCAATGAGAAAGACACATCTGGAGAAGAATAAAAAAAAAAGATAAGAAAGACACATCTAACATCTCTGAAGTCTCTAAAAGAAGCTTCATGAATGCCTGGGTGGATATGTCAGCAGAGGAGTGTAAAAAACTAGTTGATTCAATGCCACGTAGAATACAGGCAGTTCTAAAAAATAATGGTGTTAGAAACTTATGGTTAACTTTTTTTGATACAAATTGCTAAACTTTTGTCTCAAGATTTAAACATTGCTAAACTTTTGTCTCCGTGTGACAATGATAAACATTAAAAAACAAACAAACTAACATATCAATAGTGTTATAACAAGGAGACTGGTATAGGCCTGGGGGCCCCTGGCGGCCTCAAATACAATTGAAGCTATAAAATTTGAACGGAAAGGTCTACGGTCCTGAAATTTGTTTAATCATAGTGTGGTATTTAAAAATTTAGCTAATCCATATTAAAAATTATATAAGTCTCTTGGCAGGGGCCTTGCGGCCTCAATCTCAAATCAAGCTATAAATTTAAAACCAGAAGTCTAGAAACCTGAAATGTTTTATATTTATAATGTGTTGCTTAAAATTTTAGTTATTACACACTAAAATTGATATAGTCTTCTGAGGCCTCGGCGGGGACCGCGAGGCTCCAAATACAAATCAAGCTATAACTTTTGTACGAAAAGGCCTAAGAATCTGAAATTTTGTATTTGTGTCCCTCCACTTGTTATAGTCACGACCCGCTACTGCTCATTACATTTTGATGTTAAAACCCTTTTATCGTTGGATAACGATGCCTTAACTAATTTTTTTATAAATACTCTTTATAATTATCCCCCTTAAAACGTGAATCGTTAAGGCAAGCACCGTAGCCGACGATAAAGATGGTCAGGTGACTTTTAGGTGCAAGCATTAACTTCATCAATCATTCTTGACGCAACATACAAACACGACAAACCGACTGTTAACTCAAACAGAACCGGCTGATTGTTTGCAAATGCAATGTAAAATGCAAACTCGAACATAAACAAAGCCTATTTCATATATAGGGTGTAATAAAAAGATCTGGACAGTGGAATATCTGGAGAAATACACATTGGATTGAAAAGACAAAAAACACGATTTTAATATTTTCCAAAAAGCTACCCAATGATACAAAATTCTACCCCATTCCCAACCCCTATATTTAATAGGTATAAAATATTTTGGACTTTTTAAATTACAACTTCGGATTCTTAAAGATCATCAAAAAGTAGAATAGGAATGTCTCTAAGCCCACCATCCCTTTGTCTTCATCGAAAAAATTAGATTCAAAACTTTAAAAGTTCAACACATTCATGACTGTATCTCTCGAACGGTTGGGTCTATTGATAAAACACCAGGAATAAAACATTTCTCAAAGTTTGTGTACAATCTCAAAATACCATTAAAACAGGGGCTCCTAATAATTATTTCAACGTTTCCCCCGCCCCCGCTCTCAAAAGGTGGGGATAGAGGGTCGGATTTGGTTAGCTTTAAAAATATTAAACTCGTGGTTTTTTTGGGGGTTTTTTCCGATCCGATTGTATTTCTCCAGATACTCCACTGTCCCGGTCTCTTTGTTACACCCTTATGGGATGAATTTCGTAAAGTCCTTTCATAGTGGCCGCTTACGTCGCAAAATAAACCTACAGTCAAAACTTGATGTAATTAGCTTCAGCAGTTTCAGCTCGGCGTTGATGAATCAGTTAACAACCTACTGAACAAACACCCCTATGCATTGTAGGAACGCGGGTGTTTACAGATAAGTCTCCATGCAAGATGGTGCAGCACCACATCTGGGTCGCGCAGTAAAGGAACTTCTTCGTAGCCACTTCGATGATGAACGTGTTCTGTCGAGACACTTTCCAGATACGTGGCCTGCCCATCCACCAGACCTTAATCCATGTGACTTCTGGCTGTGGGGAATCCTGAAGGCTCGTGTTTATAATGGAGGCTTACGGACCTTGCTTGAAGTGAAACCCAAAGTTGGTTGTTCACAGATGCATTGCGCTTTTGATTATGGCGCCACTTTTAATCATAGTGGCAACCATGTGCACTAAAAATTTTTCCATTGGAATTCTCTTCCCCGTGCTCTGCATAGCATGTACACAAACTTTCATCACTATCCGTGCAATAACGCGGTCAGCAACCCGCGCAGAAGTTTGGAACTTTAATTATAACCATCCTGTATATGAATTAAATAAATGCAATTGAAGTTCGATATTGAATCTAACCCAGCGCTCTCCCCAGAAAATTTTAAATCAGTGCGTGGAAAGATAAATTAGCCTGGCGGACAACAGTTAAAAACAAATCAAAAAATTATGCAGTGGTGTGCAGCTTTTCGTGTATTCAGCCGGGCGGGCATCAAAATCAGCCGAAGGCTCGCCCCTTTAAAAGGTCCTAAGGAGAACCCTGCTAATCTAACCTAATCTTCCTGTCAAATTTCATTCAGACCACACTCTAAACACTCTAGGCACTAATAAGAACAAACTGAAATTTTCAGCAAAATCGGTCGAGTTGTTTTTGAGTCTATAGGGGGCAAAGATATGAATATTGCATTTTATTTTTATAGATTTATTTATTTAAAACTTTTTACAATTATTCCCCTTAAAACGTAAATCATTAAGGCAAGCATCGTAGACGACGAAAAAGTCACCTGACCAAGATAGGTCTATTAACAATCCAACCTTCATTGTTTCCAACAAAGGAAAAAACACTGTCTGTTAAAATACAAGATGGAAACAATGAAACTTACATTGTTAATAGACCTATCTTGGTCAGGTGACTTTTCAGTGCCGGAGCCTGTCTTTCTCGTTAGCCTCGTGCCGGGGCCCAATGACGTATATTAAAGATAGACGACTCCGAATCCTATTATTAACAGCGGCAAAAAGTGAAGCAAATTGAGCCATGACATTTCTGGGCAGGAGTGAGCCGTGGAATCTGGCTGCTTTGTTTTTGAAGATTTTGAGCCCGAGGAATAATTAAATCAAAACCATTCCTTAAGCTGTTGTGCGTACAACTGAACAAGCAGACACAAAAAAAGGATCAGGAATCATTTTCCAGAAGCATAAATCAAAAATACGTAACTAAAATGAAAATACATAACTGAAAGACGATCGAAACGAAATTGAAATTGAAAACATGATCGAAAAATTGTTTATAAATTATAATAAAATATTTCAAATACAAAGTTAACGAAAAGATAAACTTATCAGTCCGTGATCGGCGTGTGAAAGAATTATTAATAAGCTACTCTCATGTTTAGCCATGTGTTTTGCATCATCTTCACTTACTTTCAGCCATGACAGTTTTGGGCATGGAGCTTCCCAATTTGCTTCAATTAACAACAACTGCTTCGGAGTCTATCTTTAATATACCGGGACCTGTCTTTATCGTCGGCTACGACAATTAATTTTATCCACCATTGTTGGCGCAACACGCAAACCGATTGTTGAGGCGAACACGACGGGTTGATTGTTCGCACATGCAAGCAAATAAACTTAAACCAAGTCTATTTCATACTAAATGCAAAAACAAGTGTTACCTACCGGATTTCATTCAAACCACTCTCTAAACACTCCCGGCATTAATAAGAATAAACTGTGAAATTTTCAGAGAAATCGGTTGAGTAGTTTTTGTGTCTATAGACCTTTTTCAGCAGCAGTTGTGCTCGCGCGGTCACGTGACTTGGCCGCCATTATGAGATGTTGATTTGAGCGATTTGAGCACTCAGCTTGCCTCAGCTTGAGCACGAAACGTTTGGATTAAGCTTTTGCTCTGGATCAAAAATGACTGATTTAATCGCAGATACGATAAAAACTCATTTAAAATACAAAAATGTTAAATGTTTGCTCATTTAAACAGTTAGATTAATATTTACTTAGATTTCAAGATGCAGAAATATATATTTCAGTAAACTTACAGTTTTCGTATAACTTTATTGCACTGTTTTACACCAATCATAACTAACTTACAGAAAATGATTGAACGATTTGAATCTACCGGAACTCTAGGAGTGCAACCAGGCCGGGGACGCAAACGAATCAGGCAGCAACACGTTGAAGAAGTTGCAACTGCTATTGTGGAACAGGAGATGATTACTGTGCAGGGTACCAGCAGTGCACACGCAATAGCACGCCAAACAGATATCCCATATTCGACGGTGAGGAAAATATTGCATAAGATATTGACATTTTATCCCTATAAACTCACACCTGTTCAACAATTGCTTCCTGGAGATGAACGTACCCGAACTGACTTTTCGTTGAGATTTTTAGCGCGTATGGAAGTGGATGATGCATGGCCATGGCAAATTTTATGGAGTGATGAGGTACATTTTTATTTGAATGGTGATATCAATACCCACAACTGCCGTATTTGGGCTGCATCAAATCCACAAGTGTGTCTGCTAACTCCTATGCATTCACCGAAACTAATAGTATGGTGCGGCTTTACTGCTTCTTTCATCATCGGCCCGTACTTTTTTGAAGAAATCCGTCCCCGTGGACCGGTGACTTGTTCCGTCAATTCTGCCAGGTATGCCGATATGCTTGAGAATTTTGTGATACCACGATTGCAGGAAAAGGGTTGTCTGAATTCTACAATTTTTATGCAGGATGGTGCGCCAGCGCACATCGGACGTCAGGTGCAGCAGATCTTGCGAAAACGTTTTTCAGACAACAGAATAATTAGTCGTGCACTTCCCATGGTATGGCCACCCAGGTCGCCTGATCTCAGCCTTTGTGATTTTTGATTATGGGGATATTTGAAAAGCCTTGTGTATCAAGCACATGTTCCTGACCTCTCAACCTTAAAGGATCAAATAACGTTACATATCAGACTAATTAATGCAGATATGCTGCGAGCTATCGTAGAAAATGTCGTGTACCGCATGCAGCTATTGGAACAGCACACTGGTGGTCATATTGAAACACATTTGTAATTAAAAATAAAACATTGTTTATTGTTGTTACTAAACTTGCTTTGTACGGTATTTGTTCATTTGTCAATTAGGTATTCATTGTTTTCTTGAAATAAGCGCCCCCTATGGCGACTTTTGGTACTATTTTTTTTTTTTTTTTGCAGAAATCGAAACTGCATGTTCCACTAAGTATATACAGTACATCAAAATGTACTGCATTTGGCCTAATAGAATTCCCGCTAGCGAGCTCTGAACACCTCACGTTATTTCTTGCCCACCCGGTAATTCTTTTAATACGAGGATTGAGATATAAGTCATGGCAACTATTTTTTTGAGAATTCGAGAGTGGATGGAAAATGTGAAATATACAGATGAAATATACAGATTCGTTGTCTTCACTCTCCGCATAATGCGCGATGACAGATCATGCGACCAAGGTAAATGAAATTTTTATCAATTTAACGATCACTTCTTAGCCATTTACTGTGACTAGATAGAACAGGGGGTATACATCGGTTCGCTAGAAGGGGTCTGCCCCCCCCCCCCACCAGTCATTATTAAAAAATAAAGTCACTTACCTTGGTCGCATGATCAGTCATCGTGTGATGTGCGGATAGTGAAGATTAAAACTTAACGAAATGTTAACGCACTAGCAGCATATACTTTCTGTATAAATTCTTATGTAAATTCCAAGTTATCCGTCGCAAAAAAGTTGGTTATCCAGACCAGTACACTGAAAACTGACATCTTAAGCTCAAGTCTTGTTCAACTCTGGTTACATATATCCTGCACTGCGGTTGAGTAAGAATTGATTTGTGGAAACATAATACGAATACACGGCTTCCTTGAGACATATAAACAATTTTTCTGTTAATTGCATTCATCCATTTCTGCTTTTCTGCATCATTTTTGGGGAACAAAAATAAAGAAAAAGGCACCAAGCAAAAGCAGTCTTCATATTGTAAAGGCGCGTGAGCAACACAAACTTAATCGAAAACAGCTATTTGACAACCTACCACGGCACAGCATGAACCCTGCTTGTTTAGCTTTTCCATCTGAGCACTAAAAACACTAGAAATAGAAAAGGGGTTGCCTGCGAGTGCCGAAATCGTTCTTGTCCCATGCACTTTCTAGCCTGAAACTCTAAAAGTCAACATCTCATAATGGCAGACGGAAGTAGCGCTGCTCTGCCATCTAGCGGCAAAATGCGCGTCTGAAAAAGTCTACAGGGCACATATATACGAGCATTGCCTTTTATTAGGAGCTTTAGCATAAAAGCTACTTATAAGAATGCGCCCTTGGTCTGTACGTTTATCCGTCCGTCCGTCCGGCCATCCGCCGTTTGCACGATAACTTGAAAACGGATTAACTTTTTCAAATTCTGTTTTCAGAAATATGACTATCAAAGTCTTGTCTCGGCCGTATCAACTTTTCAGAATTTTTCGTGGACCCCTCCAAATCGAATTCACGTGCTAAAACAGTGAGTGTAAAGAATACCAAGATAATGGCATGTCATATAACAATCGATTTATCAAGA
The DNA here is from genome assembly GCA_023313115.1 of Rhysida immarginata. NCBI lineage: Eukaryota > Metazoa > Arthropoda > Chilopoda > Scolopendromorpha > Scolopendridae > Rhysida > Rhysida immarginata. Next base: position 3,112,455 of record JAHWFO010030344.1, read on the forward strand.
GGGAATACATTGTTACTTTCTGTTCATCTTTTAAGCATTACTGACAACGGCGCGCGCACGTGAAATCGGTTTGTCGACGCACGATTGCTTTTTAAGCAATTTCCAGTAAACTGTTCTCATTTGCATATTATATTATAATTCGATCTGGTTTTAGCTTTACTATGCTATTAGCAATGAACCATTAAAAATAAATTAAAATATATAGATACACAAATTTAATGCAAATACATTAACATTAAATTGGTTATTACCAACGACCTTTATAAACAACCTACGGAATATAGTTATACACTGATGTCTACAACTTAATAAATTTAAGTCACGTGTTTTTGAGAATAATTATGCAATTTTATGGTTTATAAATTATTTTGTAATTTAAAAAAAAAATAATTATTGGTTAAAATAGTAATTTAAAAAATCAACTTTACAACTGATTAAGAATGCAATTTTAAAAAAATACAAATTTAATACAAAATTACTCGATCTGATTTTAGTTTACTCAATATTTGATTAATCGATTTACTAAAAACTCGATCTGGTTTTAGTTTTCTCATCATACGTCATTTTTCACTTTTTCCACTGGCTTTTTGTGGGTGAGAAAAGTGGCAGGAAGTTGGAGGAAAAAGTGAATTCACTTTGAATTTTCAAACGCCATGAATTCATTGGTGGTGGTTTCTCGAACGAGAAAGTGGAAATAGTGGGGAAAATGGCTGTTTCGCGCCCACTGCAGGCCATGCACAAGGATGTCAATAACGATAAAGACTGGATCGACCAACACCACCTAAAGAGAAAGTCTGAGCGCGGAAACGTCATACATTGTTACATCACGATACAAAATCAGAATTTAGGGCTTATTATTAGTAGAAATGCGATTAAAGATGACTTTTTATGATGATGTAACAATGTATGAAATTTTCGCTCTCAGGCTTTGAGTAGAGGTGGTGTTGGATCGACCCATCTATGAGCGCTTCGCTATTCAAACGTGTCTAAGAAAATGATAAGCACCAGGCATAGTTCTCGATGAATACAACCTAACCTAACTAAAGATGTCAACAACAATAAAGAATAATGAAGTCCTTATTGTTGCTGACATGATTGCATTAAATATATACATTTAAGATATTTATTTTAATAACTTTCTGTTGAAATTCTACTGCCAAAGAAAGTCCTTAGAATTCCATGAGAGCTAAAAAGTTATTTTCAGCTTTTTTAATGTTCAAAATTATTTTCTTATACTTTACTAAATGGCTACCAGACATCGGTGCACGATGATATGTGTGGACTTTTCCAGGCAATTCTTTAGACATGTGCCTGTGTTATCGCTGGCGAGCACTTGATCCCAAGTCCCTTGATTTAGCATTGAGTTTCCTCCTATGGTATACATCTATCTCTAAATTTAGAAGGTGATAGCTATGCCAACACCACCTCTACTCAGCCTGAGCGCGAAAACGTCGTAGATTGTTACATCACCTCAACACCTTCTAGAGAAAAGGCCTGCAGACAAAAGGTGTATACATTGTTACATCATCATCAAGCAGCTATTGTTAATCGTATTTCTGTCAATAATAAAATCTTGTAAATATTCCAAGTAGGAGCTTTAGCAGTGAAGCAGAAATTCATTTATGTTCCAATGAACACTGAAAGTTCCAATGAACCATAATGGTTCCACTAAACCAGGTTCCTTGAAACCAATTTCGACTATCATTAATTTTACGTAATATTCATTCATGACACATCATTCCAAGTCATTTGATATATTACATGTCATATTTTGGCAACGAAATTTCCAATGACCCATAATGGTTCCACTAAACCAGGTTCCTTGAAACCAATTTGGGCTATCATTAATTTTTCGTTATGTTCATTCATGACACACCATTCCAATCGCTTCATATATTACATATCATACTTTAGCAAAAAAAGTTCCAATGAACATAATGGTACCACTAAGCCATAATGGTTCCACTAAACCAGGTGTCTTTGAAACAAATTTGGACTATCATTAATTTTACGTTATATTCATTCATGACACGTAATTCCAAGTCGTTCGATATATTACATTCCATATCTTATGATTGAAAATTTTTGAGGGTGTCATAAGGGTACCATTAGAGCACGTGCCATTGTTTCGATTACAACCTTTTTCAAAATGGTTCATTTCCTGAACTATATTTATCATTTGGCGAAAATAGTAATTTATATCCGCTTCTATCTCGTCGTTACATTTTGATTGATATATTACTTATTATGTCTCTCCATTGAAAACTGCTAGTTTGGGTCGTAAAGGTACCATTTGTGCACGTGCTATTAAACTGATTTAGATATCATTTGTGACTGGTTCGTGCCATGTACCATATTCATCGACTGACGAATATAGTAATGGATAACCGCTTCTATCTCGTCATTACGATTTGTTTGATATATTACATAATACATGGTGTTTCATGATTGGTGTCCCGTCTTTAGGTCCAAATAACGACTCAAGGGGAACAGGTGGGGGGAAATTGAATATTGATTATTTGGTTTTGATGTCCACTAATTCCGAATAAGAACATTTCGCGTCCCTGGGGGTGAAGGGATAAATTTTGAAAATTTTAATTTTGTAGGGGTAGGAGTTAGACCCCATGTGTTATTTAGAAAGTTGTAGAGCATCATGTAAAATGTGGGTTTAGCAAAAAACCCGGTGAAAAAATCTCATGCCCTGCCCCCTTTATCGAGTGGGTAAAGAGAAAGGTATGGCTAGCCGATGTGGACAAAACCCATACTTATTAGCAAACAGTAGGGCCTACATTAGGAGTGGGGTCAAGACCATTAGCTTTTCAGGATAACGACTCATTCATTCTCATTCATTCTCATTCATTTTCAAATGTACTGTTCTCTAAGTAATAAAGTTCAAATAAGTTTCTAATGAGTTTTTCTGTTTTTGTCTACATTAGCTAGCCATACCTTTCACTTTACCCACTCGATAAAGGGCAGGGGATGAGATTTTCTCACCGGGTTTATTGCTAAACCCACATTTTACATGATGCTCTACAACTTTCTAAATAACACATGAGGGCTAATCCCTACCCCTTCAAAATTAAAATTTTCAAAATTTACCCTTCACCCCCAGGGACGCGAAATGTTTTTATTCTGAAGTAGGGGACATTAAAACCAAATAATCAATATTCATTTTCCCTCAATCTGTTCCCCTTGAGTCGTTATTTGGACCTAAAGACGGGAAACCAATTATGAAACACCCTGTATATCTTCCCGCTGAAAATTGCTTGGCGGGAAAATAGAGGTACCATTTATGCACGTGCCAGTGAACCGATTTAGATATTTGTAACTGGTTCGTGCCATGAACCATACTCATCGACTGACGTAAACAGATTTCTAAAATCTTTCATAGCCTCGGAGGAGTTTGAGTTACAGACAGACAGACAGACGTTTCCCCACACTGATAGCATAAAGCACCTTTCGGTACTTAATAAATAAAATCTTGTAAACATTCCAAGGAGGAGGTTTAGCACTGAAGGAGAAATACATTTATACTTTTATTAAAAAAATTAATCCCCCCTCCTCTCCCCTCCCCCCGAGTAGGGTAAGGCAAGTAGCAGATCCTGAAGTAATCTATTTATACCCCCTTTATCTGCACTTTTTACCTCTCCCCAAATTTTTAATCAAAAATTAATTTTCTAGAACGTAATATGTAGAAAATGTAAAAAAGCTCGTATTTTCTTTCCTTTCTTATCATTTCCGAACGTATGATATATCACAAGCCATATGTTGGCATAGTTCTAAAGACCACGTGACTACCACCCCCGCAAATCCAACCCCAATGGAACACCTGGGCCTAAACTTCATAGTATTGTAGATTTTGCCTAGAGGAATCTGGATACCGAATTTCACGCTTTACGTACCTAAATAGCACATAGATATATTCTCCTATCTCAATCCCACCCCCGTAATTCCGACCCCAGTATACCAATCAATACCAAACTAAATAGTGCACATGGACATGCCATTAGGAAGTTGCATTCCGAATTTCAACCTTCTACCTCAAAAAAAGTAAAACTTATGAAGGGGTAAACAGTTAAGCCATTTTAAAATCAATAATTATCTTTATTCTTTCGCAACTGAATACAGATTGTGAGCACTTGAGCAATCGTGCGTCGACAAAGCGATTTCACGTGCGCGCGCCGATGTCAGTAATGCTTAAAAGATGAACAGAAAGTAACAATGTATTCCTTCTTGACACATCGATTGTTATATGACATGTCATTAGCTTGGTATTCTTTACACTCACTGTTTTAGCACGTGATTTCGACTTGAAGGGGTCTACGAAAAATTCTGAAAAGTTGATACGGCCGAGATAAGACTTTGATGGTCATATTTCTGAAAAGAGAATTTGAAAAATTTAATCCGTTTTCAAGTTATCGTGCAAACGGCGGACGGCCGGCTGGATAAACGTACACACCAAGGGCGCATTCTTATAAGTAGCTTTTATGCTAAAGCTCCTAATAAGCTCTAAATTTGGTCGCTTGATGATGTAACAATGTAGACACCTTTTGTCCGCAGGCCTTCTCTTTAGGAGGTGTTGCATCACCCACGGTAGGGTATTGTTACTCATGATTCTACGAATATTAAGCCCGAAATTGTCCCTACCGTAGGTGATGTAACAATGTATGATTTTTCCGTGAGCAGGCTTTCTCTCTAGGCTGTATTGGTTAAGACCCTTCTATTGCATGACTTGACTACAGTCCAAACTTTTTAACAATCGTACAACGTAACAAATTCTTATAGATCTGACAAAGAGAAACCTAAGAGATCTTGGAAAAAATATGGAGCGGTGTCTTTTTTCTCGCAGATTTTCGCCAAACCCTTCCAATTATTCCACACTGAATATCTGCAGATGAACTCAGTGCTTGCCTCAGAGTATCCACCACTTGGAAATTGGTCCAAACAAAAACATAATTACTAATATGAGGGTGCGTATTCTTGATGACCACAATCATAAAATTTATAAACAACTACTCAGTGTTTAATTTTTCTCTCATCAGATTTCTGTATACTGTTGTCGTCAGTGCGAGAAATAATTATACATAATGTGTTCCCGAACATAGCCACAAAAATTGAGGACCGACAGTGGCTTTGAGAACGTAAGATTATTGCACCAAAGAATGAGAATGTAAATAAAAAAGGACAACATTTTGCAAGAGCTCCCAAGATCTTGCATTACATATAAATCTATGGACACTATTGTGGACCAGGAGCAAGCTGAAAACTAACCCACAGAATTTTTAAATTCATTGGAACCCACCTGGAAAGCCACCACCTTAAGTTCAATGTGAAAGTAGGGCCAGTAATAATATTGAGAAATTTGGATTCCCCCAAATTATACAATGGTACTAGACTGTCACTAATTTTATGCCCACTATCACCCATACAACAAATATCTAGGTTACAATCTCCTCTGGGATTTGTTTTCGCAATGACGATGAACAAGGGCAATCTCTTTATGATCCTAATGGCCTGACAAAAAATAGTGTACCCAAAGGCATTCGAGTAACATATTCGTTGTCAAAATAATGGTCTTTTATGCATAACTAACATTTATTAATTTTTGTAAACAACTAAATTAGAATTATTAACAACTTATGGTGCCAATATCAATATTTGAACAATTTTGGATTTAATATATTTTGTTATTATATAATCTTTTAATTTTCTTAAAACAATTTTGCTGATTGTTGTGAAATTTTGTATGTAATCGTATTATTGTTACTATTTAATAGCACGGTTTTTTTTTCTTTCAATCATAGCGGGCGAAGCCGCGGGTAATCAGTTAGTTATTCAATAGCGAAAGAATGGAGCTACTTATTGGTTTTATAAGGTCTTAACTGTGTATCCCTTCATAATTTCTACATTTTTTGAGATAGAAAGTGGAAATTCGGAATGTAGCTTCCTAATGGCATGTCCATGTGCACTATTTAGTTTGGTTTTGATTGGGACACTGGGGTCGGAAATACGGGGGTGGGATTCAGAGAGGACAACATATCTATGTGCTATTTAGGTACGTAAAGACGTTAAATTCAGTATATAGATTCATGTAGGCAAGATCTACATTACTATGAAGTTTAGGCCCAGGTGTTTCTTTGGGGTCGGATTTGCGGGGGTGGTAGTCACGTGGTCTTTAGACCTATGCCAACAAATGGCTTGTAATATATCATATGTTCGGAAATGATGAGAAAGGAAAGGAAATAAGAGCTTTTTACATTTTCAACATATTACGTTCGAGAAAATTAATTTTTGATTAAAAACTTGGGGAGAGGTAAAAAGTGTAGATAAAGGGGTAAATACAAATGACTTCATGATCTGCTACTTGCCTTACCCTACTCTGGGGGACGGGGGGATTAATCTGTTAAATAAATGAATAAATGAATTTCTCCTTTACTGCTAAAGCTCCTCCTTGGAATGTTTACAAGATTTTATTTATATAGAAGATGAGCACTTGAGCAATCATGCGTCGACAAAGCGATTTCACGTGCGCGCGCCGATGTCAGTAATGCTTAAAAGATGAACAGAATGTAACAATATATTACCTCTTGACAAATCGATTGTTACATGACATGCCATTATCTTAATATTCTTTACACTCACTATTTTAGAACGTGAATTCGACCTGAAGTGTCCACGAAAAATTCTGTAAAATTGATACGGCCGAGCTAAGACTTTGATGGTCATATTTCTGAAAACAGAATTTGAAAAAGTTAATCCGTTTTCAAGTTATCGTGCAAACGGCGGACGGTCGGACGGATAAACGTACAGACCAAAGGCGCATTCTTATAGGGAGTGCAAGTGTGACATCAGTCCTTGGAATTCTTCAGTCACGTGACTCGATTTGGTTCCAAACAAGTCTTCTCGCTTCGGGATTTAACATGGTTCCAACGTAGGGATGGAATAAAATCGCTTTGTATAAGCCCAGTGTTTATATCATATTTAAGATGTGAAATTGTTTAGTTCCTCACTGCTCAAGATGGAGCCAAAACAGCGATTTAGACATCTATCGTTTTCTCAAAGAAAGAAAGATCCGCGAACGATGGCATCCTTTTCCTAAGTGATTAAAAGTGATTAAAAAGCGTTCTAATATTAATGTATAAATTATATAATGGGATTAAATGTCTTAATAATTGTATCAATTACACAAATTAACATAATAATTTAAGAGATGTCATTTTTACTGGCCGCCCGTTTCAACGTTACTAGTACGTATATTGCGTGGTTCCAATGTTTGGAACCAGCGATCCCATTTCCTAGGCCCTCGGCCCGTTCATCGCGCAAATGACGTCAGCTGTGACGTAGTCACTTGCACTCCCTATAAGTAGCTTTTATGCTAAAGTTCCTAACAATGTTTGTGGACCAATATTGTGTTACAAACAATTGCCATTGCTGTTTACATGTAGGTGCAATAAACACAGATCTTTATTACGAAGGAAACAAATACAGATACAGTTTTTAGAGAACATCTTCAGAAAACAGATAATTGAATCTTTCGATTTTACAAACATTTTTATCATGTATTTAAAAATATTAAAATTAAATATTTTATGTATGTTTAATTAAGTTGTAATTATTCTACAATTTTAAATGAACAAGTTATTGTAACCATTTCGGCATTATCAAATGTTTCAATTATTTTGGAATTCTATAATGGATTCTTTATAATTGTTATATGCTTATAATAAAAAAAAAAATCTAGACGTACAAATTCTGTGAACTAAAGTTTTTTGTGTTAAGAAATTTATTATTAAGAGCAAAGCGCTACTGTATTTCGGTTGTGCATGAAGGGCAAGTTGTAGATCTTGTTAACCAAGGATCGATACAGTCCTTGTGGTACTGATGACAACAAGGCAAAACTCTTACCTCATCTCCGATGGCAAAAGTCTCCGTACAAATTTTACATTCTATCTCTCTCACTCTGTCTGCGACATAGCTGGGTAGAGTGTTCGGATCCAAATTCCTCTGAGAATCTTCATATAAACTTCTAGCGGCATCGGAATCTGAATACGAATCTTCTTCATTATTGTCGAGGTTGACGTCATTAACTATTACGGTTGATCCAGGTAAAGCATTCTCATATCTTCTACCATTAATAATGACAACGTTTTCAATTACAGCAGCAGCACCACTGTCATTTATGTGGCTAGTTTGAAGACAGATTCCACTAGTACTTGAATTTGGTTCATTAATGATGTTGTTTGATCCAGTAGCATTAATATTCCTGCCAACGGCGCTATTGTGATTGCCATGAATTTGTAAATTGCTACCTTTTGCATTGTTGTTATTTCCATTAATTGTATTGTTGTTACCAATGATGGAACAATTATCCCCGTGAACTCTGTTATTGTTCCCGATAACACGCAAATTTCTGCCTTCAATGCTGCAATTGTTTCCGGTAATGGTATTATTATCTCCAACTACCCTGTTGTTATTTCCATAAATAGCATTATTGCTTCCGAAGATGGAGCTATTGTTTCCGTTAAAGTTCATGTTATTGTTATGTATACTTTGGCCATTCCCATTCGTAAACATCCAATTGTAGGCAAACATTTTTGATGAAAAAATATCTGGAAAAAAAATAGTTTCATTAGACTTGTAGAATATTTTAATTACTAAAATTAAACTACATATCTCAAACTACAAGGTGCAATCCAAAAGTTTTCAGACAAAAATCTTAGAATACATTATTTCCCAGATTCATATAGTTCTTTTCAACTTCTGCGCAATTATATACAACATATGGAATGAGTTAAATTCCCTTGAATCTGATTTATGCTGAGGAAAAGGAAGTGTACTCTATCCAACGAAAATTGGACGCGTGCAGGCAGAATATAGACACGAGGATGTTTCATAGATTTATGAATAACCTTTTTTTGTATTTTAAAAATTGTGATTTTCTTTATAAAGGCCATGATTATCATTTTCTTAAATTAAAAAAAAAAAAAATTCTGTGGTAACTCATTTGAATAGGGATGAATTTCTTTTCTATTGATCAAGACCTGGCGAGTAAGGAAGATGGTGAGGCACATGCTATGCGTTTAAAAATTGTGTTAAGTTATTCTTAATCGTTGTATTTTCTTCAACTATCGCACAGTGGTCCGAAATCCCGAAAAGCTGCCCAAAATTCAAAAAATCAGTTTCCAATTTTTTAAAATATTTAGTGTTTCGGAAATAGAACTAAATTACTCATCGAATATTACCATTCACAGATTTGTACAGGTTGGCCCAGATTAACATATACAATTTTTAACAAGGCCTTAGTATTTTAATACCTGCATGTAACTATGGTGGAATACATTGTCAAAGGATCGAATACACTCTGTTTTCCATGGAGTGGTCCACCATGCGGCCCTCCATGGCGATGCAAGCTTCCAATCGCAACTTCACGTTGTCACAGGCCTTCTTGCACATGTCTAGGGGAATTTTGCGAAATTCCTCCGTTATTGCTTCCCGAAGCTCTGGAATGTTATGGATCCTATGGCGGTAGACCTTGTCCTTGAGATATCCCCATAACCAAAAATCGAGTGGGGTAAAATCTGGTGATCTGGGGGGAGGGGCACTCAACTGGACCGCGTCTGCCGATCCACCGACCTGGAAATGTTGGATCCAACCAACTCCGCACAGTGAGAGCATAATGCGGTGGTGCCCCATCCTGCTGCCACCACATGCAGGGTTCCCACAAAATCTGTATCTCATTTCCCTGACTATCCCTGACATCGACGGTCTCATTTCCCTGACCAAATCGTAATTTTTTTTAAAAAACATGTCTCTACAATAGCTCTTCAGACACAATTTTATTATTATTATTATTATTAGTTGTCACATTATTATTAGTTGTCACATTATATATTATTTTATATCAGTTCCCTGCTTAGTATTAGTATCAGTATTACGAGGCTTGTTCAATATTTTTTGCCTCCTAGTCCGTAACTGGACATATAAATGTAAGTATAGATGTCTCCAGTAAAATCTATTTCCCTGACTTTTCCCAGGAAGTCTCATTCCCCTGACAAATGCATGAAAATAGCCCCTCCTCCCTGACTTTCCATGACCACGTTTCATTTCCCTGACTTTCCAGAATATGGGAACCCTGCACATGGCATGGTGTCAAAATCATCGCGTTGCGTCAATAGGAGATACACAGTGTTCACCAGAAGGTGACGGTAGCTGTCTCCTGTGACTGTGTCTTCAAAGAAAAACGGGCCGAGCAGTCCATCGTAACTTACGCCAGCCCACACCATGACACCAGGGCTCTGGTTGTCTACCTCCAATTCAATGTGTGGATTGGTTGCACGCCAGTACACGCAATTGTGGCGGTTCACATATCCTGAGACGTGAAATTTTGCCTCATCGCTCCATTCCACATGGCATGCTAACTCAGAATCGTCCTCCAGCATTGCAAGCCAAGTTTCGGCAAACTCCAATCGCTTGTCGGGATCATCTTCGAGCAAGTGATTTGTTAAGCGAGAATGATATGGCCTCAGTTTCATATCCTTCAGGATTCTTTGAATACTCGTACGAGAAATGTCTAACCGAGCCGATAGCCGCCTTTGCGACTTGTACTTTTCTTGAGAACTGGCCAACTCATTTTGCAGGCGCACTTTGTTGGCGTTAGTCTTGGGTCTACTGCGTTTACGCTCTTCAACGCTGCCAGTTTCATCAAACATCTTGTTTACGTTCTTGATCGTTATCAACGAAGGTCCGGGTGTCCCAAAACATAGCTGCCATACTACGTTTCACTTCTGAGTAATTGTTGATCGCTGAGTACAACCTCACAATCTACCTTCTCTTCCAGACTCAATCGCTGCGCCGCCATCTTGATATGGACGATCCTCATGATTCGTGCCTTTCTCGCATCCCCTTGCTCGCATAACGTGCGCAATTTGAATTGCGTCAGTCGCCGCGCGTCGCGCACACGGCGCTTTCAAAGACTATACAGGGTGAATACAAAAGTTTGACCCCCCCTTTTATTTTTTGAACCGAAGCAGATATGTCAATTTTGATGAATCCAAAGAATAGGAAGTTGTGGATAGCCTATCCCATGGTGCACTTTTCATCATCCCAAATATACAAATTAGGACATTCAAAATTTATCTCAAAAACCGTAAGGGATAAAGAAAAAAACCCAATTGCAAACTTGTTCAGCATAAAAAAGCAAACAAAACAAAAAAAAAATCATCCAAATCGGACCAACCAATCACCCACAATCACGTTTGTAGCTTACAAACAGTCACACTGCACAAGGAAAACTGAATGTTGATATTTCCACCATGTAAAGCATGCAAATCAAAAAATTAACATAAATTACCATACTCGCATTCACTTTCATGCGGAAAAGCAAATAAAAGTCATGTTTCAGCACAGAGAAGACAGAACAATTCCAGGATGGCAAGCTACACTGTTCCGGAAATGGTGAATATGATCTTCTGCTTCGGAGAGGCAAGGAGAAACCAACATGCTGCAGTTAGGTTGTATCGAGACAGCTACCCTAACGAACGCCATCCATCTCGTCAAACAATGCGTCACATTATTCAAAGATTCGAGGCTACATGGAATGTTAATGCAGAACGAGGACAAGGCGACAAGGATACAATAACACTAGTTCTGGCTGCAGTTGCTGCAAATCCCCACACAAGCAGCAGAGCAATTGCTGCAGATGTTGGGTGACATCAGAGAACTGTTCTCAACATCATTTTCACCCACACCATATTCATTGTCACCAGGAGCTACTGCCATTGGATTATGTTGCTAGGGCCACCTTCTGCAACTGGTTACTTACCTACCTGGATGACAATCCAAACTTCATTCATGAGGTGTTGTGGACAGATGAAGCCCAGTTCACCAGGGATGGAGTTATCAACAGGCACAACCATCAATGGGCAGACGAAAACCCACGATGTCTGCGAGAAGCAACTCATCAAGTGAACTGGTGAATCAATGTGTGATGTGGATTGTACAATGACACTGAGGTTGGACCGTATTTTTACGATGGAACACTGACTGCAGAACGCTACCGGGCTGAAATTCTCAACGTGGTAGTCACAGACTTCATTGACAATTTGCCATTGGCCTCGTATCAGCGCACGTGGTTTCAGCATGATGGAGCTCCTCCACATTACGGGTTGGTCGTTCGCGAGCGTCTGATATATTTGGACAACAATGGATTGGCCGAGGAGGACCAGTTCGTTGGCCACCCCGCTCCCCTGATTTTACACCACTTGACTTTTTCTTGTGGGGATACCTGAAGGACAAGGTTTATGCTACGCAGCCCGCCTCACTGGAGGATCTGGTTCAACGAATCCAGGAAGCGTGCCGAGGAGTGACACCAGCCATGCTTGCCGATGTTTTGGAGTCAGTTAGGTTCCGTGCCCAATTGTGTTATGGTGCCCACGTTCGTCACATCGAGCATTTTGTTGATTAAATTTTTTTTAAACTGTTTGAAGTAACTTGTTTGTGCAGTGTGACTGTTTGTAAGCTACAAACAGTTCATCACGTGATTGTGGGTGATTGGTTGGTCCGATTTGGATGATTTTTTATTGTTTTGTTTGTTTTTTCATGCTGAACAAGTTAGCAATTGGGTTTTTTTGATATATTTTGAATCTGTCCTAATTTGCATATTTGGGATGATGAAAAGTGCACCATGGGATAGGCCACCCACAACTTCCTATTCATTGGATTCATCAAAATTGACATATCTGCTTCGGTTCAAAAAATAAAAGGGGGGTTCAGACTTTTGTATTCACCCTGTATATGTTAATCTGGGCCACCCTATATATTCTATACTTCAATTTCCAATTCAGTTCTAAGTTGACCTTCGTACGAAACAATCGTGATAACTCAAAGTAACGGGTTTAATTTTATAGTCTGGTTTTGTGGGTATTTTAAAAACGAAGTTTGCAAATCAAATTTTGCATCGTGGATTCTAATCCTGGAAATATGTGCAATAGAAAAATAAACTAACAATATTTTTTTATATGTTACATACTGTATATAGTTTTTTAAAGTTAAATTTAAGCAGTGTTGCCAAGTTTTTTCCGAAAGTTGCCACTAGACTGCGCACCAGAAACCACCAGATTTCAAAAATAACCACTTAAAAAAAACACTGAAAATTTTTGACTAGATTTTTTTAATGCTTACAATCAGAATTTCAAATGTTATACTAGCAGATAATCTTTAAAAATAAAAAAATACATAAACTAAAATAATAATGTACAAATCATTTTACAAAGTATCTAGAACTGTGAATAAATTACAGAATTCATTTTCAATTTCAGCATCAGTACTGATATGGTCATACATATGTTTATTACTAAGTTTTGACCGCTTCAATTGGTAATCTCGCTTCAATTTCTTTTAAAAAACCACGACATCGTTTATTAATATCAGCTAACTTACAATCTGCCAAAGTGTACAATCATGTTAAATTCATACCCAAATTCAATGCCTGATTCATGCATTAAATGGTTGTGAAATTCAAAATCTATTAACTGATCATCTGGAACTCTGCTTAATCTTGAAGGAACAGCATTCTTTTTTAGTAATTCTTTGTACAATAAAAAAAGATCTTCAAATAATTTTTGTGGTGAAACTTGATCGCTTTGAAATAATTTGTTTACACCAAAAATGCTTTTCAAAATTCCTTTTAAAAAAACAACGTATAATTTGCATTCATTACAATTCAGGATGTCATACAATAACTCAGCAGCAAGACACTTATCCTGATCTTTTGCTATTCGAAATAGCAGCAGCAGTTCTTCCCATTGCTCAGTAATTGTTTTGATAGCCTCATATCTAGCTAGCCATCGAGTGCCACTCAACTTAGTAATTTTTTTGGGCTTTAAATTTTCATTTATTGCTGCATATAATGCATGATATTCCTGTATCCTCTTTGAGCTAAAGGAAAACCAATTGTGTCCTTCTCTGACTAAGTATTCTAGCTTTCTTGGCAACATCTCATATGCTTTTTCAGTGCACAAATGCAGAGAGTGGCATACACATCTGATTACAATTAAGAGAGGTAATTCCTTTTGTAATAAAGATGCAAATGAACAAAAAAACTGCCGGTCATCACATTTGCATTGTCAACACCAATGCCTACGAGATTTGTTAACAATAAGCCATCCTCTTTTAAGGTATACTTTTTGAAAGTCTTAGTAATAGTAACGGCATCCCCAGCATCTAACTGTATTATCCGATAGAATGTTGTTACAACAGTTTTCTTAGTTTCAGAAAAATATTTTAGCCTTACACAACAATTTGGTTGTGCTAATATCTATACTCTTATCAACAATAGCAGAAAATGGGCTGTTACCAATATCATCGATTATTTCCTTGAAAAGACATGGGGCAACAACATTTTTCAACAGAGAGAAACATTTTGTTCTGTGCATTTTCAGCTTACACAAGATCTCTGACTTTACATCAATGATAGGCAATAATTCATATGATGATTAACTGAATTAATAGCACCATGTTCAGCAATGTATACACTGCAGTTTAGTTCAGCTTCTTTTTCTTGCTTCAATATTCGTGGTGCAAATGGCAGCTGTTGACTAGTTTTTGCAGCCTTTTCGAGTTACATCTTGCTTTTATGTTTCGTTGTTTTCGAATGGGTAGTCAGATCAGCCTTATGGGCATGTAACTGGCATTTACATTAGCGGCAAAAAGCATGGAATGGCGATCCAGTTGGATCAGGAGCAATCCAAACTATAAGGTGTAATCGAAAGAAAAGGAAATTAAAAATTAAACCATAACAATAAGATGAAACGTGGATGTTTTACAAAATCATAATATCTTGACTTACGTTTCAATTCGGTGTCTTCTTCCCACGACCTTATGTACCGCTGTTGATAGTTCTTTTTTTTTTAATTCGCATCATAAAATTAAAAAAAATTACGCGCTAGCTTTTAAGCAATCGAAATGAAAAAGAAGATAATCCTAAAAATATTAGTAATACAATTGTGAAGTCTTCAAAAATATTTACGCCTGGTGTGTGCTGCTGGAATCCTTATCAACCGATAATCGATTCGACAATCAATCGACAATCGAACAGCGTAGGGAAAACGAAACGAGTGGTCCGAAAGCAACGCTTTCACTGCCATACTCATCCAGGAAGTAACCAGAGGAAGTACACTGAACTAGGCAAGAAGCCAGATGAAACCTAGTTAAGTCATCCAGTGGATAAGATTTTGTCATTTCCTATAAGGACAAATAAGTTGATTGTTGTTTGACGAGGGACACGAGGAGCTATGAGATCCAGTATTCGGGAAAGATGGCCTTTTGGATGTCGTCGAAATTGATGTCCAGGACGTGTCGAGGCCTGCGATGCCTGAGGAAACTTCTAAACGTGAGTGGATGCTCCAAAATATCTGCAACCAGAGGATTGGGATGGTCCTTAATCCTCGGAAGCAACTTCTTCAGTGACTCCTGTACATAGCTACCAATGGGAGGTATCTCAAAATCGTCGGCAATAGAAGTATTTGTTGCAACTCTCCTGTCAAGTTGGGTAAAGGTCCTCAAGGTAACGTTTTGGAAGGTTTGGAGGTCCTTCCATCTGGACTTACATATTGTAGCCCAGGCAGGCATACCATAAAGCAAGATGGTTCGGATTACCGTCCTGTACAGCAATAGTTTGCAGTCCAATCCAAGCGCGCTGTTTCGCCCCAGAAGAGCTACCAGACTAAATTTGGCCTTCTTTGCCTTGTTGATGGCGTAGGAGACATGGTCGCCCCAATTTAGCTTGGCATCTACGGGGTTGTGCATAACCTTTTGCTAGGGGGCTGCGACTTAAACCGCAGCGTTGTAGCACACTCTTATGACGCTTCGGCAGAGAGTAGTTCATTGTGCGTCTATTGGTATCAAACAAATATGGCTGGTTTAATAAATGACAGTGAAGAGCAGCGTTTCATGGATAGAGTTCGTGCAAATGCATATCGAGAGGCAATGGAAGCAGGTGGGTCTTTTATTAATCGCAAATGGCCCGGTGCATGCCCTGACCTAAACGTTGCTGAACATTTTGGAGCCGTGTTAAAAGACGCAGTGGAATCTTTAATGATTCAAGAACGTAGTGAAAATCGGTATTCTCGAGACCTTCTAATGGGACACCTGTGCTGAAGAACATGGAGTACGATACTGCTCTGTTTGAGACACTCCTCCGCTCCTACCCGAAACGGATGCATGCTGTTCGAGAAGCAGGTGGTGGCCACACTAAATATTGATGTGATAAAAGCAGAAATAAACGTACTTTTTGATTATCAACCGCAGAACATTCCACTTAGTTTTGTTTATTTTCCAGACCCCTAGCAAAAGGTTATGCACAACCCTGTATTACCACACCGAGGTATTTGCAATGTTTTACCCATTCGAGCTCTTTACCAGAAAGGAAGAGAGGACTCGGGGGTTTCCGAAGTTTCTTCGTAATGAACATCGCCTTGCATTTGTCAACGTTTAGGTCGAGTCTCCACTTTGCAAACCATTTCTCGCACAGATGTGAGGCCTTTTGTAACCGTGATATGACGTGAGCGGAAACGCGGTCAGTGATGCTTCTGCACAATCGACAATCGGTCAGTGTAGTGTAGATGCTTCTGCACCTTATTTATCACTTTATATATACTCAATTGCGAATAAAGCACCAATTCAATTGCGAATAAAGCACCAATGGGAGGCCAGCGCCAAATTTCGAAAACGAATTGGCTACTGTATATCCAGTAAAAGAACAATGATATGACCTAATCACGCATCTGGTCTTCCATTGGTCTTCTCGTCTCGTCCTCGTTTTAATAATTGTCTAAAACCAGTTTTTTTTGTTATTGGACAATAATTTCCCCCAAAAATCGTCACAAAATTCGCACAAAAAAATCGCCCAAACATCGCAAATTTGAAATTTTAGTAGCCCAATTCAGTCGCAATCGCAAATTTGAAATTTTAGTGGCAATTTGAACAAAAAAGTAGCCCAATTTGCGATAAATCGCCCAACCTGGCAACCCTGTATCCAGCACGTCGCTAACAGGAGAGTGGTCGCAGTAGTACGTGTCATCAAGGGGACCAGCAACAAAGGTGTCAATCTCGCAGTGTTGGGAGGTCGAAAATCGGAAAACCTCAATCACAGACCCCAAAATCCTTCAGATTCGGGGGAAAAACCCTCTAAAATCTTAAAACTTACACTATAAACACCCAAAAAAGTCACAATTTAAACGTTACTTGCAAATATGTCTTCATGAGAGCTATAAATCGCATATTAAATGTCAAACGAACAACAACAAAAAAAAATTTGAAGCAACTATGATATAATACTCTTTTAATCATCAACAAAAAGTTCATCTTCACAAACATCTTAAAATAAAAAAAATAATTACGTGCTAGCTTTTTAGCTATCGAAATGAATAACAAAGTTTATTGAGAAAGAAGAAAAACCTAAAAACTATGAAGAAAAACCTAAAAACTATAAAAATCACTGCCTTTATAATTTTAATAATTTCATTTTTGGTAAGTATTGTTTTCAATCTTTTAAAAAGGAAGCTCAGTCTATTTATTTTAATAATCAATGTATTAATTGTTGAAGTGAATGATAATTTATTATCAATAGTTATCCCAAGTATTTTGAGTCTCACTAAAGCTAGAAGCTTTCTTATCTAAGAGTATGATCTTAGTTTTATCCAAATTAAATTTCAAATCATGAGCAGTTTACCATTGGTTTAGTATATTAATATCGTTCTCAATTAAACGACGTACATTGCTGATTTCATCCCTATAACAAGAGACATAGGAAATTATCATCAACATATTCGAATGTAGTGGTAAATTGTGAATATCAGCAGTTGCCACCGCATATAAGACAGTAGCTGTGAGGGCACCTTGAAGTAAATCGCGAGAGGATGAATACTCAACATTATGAGAAAGCAAATGAATATAATTTATCCGTCCGTCAAAATATTCCTGGAGTAACATTAGGGATCAATGATCAACATTTAAAGCTTCAAGTTTAAATAGTAATTTGGATCTACTAGCGGTATTGAAAGCTTTAGAGACATCGGTGTTTCCTAGGAAACACACGAGATCTCTATCAAGGGCATTGATGACATAATCAACCAAACGGTAAACCAGGTGCATAATCGGGGTCTGTGGTCGTCCACCAAATTGATTTATCGGAAGTCTAGTCCACAAGAATTTAGCAAGTTGCTGAAACATTAACAGTCGGAGATAATACATATAGATCAATAATTTGTAATATCCAAAGTTGAAACTTTTTTGTATATAGGAACTATTAAAGTCTTTTTAAAGTCAATAGTGTGTTGATTAGTATTCGCAATTTGTTGAAGTAACCACTGTAAAAGCCCCCATCTCTTTGTATCGACCCCCATCTCTTAATCACAATAGGAGGTAAAATGCCATCTCTGCTCGAGGTTTTGTTTTTCAATTGCCTTACTATTTTCGAGATTTCAGCCAAGGATATCCAACGAGTTGTCTAATCATGATAAGTGTGCATACTAATATGCTCATTACCAATTGGGGGCTGACATTTAGGGTTATCAATCCACTTTAAAAAGTAATGACTCTGATCTTTAGGAAACTCTTGTTTACTTCTTTTAAAGGAATGCACGCATTTCCAAAGCTGAAAATAATCGTTTTGTTTATGCATGATCATCTTTCGTTAGCTTGACGAACTTCTTTTTTGAATTTGTCGTTGACCTCTTTAAGACATTGTTTATTGACCGGTGTCGGATTCATTTTAAAGACTCTATATTATTGCTTTTTGCTTTCCCAAAGTTATATAATCTTGGGCGTCCACCAAGGAACTCTATTTTTGTAGATTCTTTGTTTACGTTGAGTAAAACCTGCCTCCAAAAGATCTTGTAACACAATCTGTAGTATGCTATCCATAATATTAACATTTTGTGTATTTAAATATTTTGTCCAATCTTATTTTGATAACAGTTCTGAATTTAGTCCAGTCAACCATGTTGAAATCATGAATCATCTTGTTGACCTTATTTTGTCGATCACCATAACTCACATTATAGCCCTCTTAGCGCCCCCCCCCCGGCGTCTGTTTAAGCAAAACCCACTGAGGAAGACTGATCCGGCAATCCCAATCCACTTGTAGCCTGGGTTTTTACAATTCCGTTTTAGACGAAACCCTGGGTCGCTACAACTTTTATATGAATAGTTTTCGTGTGTATTCCATTTCCAAAAAACCTTACATTTTCGAATACTGAAGTCAACTTTGAAATGTGCAATGGAAACCCCTATTTTTAATGTTATTTCAGATTGTACACAACATTTGAAAAATGTTTTTTTCTTAGTGATTTTGCAAATGGTCCAACGTTTAGGAGATTGAGGCGCTGAAAGAAAAGGACACGTGTTTGAACAAAAAAATAAATAAAAAATAAAAAACCCAAACAGAAACTGTTCATCAATTTAAACGGAAAAAAAAGGACATGTGTTTGAACATTTCTTATAACAACATTAATTGTACAACCATTGTTTTGCATTACTGTAGAAATATTCGTTTTATTTTTAAAGTAGCCATCCGTCCTTTATTTCAAAATACATTTTATTTCGATGTGCTGTCCTTTAGATTTATTTTATATTTTTTTTGAAAAAATCGATTTTGTACTTTATTTTCACTATCAGGTGAGTTGATGAATTTCTGTATATATTTAAGCTTTAAGTTTTCATAGACATTCTCAGACTCGAGTCTCAGAATATTTCAAAGAATTGAAATTTCAATTATTGGACCCTAAGGCGCTCATTAACCAAACTATTAAACAAATTACATTTAAACAAAAGAAACAGGTTCGAAAGTGATATGGAAAAAGAAATTTAATGCCTGGCGCGTTTCGATTCACATAATCTGTGGAGGCTATTCTGTTACAATTTTAAGCTGGTTAAACATGGGTTTAGGATATGGTACCGGAGATAATGGTCCCATATGTTCAGCATGAACTCTCTAAATATTGAAACAACCCCATAGGTCATAACTTTAATAAATTTTAAATGTGAGGGCCATTTATATCAGATTTATTTACATTTTTAAAAATATATATTATTTTTAATGTAAATCATATTTATTTATAACATAAATCACTTTAATGTTTAATCAAAACTAGAAATGGAATTCGTAATATTAAGACTTTATAAATGTTTACTTATAAATATTATGTCCGATAAACTACTTCTGCTGTTGCTTTGTTCTGTAAGCTGAATTTTTTTTATTTTTTTTTGTAAACCAATGATTCTTCATGATTTGTAATTTTTTTCTTATTTTGATTTTTATTTGTTTTTTTTTTTGTTGTTGTTGGAATACCCATTAGAAATTACTAACAGTTTAATTACTAACCATGCATTGTTTTTTATTATATGTAATTTAGTACTAGAGACGCCCGCTAGGTTCTAACTCGTCGGTCTCCTGATCCTACGGGACCTATAGTTGGGCGTTGTTGTATCTAATTTCTTTAAATAAATAAATAAATAAATCCACTCGTCACATGACGGGTGTCAACCGTACAGGTTGAAGAGTAAAGAAATGAAAGAGGAGCATCAATGGTTTTCAAAACTTAATATTCTGGAACAATTTACTATTCAACTGCATAAAATATTTTTCAGTTTATTTATTAAATTAATAACAATGACTGAGTATTGTCCTAAACCACAACAATCCCTGGCTTCGGACGGATTATTGTAACTTTCTTTGTTGGCCTCGGACGGACGGAAAAAGAATTATAAAAAAAAATAAATAATTTAAATATAATTGTTGGACATTGTTACAACAAAAATTAAACAATACATAACAATTAACATGTCCATCATATTTCGCGCAAACTAAGGCTGGATGGACTATAGTATTAGCTTACATTGTTTCAATTGAAATAACAATAGCTTTGTATGCAATAATTAATACAAAATCTTTATATATAAAAATTCAGGTTCAGGGTGCGTCTGTAAATGTTCTAAAAACTTTTGAACCACTTATCCGATTGAGCTCATTTTCGCGCCATATGTTCGTTAGGTTCAGAGTAAGGTTTACATGTCCCCAAAGGGAGGGGGTAAGGGTAAATATAATATATCTTGATTTATGTTTGTTTGTTTCCTCAAGAGATGACGAAAGGGAAACGCCGTTAAAAATTTCATCAAATAGACAGACCGAGCAACGTCGGGCATATCACCTAGTATAAACTAAATTTAAAAAAATGAAAATCTAATGATGCGTAGAAGTTTTTCCATGGTTTTGCGTTCCTCTCCATATTGGGAACAAAGTGTTTCAAGCTTCGAGCATGAAAATAGATAGAGGCGGCACCCTATTCATGGCAAAGGGAAGCCAGTGGCACCAAAATCAATCACCTTGTGGATCAGCTGTGATAGGGCAAAACATTCCCTTGTTGGCATAGGATTGACTTGTGATTACATATTATTTTAGCTTTATTCGATTATGTTACTGATCCCACTCATTTTTAATGCAGTTTGCATATTATTTGATGAAAATTAATGATACTTTACAACATTATTTCTTATTAACCCTGATTATTACATTATTTTATATTTAAAAATGAGAATGTACGATATTCCGGGGTTTATGATCGGTTCAGAACAAACATTTTTTGTAATTTTTTTTAATAATTTGGCCTATTTTTATGTAAATATTTATTTTAATTTAATTCACAACTTTTATACAAATAAAAAAATTAATAAAAAAAAGATACAAAATATAATCCTCTAAGCCAAAAGTGCAAAATGTTCAACAAAAATTCTAATAAAAATATTGAAATAAAAAAAATGAAAAAAAACAATCAAAAATTGATTCATCTCAAAAAATAAAATAAAATAAAAAAGTAATATTTTTTTTTAAATTTCGAAAAAATACAAAATAAATGTTATAATGATATTAATAAGAGCTCATTTAAAATTAAATTTTCACTATTAACCCATCTAATACATGTTAAAATTTAACATATACATTCTGTAAATAATTATTTTAGTTGAATGTAATGGAAATTAGATGTATATTCTCTTGTTTATTTAGTATAAATACCATGAAATAATATTAAGTATATAAATAAATAGTTCAAAAACGATTCTACAGGCCATAATTGAATTGACTATTTTGAACTATTTATTTATTTGCTTTATTAATATTATTTCATGGAATTTACATCTAATTCTGTAAATAAGTTAATACATGTTAAGGACTTTTTTTTTCTCATATTTTTGTGTGCAACCATAAGCTGAACAAGAGTATACCATTTCGTTTCTGCCTCTATTTTTATGCTCGAAGATCTATTATGCCATGCGAAATAAACCCTACCCCTTCAATTTCTATGCTTGGCCGATTAGTGTGTAGGGGTATCAAGATGCCTAAGTCATGTGACCTAACTCTGGTACCATAGAACAAGAGGCTATGCCGCCTCTATCTATTTTCATGCTCGAAGTTTTCAAGCCACATCTACTCCTGCCATTGTAGGATGTTGGTCCGCGGAACGGTTGTTGGTGCTGGCTTCCCCATTTACAGTTACATCAAAGACATTCCACACCATTGTCTCTCTTCCTAAGTTACAAAATTTACGCCTCGTCTCTTCATATCGGGACAATAAAGACTTCCGTCATTTTGACAGGAATATTGAATGGTCTCGCATTCCTACCTGTACCAGATATTACACACGGAATGGCGTATCTGCGGAGTGTTATGTCACCCGAAGCTGAAGATCTGGTCGACTACTTCGATGGAACTTACGTAAGCGGCACTTATAGACAAGTCCGGACCGCAGAGGGGAATATACTCCTCAATTTCCATCGTCTGTTTGGAATGTCTTTGATGCAACTGTAAATGGTGAAGCCATTCCGAAGCATGTAATAGAAAATATTCAGGTTGGTCATGAGGTATCTAATGAATTTTTCAAATTCTGACTTCGGGTTCTTAAAGAGCATCAAAAAATAGAATAGGAATATCTGCAAGACCCACCCTCTATCCCTTTGACTTCATCGATAAAATTGGGTTCAAAACTTAAAAAGTTCCACACATTCAGTGCCTCTTATCTCCTAAACGGTTGGATCAATTAAACAAAAAAACCCACCAAGAACAAAACATTTCTCGAATATTGTGTACAGTCTCAATATACCATTCAAAATAGGGATTCCTATTTAAGATTCACAAGGGAGAGGGGCTAATTAAATTTTCCCGCTAAGTAATTCACTTTTGATTTTGGACATTTTTCTTACAATGCTTTGTTTTCGAGATATTTTCATGTCTACACTTAAATGGACCACCTTGTATACAACGACCTCAATGACCTATTATGGCTGCTGCTTTCAAAGAACTATTTCACGTTTAACGGAGGTTTCTACTCAAACCGGATGGCGTTATGGCTCCTCAACCAGTTCCATTATTTCAGAAATACGAGGGGCATTAAAATTTGACCTATTTATTTTTTGTAAATTTCATTGCTAGAAAAATCTAAACTTTTATTGGTGGGATGGCAACTACCGCCTGTCATGCCAATGCAGCACCACTCATCCGGTTGCCATTACAACAGATTGTTTGTTAAACAAAATGGCGGACAGCGATATGTCGACCAAAGTGGAACAACGAATAATCATCAAGTTTCTCCACAAAGAAGGTGTGAAAGCATCTGAAATTCATCAGAGACTTCAAAGACCGTTTACAGAGTCATGTTTGTCTCGATCATCCGTCTTTGCTTGATGCCAAAACTTTGAAGGAGGGCGAGAATCCACCGGCAGGATGAATTGATGACATCATCGCACGAATAAATGAATTGATAAGGGACACACAGGCAGATTCATGTCCGTGAATTGGCTTCAATACTGAACATTAGCACTGCCAGTGTGGAGACCATCATCCACGATAAGCTGAAATTCAACGAGATCTATACCAGATGGGTCCCTAAGCAACTCTCCGAGAACTACAAAACCACCCTGGTGGAAATCTATTCCATGCTGCTGCAGCGATATGATGGGGAAGGTAACAGCTTCCTAAGGCGCGTTGTGACCACCGACGAAACATTGATTCATCACCATACTCCTGAAAGCAAGCGTGCGATCATCGTGTAACGACACACTGACTCACTGCGAGGCTAACGAGAAAGACAGGCTCCGGCACTCACCTGACCAAGATAGGTCTATTAACAATGTAACTTTCATTGTTTCCATTATGTTTTATAACATTGTGTTTTTCCTTTGTTGAAAACAATGAAGGTTGGATTGTTAATCTTGGTCAGGTGACTTTTCAGTGCCGGAGCCTGTATTTCTCGTTAGCCTCGGACTCACTGGCAACGAAAGTGATGGCGACTGTATTCTGGGACATTAAGGGTATCATTCATGTCGATATTCTGGAAGAGCGTCGAACCATAAATGCACCCTACTATTGTGACATTTTGAGGTCGTCCCTGAAACTGGCACTAAGGAAAAAGCGATCAGGACTCCTTACCATTGGTGTTTGTTTTCTCCAAGACAATGCCAGACCACACACAGCCAAACTGACTATGGACTAAAGATGGGCGATATTTTCTAAAATATCGTATTTCGATATATCATTTGAACGAGGGTTGTTCATGAATTTTTGCCTCCTGGTCCGTAATTTTATTTGTTAACCGATTTTCAAAATTCTTTTTGTATCTGATGCTTACATTTTCCTCTATGTAATACACTGTTCACTTTTCGACATAGTCCCCATCCCTTTCCACGCATTGCGCCAACGGTGACTAGTCGGGTGAACCCGTCGGAGAGGAATTCCGGGTTGTTGTCGACACGAAGATTGATATTCGACGGTATGGAATATCACAAGAAAACAGAAAACATTCCCATATTCGTCGTCGGTCTACGAATCTCGGCCTGGCCTTGATTTTTGAACTTTTGTTTGAACATTTCTGATGTTGCGTGAAAAATACTGCCTTCCATAATTGATAAAAATCAATTATTTTATTTAAAAGAAAACGCAAACTAAAATTAAATTCAATTAGGAAATATCCATTTGCTGAAAATTTTGAAATTGTTTAATAACTGAAATATGATTAAAAAATCACCAATTGTAATTTTTCAAAATATTTAGAAAATTGTGTGTCACACGAAGTTTCAGATTTCGTGGTTGACATTGCTGGTTTATTATTCTATTTGAATTTTGTGTCTAGAAATTCAATCTGTGGTTTTTGAGAAACTGACTCCAAAATCACCACTGAAAATCATTTCACTTTTAATTTAAATATCTTCCGAGTGAAGAGACTCGCAAAATCTTATGTATAAACGAGATTTGAAATACTGCCATTTAGTGGCATAATACCATATTGAGAATGCTCTGAACTTTAAAACACTACGGGCTACATACATTTTTGCATTCACTGGATGTGCTTTGGGAGCAGTGACAGTATTTCAAATTATGATGTACAGCATCTCTATATGTCTAGAAGCAGCTATGTCATGAATCTATATTTCTAGAAGCGTACCGCGTTCACTAATCCGCTAAGAATAGACCGAATGAAAGCTTCTCCCTCCCTGGTTTCATCATTAACTTGTCCCGCATAAACTTGGCAGCATAAACTGTAACCCTGGATTGTCCCGCCATAATTATGGGCATTTATGTTCATTTTCACTTTTGTTACGTCGGATTACCATTAAACACAATTTGCCCGTTGTGTCCTTAAATTTCATTAAAAAACGAAAATCTTATTTCCCTCGCAGCATCTAAGAAACTTTTCTTTTTATTTCTTAATTCGAAATAAAGCTTCATGTCAATTTTTTTAATGAAAGATTTTATTTAATTGGATCGAGTATTTTTTTTTAATTAGTTTACAGTGATCACTAACAGAATATATATATTTACATAGAATAAAATTTATATTATTTTACAGAAAAGTAATTTTAAATAATATTTTAATCAAATATTCTGAAACACTGAAATGAATTATTAAATGTTGCAGATAATAAACGGTATCGTTATCAGTAACAATTTTAATTTCTGATATCTGTATTACATGAAGGGCAATTAGAAGAATTTCTTAACCAAGGATCGATACATTTCTTGTGGTACTGGTGGCAGCAAGGCAAAATGCGGACTACTTCTCTGACAGCTATAATTTCGATACAGATCTGACAAACAAAGCCTCTCGCTTTGTCCGAGATATAAGTGGGTAGGTCGTCAGGGTTAAAATTCCTCCTGGAGTCTTCATTTGCATTAGATTCTTGAGGTATTTCCAAAATTTCCACTTCATCGCAATCAATATTAAAAGGTGGATAATAGCTCCTACCGTTAAGAAATAAAGTATCACTCTCATGAATTCCGACACTGCTCGAAAAATTCACGTTCGAAACATTGTTTTCATTAACGGGTGAATTTTCTTGAATAACCACGTTGTTTGATCCAATGGCATTAATATTTCGACCTCTAGCAGTATTGTTGTTTCCTCGAATATGAACATTTGTACCGTTTGCCACGTTATTATTTCCATCGATGGTATTATTATCTCCAACAACTTCATTACAGTTACCTACCACTTCCAAATTTCTACCTTCAATAGTATTGTTATTACCGATAACAGAATTATTATTTCCAATTACACAATTGTTATTCCCAGAAACTAAATTATTATTTCCATAGATGAAACTAAAGTTCCCGTTGAAATTGACATTATCTTGACTTATACACTGTGCATTCATATTTGCAAAGGATCGACTTGCATTTCCGAACGGGAAAGCAGTTCCGCCAGTAGCCATTGTTACTCCTCCGAAAGAAGATAATGATACCTGAAAATATATTTATGAATGCGTTTTATTTTTGTTTTTGACTACAATTACTTTATCGCGATCCTCTTACATTAAAAATTAGCAACATAGTCATCAGTGGTAGAATTATCTATAAATCAGAAATCTTTTTGTAATCGGTTAAGGCGTTAAGTAGAAACTATTAGTGTTTTCAGTTGATAATAATGAGCTGACTACCACGTTTAAAATCTAAACTATAAAAAAATATTTAACCTTTATAAATACTCAATATAAAAAAAATCATTAAATGAAAAATTGATATAAAATTCACATCCCACCTCTCTTTCTGCGTCTTGAGTTGGAGAAGCCGAATTGGGACTGTCCCGTATCCTTTAGGCTAATAATTTTTCCCTTCTGAGACTTACCAATATCATTCTTGGAACTAATATCAACATTTTCCTCATTCTCAACTGATAGAACTGGATCGTTCATTTTTGGCTGCATTATTCACATTAAAATCATGAGGCTAAATCACACAATTAAAATCATGATGTGGATAACTGAAAAGCCAATTTCCGCCATAGGCCGTTGCTTTTATTTGACGTTTTTCCACCAGTTGTATAGCTTATTTAATATCAGTTTAATATAAGTGTTTAATAAATACTACCTCCGTTCAGAAATGTCAGTTTTGATAATTTTGTTAAACATAAGAACATTAATCATTCACTTGTCCTTTTATTGACTTTATTTTAATTATTATGATCATAGCAAGCTGTTCATTAATTTATATGTTCTTAAGTCACGTTTTCTTTGCATAATATGGTCGTAATATGGGCTTCAAAGTTGAAGCCCATATAGTTCAACGTTCTTGGAAAAAATTGTGAATATATTTTTGTCGTTCCAAACAGCATTAGAATCTTCAATGTTAGTCGAAGGAGGCAATAATTATAAATTACAGCACATTGGCAAAGATGCGAAGAGAAACGTTGGACGACTTCCAGCCCAGAGGCGATCAAAACTGCCCAAAATTGTTTACATACAAATTAATTAACCTACCATTGTAAATATAATTAAATTAAAAGTATTCGCAAAATAATTTTTCGCTCAAATTGTTTATTTTCTCAAAAGAATCATTTTTGAACAAAAATTTTGATCAAAACGGACAATCATTTCTGAACGGAGGTAGTACTAAATTTTAAAGTCTTTAAACAGTTTATTCACAGCCCCGCCTGACATGAACAACACTGGCATTCAAAGAATTGTTGGCTTCAGATTGCCAGCTACTTCCAATCAGTGGGCTATTTTCATCTATTCCACTCTATTTTATTCTTAACAGGCAATGAATCTCAGAAAAAAATGGTTTCATTATGGAATTATCACTGTAGATTTTGTTCCCTGATAAAGGTATTAAGGATGCATTCATTATACAGGGTGGATACAAATTTTGTATTACAAAAATGAAGGAAGTTATGACACGTTCAAATTTGCATGTTTGGGATGATGAAAACTGCACCATGGGATAGGTCACCCACAACTTCTTATTCATTGGCTTCATCAAAATTGACATATCTGCTTCGGTTACGAATATAAAGGGGGAAGGGTCATTTTTGTATCCACGCTGTATATTTCTCTGGTATTTCATGTTGTTGGATCAATTTCCTGATCCACCATAAGAAACGTAACCTTTCAAGACAAAAAAAAAAATAGCTGGAATGTGAATATATTAACTTTTCATTTTATTAGAATTTAGAGGTTTTCAGTTACGTTTTGATACAATTAAAAAATGCAATAGAAACTGTGGGTTTTGGCATGTTAATTTATTTTATTTGTATTTTAATCCGTGTTTTTCGTATTTTGTATTATTATGCTTTACCTTTTTTTTGAATATTTTATATTTTAGTTAAGCCTTTTACTTACACAGGGTTTTAAGTTATGTTCACTCTTATTTTTATATTTTTATGCTTCCAGTTTTTGAATTACGGATAACTTCAGAATATATAACATATTGTGGACGATATGTTCCTCTTAAAAGTAGGATCTACTGATGATTCAGATGGTTTAGTGACGTTCTATGCATTTAAATAACGAAAATCAGTCCATTTTAAATTTGAACGAAGTCAAGAAACAAACAATGACTCTTAAATTACTTGGAATCTTTTTTGATCAAAGATTATTGTTCCCTGATCATATTTATTACTTAATAAAAAAAATTGTCAAAACTAAAATTTTTGCTGTGTAAGTTAGGTAGAATTTTGACAATAAAACAACTCATACCGAATCTTAATGCTAAAGTTATCACAGTCATACAATATGGATGTATTATTTGGAGCTCTACTTATCCTATATATTTGCGTCACCTTCGTATTGCGTATAATGGATGTATTAGATCTATTTTTTTACCACCCTTATATTAGCTCGCTCTTGGTGAGATGGATATTGTGAGATGGTACGGAACCTTTCAGTCGAGTTTAGAAGCACTTCCTCTTTTCCATTCGCTCTTAAATTTTGCATACAGGTTTGTTCCTGATGACAACATTTTAGCAATTTTTCTTTCCAATTTCGGGTTTTTGCCACACACCAAAAAATTTAAATAGATTCATTTTTTCTGCATGTTTATGGAGTTTTATTTGCGTGGAGCCGTTTGTGACGTCAGAATTTGTTTTGCCAACAAGATTGTTTCTTCTAAGTGATTAAAACTTAAACTTTCATTTTGAGAATAAGGGTGGTAAAAAATGCTTCATTTTTCTCTACTTAAGCTTACTTATTAATCTTACTATCACGGACTCAATTACAGAATGTTGTATAAAAAATAAAATTCATACGTTAGATTCTATCATTGTGATATCCCGTTTAATTGCGAAATCCAATGCTTTAAGAAATCATGATCATACTTTTGAGCATTCCAGGCTTTTGTTTAGGTGTTAACATTTAAGGCTTTTTGAAATTTGAAAATTTAAACTATCCAATAAGGAAGTGTTATTGTCATTTTTTTGCTATGATTGGTGGCCTTAGAAATAGAGATTTTCTATGATTGGCTGTCATTTAACAGGAAAAAAAAATAGAGAAAAGTCGGCTAGCCAGTGCTTTGTAGATGTCCTTCATGGCTGATCAACTCCCAGACTTTTCACAATGACGGAAAAATACCGCTTCGCTAATTATTTTAGAGTTAAATGGAATAATTTCACCGCCATGACCTGAATAAAGAGTGTAGAAAAATTCTATTTGTTCAAGAAGTTCTTGACAAGAACATCGATCATGAACCGAAACAAGAAAGTTATTTTGATAAGTGGGTCGAAAGTGTGGGTCGGCGGTAAAGGACCTATCGATAAAAAGTGACACTATCTTCATCTGTCGGCAAAAATTGTAACCTTATTCTTTATTGGAATTTTGCAACGCGAGCACAAGGATTTAACGATAACGCTTTGACCCTGAACGTTTGTAAATGATCATGATGACTGAACGGGTTTTTACACTATTTTAAAGAGCAAATAATATATTATTCTGTTCTTATATTAATACACAAATTAAAGCATATTTAAGCAATATTTGATCAGCTACAAAATATTTACATGTAAAAGGCGGATCCAGTAGCCGGATTGTTTCAAATTTAAAAGTTCACCTATAGGCGCGTTTTAGATTATTATTAAAGAGAATTTGTTTGTACTCATTAGTGAAGTAATTTGTTGTTGTTGTTGTTGTTGTCATTATTATTATTATTATTATTATTATTATTATTATTATTATTATTATTTATACTTTTTTATTCTGTTCTTTTTTTTTTAGGCTTTTAATTAAAATATATTTGAAGAAAAAAAAGAAACATGCCAATTTAGATATAGCTTAATAATAAAAATGTCCCGGCGTAAACAAATAATGGAAATTAGGCCCGAACTTTCTCAAGACACTTCTCAACTTGCATGTGAGGATGACAAATCTGAACGCTAAATAAAAATTATGGCAATCGATTCACATTATTTTACGCAAAGAAGTCCAGAAGTTCCTGGCCCTTCAAGACTTCTTTATAAGCTAGCTGCAAGCGCAAAGTGTGCGGACTCTGGTGAGCGTTTCTTGCGTTAGCTTCGGGAGAGCTCCTTTGTTTACCTGCGTGCACAAGGTAAAACAAAAGGCAAAAATAGACTAGTTATTTAATAACATGTCAAATAACTGCAGTATAGTGGGATGCGTTAATAGGTATAAAACTGCCAAAAAAGCAGGAAAAACAAATTCATTTCTACAAGTTCCCGTCCACGCCATAGGAAACTAAACGGAGGCAGAAATGATCCACTTTATAAAGCGAAAAACTTAAGATTTGTTTTTAATCAAATAAAATATTAATTCAGTATCATAATTTAATTACGATTGAACAATATGTTCCACAGAATTACAGGTGAAGAATGTATGCAGCGATCATTTCATTGGTGAAACAAAAAATCATCCCAGTCATCCTGATCACATTCCAATAGTTCGATATTCGACATCCAATGTGACTGACAAAAAAGTTCAACGCTTTCAGCGGTAATTCACGGTCAACAAAAGTAATCTGTGTCTAGTGGATGTTTAATATTACTAATTAGTCACAATGAAATTTTGCTAGCACTCATTTTAATATGATTTTTTAAGTTGGTTTATTTATGCTTGTTTGAGGCATGCATTGTCCGGCAATAACACACAATCCATATTGACTGCTATAAATTTCTTTGTTCACAGAATCCATATTCTTTGAATCGACTAATTATTTCCCTTTTTTAAGATACTTGCTCGAAAAGATGAACTGTACATTGTTAAATAAAAAAAACTAATTTAAACGCATTTTCCATGGTGAGTGTCAATTTGAAATTCTTAAATGCCAGCTAACTCAATGTGAGCATTTACGTTTCTCTCCCGACTCTAGTTGATTTAGCCACCACGAGGTGCGAATTCACTAGCGCTCCAAGCGCCAGGCACCTAGAGTGCCTATAATAAGAGTGTGGCCAACGGGCTTTCGCCGCCATTTTTTATCCAACTTGGATTAAGCTTGTATGGCAAAACGAAGATTATATAGGAATAAATTACAATATAGAGACCTAATTTCGTAGAAACTAATTAATGACAAAGAAATATAACATTTAAATAACATTTTGCTAATTCTCTAGACATTAATCAAACATAAACAAAAAAAAAAAGGAAAAATAAAACATTTCAAATTTATTTTTATATGATATATGGCATGAAATTAAAAAACCCCATAGAGTATGTAAAATTCAAAATTAGTTTTTTCGTTAAATTTTTTATTGTTTTGTTGAACTAATTGAAGGATTATATGAAATATTAAACCTATCCTTATATTGGATATTTAATTTTCAAATTTTATTGTTGAAGTGTAGAATATTTTCTTTCTTTTTTTAATGCAATCATTTTTACTTCAACTTATTATTTAAATTATTTTCTAATTATTTTTTACTAAAAATATTTTTAGATTATTCAACCAAAGTATAGAATATTTATCAATAAACAATT
>JAHWFO010030344.1:3144705-3168304 GCA_023313115.1 Rhysida immarginata
ATTTATCAATAAACAATTTATATTATTATAAATCAATATATAATTCCATAAAATACTCTCTCTGTCCAAAATTATAGTGTACATTTTATTATTTTTTTTTTGTAATTAATGTGTAAATTCTGGAAATTAACCCAGTGTGAGGTTAGGTTGCATTTAGTTTATTTTTCTATATCTAATTATAACGTTCTGAAAGAGTTAAATAAATTTTATTATGAAAAATGTATTCAATTGCGCTTCCTGACTATTGTAACTTGGATAAGTAATGGCCGATTTTAATCACGTGAAGCATTTAGCCAATAGAAAATAACACCATCGTTGGCCACACTCTTATTATAGGCACTCTACAGGCACCTAGCTTATACGAGACAATATACGAGATGCAGTAGATTAAATGAAATTCCCGGAGACAGAAGGCTCTCTCAGCGAGCTAAAAGGGGAAAATGCCCAAATGATACCTGTTTTTAAGACAAATAGGCAAAACTTCAAAAATATGCATCATGATTTTTTTTTTCTGTGCGAATGTAAGGCGCACTGGTTTAGCTAGTTGTAGTATAAATGATTTTAATTCAAATTGTGCAATGCGTACTCCTCACAGATTTCTTTTTGTATTTCCAAGGATAACACATTTTAAATGTTGTAAATTTCCTTTTAATACTTATAAATTATGGCATAGTTAACATATGACTTAATGTCTCAGATCTTTAATTGTACTAATTTTAAATGTATAAAACATTATCATTTTGCACATAAATTGAAAACGTATATCCTGGATAATCAGGCTGAATATAAATTTATATGATTGTTAATTTCATGTACCATATACCTTTCGTGTGCTATTAATAATAATAATAATAATAATAATAATAATAATAATAAATTAATAAATACCAGCGATATCGCCGATTGTAAAGTTTTTCTTATACAAAAAAAAAAGGCGAAACATCACTTCCCACAAACATCTATTAAGCACGAATGTACATTTCCGTGGATGTATATTTTCATGCCTAGTGAATGTTTTTCTGAGAAGTGGTTTTCTAATTCTTTCGACATTTTGATAATTGATTTTGTACTATTGCCTGTATACGACAGAAATAAGGTCATTCTGTTTTGCCTAATTACACCTTTAATGATAACTATAGACCTTTTTCAGACGCGCATTTCGCCGCTAGATGGCAAAGCAGCGCTACTTCCGTCCGCCATTATGAGATGTTGACTTTTAGAGTTTCAGGCTAGAGAGTGTACGGGACAAGAACGATTTCGGCACTCGCAGGCAACCTCTATTTCTATTTCTTGTGTTTTAGTGCTCAGATGGAAATGCTAAACAAGCAGGGTTCATGCTGTGCCGCGGTAGGTTGCTCAAATAGCGATTTTCGATTGCGACAACGGAAGAAACAAATTTGTGTTGCTTACGTGCCTTTACAATATGAAGACTGCCCTTACTTGGTGCCTTTTTCTTTATTTTTGTTTCCAAAAAATGATGCAGAAAAGCTGAAATGGATGAATGTAATTAACAGAAAATTTTTTATATGTCTCAAGGAAGCCGTGTATTCGTATTATGTTTCCACAAATCAATTCTTACTCAATCGCATTGCAGGATGTATGTAACCAGAGTTGAACAAGGCTTAAGATGTCAGCTTTCAGTATACTAGTCCGGATAACCAACTTTTTAGCGACGGATAACTAGGAATTTACATAAAAATTTATACAGAAACTATATGCTGCTAGTGCGTTAACATTTCGTTAAGTTTTAATTTTCACCATCTTTAATGGTTAATCTTCACTATCCGCACATCACACGATGACTGATTATGCGACCAAGGTAAGTGACTTTATTTTTTAATAATAACTGGCAGAGGGGGACAGATCCCCTCTAACGAACAGGTGTATACCCCCTTTTCCATGTAGTCACAATAAATGGCTAAGAAGTGATAGTTAAATTGATAATTAAAAATTTCATTTACCTTGGTCGCATGATCAGTCATCGCGCGATGTGCGGAGAGTGAAGACATAACGAATCTGTATATTTCACATTTTCCATCCACTCTCGAATTCTCATAAAAATAGTTGCCATGACTTAGTCTCAATCCTCGTATTAAAAGAAATATACAGGGTGTTTCAAAATTATGTACAATAAATTTAGTGACATATTCTTCAGGTCAAAAGAAGACGAAAATGTTCTATAGCACTTTGTCTGGAAACGATTTGTTTGCGAGTAATCCAATATCATACAGTAGTGGATGTGATAATTGACATCATACATGATGAACCACAGACAAGCACCCGTCGTATTTCTTCCATGGTACACATTCCGCACTCATCTGTTTGGCGCATTCTTCACCGTCAGCTTTTGCATCCATACCACCTGCAACTGGTTCAGGCACTGAACCCAACGGACTATCCACACCAACAACGATTTTGCCAATGGATACAACGTCGTCATGCTGCAGACCCTAGTTGTCTCAGCCAGATACTTTTCACGGACGAAGCAACCTTCACCCGGACAGGAATCGTAAATTCTTACAACCAGCACACCATTGGGCAGATGCTAACCCGCATGTTACCAGAGCTCGAGCGCATCAAGAGCGTTTCTCCGTGAACATTTGGTGTGGAATTGACGGAAATAACTTAATTGGCCCTTATGTGTTGCCACCACGATTGACTGGGCGAACGTATCTTTTGTTTCTGCAGAATGCATTGCCAGAATTACTGGAAGATGTTCCTCTTTTGATAAGATCTAACATGTGGTTCATGCATGATGGCGCTCCAGCACATTTCAGCCTTGTTGTGCGAGCACACCTTAATGCTGCATACACGAATCGGTGGATAGGTCGAGGTGGACCGGTAGCCTGGCCTGCAAGATCACCCGACCTTAATCCCTTGGACTTTTTTCTGTGGGGTCATGTGAAAACGATCGTGTACAGCACAGAAGTTCCTAACATTATGGATCTGCGACAACGAATTGAAAATGCATGCCAAACCGTTCGTAATGCTGGCGACGAACTCTTCCATGACATCAGACGGTCGCTCATGCAACGAGCCGAAGCGTGCGTGCGAGCTGGTGGCGGGCACTTTGAACAATTCCTGTAATTTGGAGCCACGGGTTTAGTTGGCTGTATCGCGTAAATAAATCGTTTCCAGACAAAGTGCTATAGAACATTTTCGTCTTCTTTTGACCTGAAGAATATGTCACTAAATTTATTGTACATAATTTTGAAACACCCTGTATAATCTATAGTCTACATATATTTTGTGTAAAACATGTGCAATAAAGTTATACGAAAACTTTAAGTTTACTGAAACATGCATTTCTGCATCTTGAAATTTATGTAATCTATATATAAAATCGGCCAATGTCATCGCTATGTTGACAAGGTTACGTCATTGTTTGATGGCATTTTTATATCAGCATTGCTTGAAACTACAATTAGTAGGATGTTTACCGTAAGTTCCACAGAGAGGGAGAAATGGTTCTTCCGCATTTACCTTCTACATGTTCGAGGAGCCACCTCTTTTGATGATTTAAGAACTGTTACAGAAAACCCTGTTCCATATTCAATTTTCCAAGAATCCTGCATTTCAAGGGGCCTAACTGATGTTGACTCGGAATGGGATACTTGCCTAAATGAGGCTGCAACTCATGAAATGCCAATACGGCTTAGGCAATTATTTGCATTTATCTGCATCATGTGTCAACCATCTGATGCAGCCAAATTGTTCAATAGACATAAAGACAATCTTATGGAAGACTATAATGCTACGCGTCCACTGGCACAAATAACCTAGTATTAATCTAACTGTTTAAATGAGCTAACATTTAATATTTTTGCATTTTAAATGAGTTTTTATCTTATGTGCGATTAAATCAGTCATTTTTGATCCAAAACAAAAGCTTAATCCAAACGCTTCGTGCTCAAGCTGAGGCAAGCTGAGTGCTCAAATCGCTTAAATCAACATCTCGTAATGGCGGCCAAGTCACGTGACCGCGCGAGCACAACTTCCGCTGAAAAAGGTCTATAAGGCGAGACGGGAAAGCCCGGTGAATCACCTCTTAATGTGATAATGAGAAATGTCCGACTCGTAGTGGCATGCGTTTATGGATAATGGATCAGAGAGTGAATATATATTTTTTTTTTAAATTGAACAAAACTGAGAAGGAAATCTATGAAATGTTGAAGACAGTGTACGCTGAAGACTCGGACTCGAAAATGTGTGCGTGAGTGGTTTAAGCGTTTCCGTGAAGGACGAGAAACCCTCGAAGATGAACCACCATATGGAAGGCCGACCACCAGCAGTATACAGGACAATATCGAACGTGTTCGTGAGCTTCTCCTAAAAGAACAGTAAAAGGACACAAATTTCTCGACATTCCGGATATGTTTTTGAAAGACAGTAAAGTATTATCTCTGAAATGTTGTCGAGTTCCATCAAGTCGAAATCGACTTCTGGTGACTGTGTGGACATAAGCTATCCATTCACAGTTTTCTAATGCGGTGATTTCCCGTTGCCTTGCGCATGATGAAATGATAAAAAGGGACAAACACAAACATCTATGCCCTCGGCGGGATTCGAACTCGCGACTCGCTGGTTTCGAGAGCGGAAAGACCTGCGCCTTAAC
The DNA here is from genome assembly GCA_023313115.1 of Rhysida immarginata. Lineage (NCBI taxonomy): Eukaryota > Metazoa > Arthropoda > Chilopoda > Scolopendromorpha > Scolopendridae > Rhysida > Rhysida immarginata. The sequence continues at coordinate 3,149,321 of JAHWFO010030344.1, forward strand.
CCTCTCGGCCACCAAGCCAGCTATCTCTGAAATACCTGTCCCTATTTGTTTTTCCGAGTCATTCACCGAACTTTCCAGTATCACCTTGTGATTAGCTAAGGCGCTTAGTTACATTAAAAACTGCTTCAGTATTGCTTATAAGATAATTTCTTTTATATGTATATTAAAAAAAAAGGCACTACTTACTCGAGATACGTAGATGGAGAAAATGCCATAATTTAAGACTCTATTCATTAATTGTTAATATGAAAAAAAGGAAAGAAATTACTACTTATCCTAAGAACATCCTAAATAACATATAAAAGAAATATAGGTAATAAAATAATATTAATTAATCAAATAATTTGATTTCTATGTAATGAAATTGACCCGCTATAATTGTCCAATCAGAGGTAATGGAACGCCCCATATTGCAGGGACGCTCCTGTAAGACGACTGCAGCTCTTTTTTTTTTTTTCCTGTATACACTGTCAGGCCATTTTATAAATCTGAATTCCCCTATAAATTCAGATACCATGCAACGTTATTACAAGTAGTTGCGTTGCTTTCGGACCGCTCGTTTCGTTTTCCCTGCACTGTTCGATTGTCGACATTATTACAACAGATGGCACAAGCAGCTCGACGGTATTAGAGAGCCTTTATAATGAGAGAGCCTTATAGGCGGTTGTGTGTTCTCAAGACTGTTTCCAATGGACAATGTCCACGTTAGAAACTGCGCATGCGCAGTTGTTTTACTAACATCTGGTGGCTTATATTGAAAGTGATCAACCGGGTTACCATGTGCGCTACCAACACTGAGTTACCTCACAAAATATTCATCTCTGATACCTCGAATACATTAATTTCTTTTTCTTGACTTAGTTTTCTACAGCGAGATTCTCTGTTTGCATTTCTAGCCTTTGTTCGTTGAGAAGGATTTAATGCAAGCTCAAGCTAAAAAAAAATTAAATAAACTAAATTTGACATTGAGAAATTAAATTTTCACGACATTTATAAAGTTCATTAATTTCTTCATGAAATATATCCATCAATCTATCAGAGCATACTTTTTTTTTTATTTTTTTTATTTTTTACCAAATTTTATAATCAGCCTTTTGATTTAAGATGTTGCATATTTATTAAAACATAAGATATATATTACAATAAATATTAGAAATGAAGATAAAAACATTAACAGTATATGCATTTTGGGAGTGTATAAATGAAATTTATATAAATTTATATCTTTATATATTAATTCTCTTATCCGTCGGTCCATCCAGCCGTCCGAGGCCAACAAAGAAAGTTACAACATTCCGTTCGAAGCCAGGGATTGTTGTGGCAATACAATACTCCGTCATTGTTATTTAATTAAATAAACAAACTGAAAAAAATAATAATTCTCTTGGTCTTTCCAAAGCCAAGAATTGTTGTGTGGTAAAATAATACTCTTAACAGCAGTATCTTTTGAACGGGAATAGGTAGCCAGTTGAAATTTTCAGAGTATGTGTTATTATGGCGGATGGCGGATTGTCTAACAAATAACAAGAAAGGAAAAAAAATTTTTGTTTTGTTTTTTTGGTTGGTCTTTTATTTTTATTTTTATTTTTTTTTGTTCTATCGTAAAAACGGTTATACATACAAGCGTCAAACTTGGCATGATTGTAGTTCAAACTCTAAAGTATTACAACAAATAATAAAAAACTGGCCAAGTGTGAGAGTTGGACTTGCGCAACGCCAAACATAAAATCTTTTTTCAGGCGATCTGTTAATTTAATATTTGAAAACTTTTTTGTTCAAAGCGTTTATTTTATAGATTTCGACACTTTAACTATTATAGATTATATGTCTATGAAAGCCGAAATCGAGAACCCAGTGCCACACCCTCCAGAACTTGGCATATTTTGGTAAATATATTATATGGTAGTACTGAACCGTCGATGCGCGAGTCCGACTCGCATTAGCCCGATTTATTTTATATGCAGATGAACAGTCGCCTAAATTGTTGCAAAATATAAGTTTTGAACACCATTGAGGCTCCGCTTTCATTTCTTTACCCTTCAACCTGTACGGTTGACACCCGTCATGCGACGGGTGGAATTTCTAGTATCATACTAAAACCGATCTAATACATTGAACAAAGGGGTAGCATATTCCCGAAAGGTCGCAGCATTTTTCCTTCCCTTTTCTATTTGTAATTATGGTTTTTTTGAAGAGTTTCTGCAGTTTAACTTTTATCTTCTCTTTGAATATAACAACACTTGATGGATTGTTGTACGTTGTTCAAGGAAGGGATGGGCCAATCCCTTGGCTCCCTTGCCCACTCGATGCGAACCCTCTGAATTTTTTCTTCTGGGGATATGTGAAAGATTGTACAAAACCAACGTTGATGACATTGAATCTCTCAAGAACAGAATAATTGAAACAATCACGGAAATCACCCCGGAAATGGTAGCCCGAACATGCGAAGAAATAGAGTTTCGCTTTGACGTCATTCACGCCATAAATGGAGGGCACATTGAAATTTATTAAGGCATGCTAAGAAATTTTTTGAGTTTTTCTTTGTGAATTTAAAAAAAAAAAAAAAAAAAAAAAAAAAAATCACGTTAAAATTTGTAATAGTTTTTTATTCTAAACATGTACGTATATTATGAGAGATAATTTAGAAACACCCTGTACTTTCAGAATAATTTCTTATGCAAATTCCGAGTTATCCGTCGCTAAAATGTTGGTTATCCGGATCGCTACACTCAAAGCTGACATCTTAAACCCGCTACTCCAAAGAACTTGGGCTTAAGATGTGAGCTTACAGTGTAGCGGTCCGGATAACCAACTCTTTAGTGACGGATAACGCGGAAAATGCATAAGAAAGTATACGGAATTTATATAGTGCTAGGGTGTTAACATTTCGTTAAGTTTTATCTTAATTTTCCGCAAGTTTTAACGAATCCTGAATTAGTATGAACCTTAGTATACTAAAATACACATATGCCGACAAGTGATTACATATGTAAATATGGATGGATTTAATGACATATGTACCCCTTATATTTATATAACTGGACACACTTTGGGATAAATATAAACGAATAAAAGCAAAATATGAGAAACAAAACTCTTAAATCTTAACCCAAGGCTAAACAATGTTCTTAAGAAGAATTAACTGACAAACCAGGGGAGTTGTAACATTTGCACTCTCTCAAAGTTATCCCAGCTGCATGTAAAAAGTATAGAATACTCCGATATGATGGATATTGTCCAAATTTGCAAGAAAACTTGCACAAACGCATTTGCACAAACGCATTTTTGTTTTTAAATTACACGTGTATCGGGTGGCGCAAAAAAGATGTTAGAAAGTTTTTATCTACTGCGACATAATATGAAGTTATAGTCCTGTTATCATATTTATGCTATAACAGACACTCTGAAATTTAATGCAGAAGGTTTTCAAAGTGATTTCTATCTGCTGCATTCTGTGTATAGAGCCTTGAACTGAATTCCGTGGCGACTCTCTGAAAAACATTTTCGACTGCACGAATCTCTCTGGAAATGTAGAGAGAGACATCAGTGAGTCAGCTACAGAATATTCAGAACTGCAATACAGTATCACGAGGAAAATAATTTACGGCGTACGATTTAACCACAGTAGACAACATAACATCTTTTTTGCGCCAAACGGAATTCAATTCAAGGCTCTACACACTGATTGCAGCAGATGGAAATCACTTTGAAAACATTCTGCATTTAATTTCAAGGATGTTTGTTATAGCATAAATATGATAACAAGAATCTGTAACCTGTGTCGTAATAGACAAAAACTTTTTAACACCTTTTTTTGCGCCACCCAGTACATTAATTCCTTAATCCTGCACAGTACATAACTACTGTATACTACAAACTTTGACCTGAAACTATGTTCGACTTATCCGAGTTTTCGTGAAAACAGTTCGTCGTAGAACTAGTAAAACTGCATAAGAATAATAGCCAGTCATCAAACTGAGAAAATGAGTTCGAATTAGACGAGGATTCGTGGTACACGAGTTCACCGTCATGAGATTTGACTGTATTTCCAATCTTTCCACCTTAAATCCGAGCCCTAATAATAAAAATCAAAGGAAAGGAAAATTTCGCGCCCTGGGATGGGAAAATAATAAACTATTTGAGCTATCGCGAACACTGAAGAAATAAATGCTACTATGTTCCATTACGGACTTTTATGAAATCGTATGAGAGCCCAAGTGTCACAGCAGGCTTCCGACACGCAAGTCGAAAAGGAAGAGACAGGTGGGTATCATATTAGCACCACGACACAAAACATAGCAACTCACTGGACCCTGGAGAATTGGTAACATGGACGTTGGCCTGATGACTTGCATTTCCAATTGTTTCGGGTTTATAACAATGTTTGTACGGACCCCGGTTGTCAGCAAAGCCTCGTGCATGGTGGAGGAAAGATTTTATCCATAGAGTGTCTATAAGAACAGGGGGTCGATTTAATGTTGAAATGCCTGGTTTAATGGCGCCTGGTTTTCAAAGTTAAAACTACATATTAACTGAATAGTAAAAATGGTTAAACTTCAGTGAAACGACGAATATTTTAATGATGGCTGATGCATACAATAGAGCATAAAGTAAGAATGCTTACTTTCTGTATGATGCGCAGCGCGTATGCTTAATGGCACATGGCTGGTTATTTCCAACTCAAATTGTCAGATGACAGCAGTGCTGTGCATTACACCTTTTCAAGCAAAGTCGACCCTCTATTCTTACTTTTTTATGGGCTGGATCTTCTCATCCGCCTAAACAAGTCATTGACTGGTGACCATTTTCTCCCCAGACAAGATATTAACGTTATATCTAAAAGTTTCGCAGTTTGAACATTAAGATGAACGGTGTGGGCAAAAAAATAATAAAATCGCCCAATATTTACCTAAATAAACATTTATGGCAAATATTACGAGCTGCGGGCAATTATCCAGGCAGCACGAATCAACATCTTTCAGAGGTTCTTTGGTTGCTATGTCAAATTGCTGCATTTCTTCGACAGAAGTTCTACACGAGACTAGGCGCCTATCTCATGACTTTTGGCAGTAAATGTAATTTGGCTTTGTTTCATTTGCAAATTGCCTATGAAAAAATTCACAGACCCAAAGTTGTAGAATTTAACCTCCAATTAATAAATCGAATAATTTTGCAAAACCTAAAAATTTCTTGGCCATCTAACTTCTAGATTATTTTCTTTGGAGTTATTTAAAAAAGCGTATTTGTTATCATTAGCTCCAAGCTATTCATTCACATAAGAACAGCATTTGCTCAGAAATAATAGGGTTACATTTCTACAGTTGCACCCAGAATTAATGACCAAAGTCATAAGGAATGCTCGGACGAGCCCATCTCCGTCAAGTAGAAAATAGAAGATATCTAATCTGTGAATTTTTCATATTTAAAAATTTTGTATCTTTGTTATCTTCTGTAACAAAACGTAATCTAAAAAAAAAATAAAAGGCACATAAGTTATTATATTCTTAATTTCTAGCTGATTTTCGAACCATATTCGGCCCTCTTTATCGGTTATCTACATCAAGTAGACAAAATACATTTAATGGTATTTCTGATCGATTAATTATATATGAATCAAATTGTACGTCTGAAAAATTTGAATATTCATATGATCAATATCACTGATGTCCAATTGCTTTGATTGTCATATTTGGACTACTAACTTCATTAATAAGGTATAATGATGGTAAAATCAATTAAAGTTTGTTCATACAGTCTCAATTTCTTGGCTTTCATATATGAATAGATTTGGAAAACAGCTAAATAACAGTGATGTTATTATATGGGATACTAATATAGTAAATAGAATAATTATTGTGTGATCGTGAAAAAAGATTAATTGTTCTATGAGTGGTAAAGCTGTTATCTTGAAATAAAATATGTTTCAGTGTGAGCCAAGAAAATGCTTACACACTTTATTAGATCTACCTTCTATAAAAAAAAGCTTTGCTAAACTTATAGATTTTATATAACAGCAAATTCGAAAGCTTACATTCCAAGATTATTACCTGCATTCAATGAAGACGACCCCAATCAAAGTAGAGACCACAGTATGACACGTACTGTGGTAGAGAGCCTGAATAGAAGAATACTATACAGCCATCTAGATGTAGGAGGTTACTTGATTACACTGCCATGAGATTAACAAGATCTGCCCATGCTGCTGTGAACTGCATGCGAAAGCGATGTCGATATTTCTTCACAAGGTATTCTTCTTTGTGGATAAACCAATGACATACAGGAATACAAGCAGAAAGCTAACTATTTCATTTGTTTAGAAGTGCTTTTATAACCATGATAATTTCTGAAATAGAGAAATATATCGCGATGTAAATATACTTTAAATAAAACCGGGACAAATTTTGCAATTACAAAATAGAAGAAGAACAAATTTCAAGGAATGGACATGGGGTTTATTTTTCAACGCATTTATCCCAACGTTGTACTAATGCCTGGAAAGCCTCCGCATAAAAAGATCTGTCAGTACGTCTGAACCATCATCCTAGGACATCCTAAAGTGCACGTAGTACGGCGAGCTGTATGAGCTCGTGCGTTGTCTTGTAAAAGCAGGACACTCTTAATGATCAAACCAGGCAGTTTTTTTCCGCAGGCGCATATGCACATCACTCAGAACAAGATAGTATAAGGGGGGTCAAATCGAACCGTGCAGTTTACACCAATTAGGCCGGGAGGTAGTGCCACGTCCTTCTTACAGCTGGATCTCGCTCCGAGTGATTTCATCTCTTTGGACTCCTAAAAGAGTTTCTCGGTGGACACTGATGATGATGATGATTAAGGTTGTCCTAGGACGGTTCAGACGTACTGACAAATATTTCTATGTGAACGCTTTCCAGGCATTAGTTAAACGTTGGGATAAGCGCATAAATGTAGCAGGTGAGTTATGTTGAAAAATAAAAGCTGTGTCCACTCCTTGAATTTTGTTCTTCTATTTTATAAACGCAAAAGTTCCGGTTTGACTTGAACGCCTCTCATATATATAAACACAGATGTGAAAAAAATATCTTTCTATGTTTTTTTTTTCATTCATGTGGCAATTTGAAAAACTAATGTGAAACCATTGTTTTGTTTTTATCGCGAAATTTGACAAAACGAGTTACTACTGCGTTCCGATGTGAACTTCCCAAGGCCAAAGATATTGTACGGTTTTATTTAAAAAAGTTGAATACAATCACATCAAGAAAAGGTATTTTGTATCCAGAAAATGTGGAAACTATTTTCAGACACTGTATAATATGGCATGAAAGGAATCGGGGAAGGAGGGAGAGGGGAGCTTCTCCGGACTGCAACAAAAATCTTCAAACATAATGACTGAAGGAAAAATGTTTCACTCATCACTGATAAAATGGGCATTAACCCATCGCACATTTAACAACAACAACTCGACAGATTCATGAGCGAAATTAACGTGGGAGACATCGAGTACATGAGACTTAATTACAAACTTATTTTTCGAAAAGTTTTGATATTATCAAAATGAACAGTTTACAAAGGGCAACAATGTGCTCAATGGAAGCTATATACTAAGTTACAATGTATTATTTGGAAGCCGTACTGAGTTAGTTGCAAACACCGCTGTTTTGATAAGGTCATAGATAAGCATGGTTTTACATAAGATTTTATCCACAAAGAAGGATGTCTTGTAGCAGATTATGAAAATCGCTCGCACTTTCGTTGTTATGAAGCGGCATGGGCAGGCCTTATTAATCTCGTATGCCTCGACAGCAGTTTGCAGGAAACGCCTAAGTATAACTGTTCGCCGTATTCAAAAGTATCTCGATGGTTATGATAATCACTTTGAACACCTGTCGTAATTATAGAAGTCAAAGAACAGTTATATTCAATCTATATTTAGTTTTTTCTTTTGCTGAAGTGCGTATACATTTTGTTGGGCCACAATGTATTTGACAGAAGCGAAACTTTAAAAAAATATTAAACCAGAGTCTAAAGCGAAGCTTAGCTGATTCTTGCAAACTATTTACTTTAGTTTCTTGGTCGTAAAACAGGTTGTTTTTTTTTTAAATAAACGTATTTAATTGTTGTCATTATTAAGTGACTATTATTCCTTTCCAATCATATCGAGTCAAATAATTAATTCAAAAGAGACTACTTCACACGTCTGTTGTTCAATTATAAAGCTGTAGATCAACAATAAGAGATGCGAAAAACCCACTGAAAATTTTTAAGTTGGAACTAAATTATTAAAATAAAATAGCGCATTCTTTTCAAAATTAAAAATTATCTTAATTAAAAATCTGTATCATTTTATAGTTTTGCTTATAAATAATAAGAGTACCCAATTAGCGACGAAAACAGTAAGCTTTAGTACGTTAATTTCATTTGTTTTGTATGTTTTCATCAGTTTTGATGGCAGTAAACATAAATAAAACGCAATTTTCTAAAGCCTAAACGATCGCTTTCAAATCGAAAGTTAAACCAAATTCGAAACTTCCACTCACAAGAGAAAATTAAGACGCAGTTTCTCGGATTCACACCGATGGAGATATCAGACGCGCTGACACAGTAGGCCTATGACACGGGGCAAAACGGGAGATCGCGTTAAAGTTTCCATTAAAGAGGCAATTCAGAGTTTATTTAAGCTTATAACATTGCAAAATAATGTAATTCTGCGCCAGCAAGCTCATCTGTTACTGCAGCGGAAACTATTATCTCCTTAACACGGAAACATAAACCGCCCTCTTGTTTCTAATAATTTTACTATTAATAGAATGTCGACAATAAAACCTAATATTCCTTCTTATTTCATCATCTTTATCTAATTTTTAAAACTGTTTTCCTATTTATGTTCATTAATGTCTTAATCAACGTTACAGCCATTGTAAAATTACAGCTAATTAAATAAAATTCAAATAATTGCAATTTGAACTTACTCCTACAGCAGGCGAAGCTTCCTCTAACACAACTGCCCAATCGCGGTCGTTGTTTATAACAGGCGATATATCTCCTATCAAAGCGCCTTAACTGCATGGATTCTATAAAAAAAAAAATCAATAAAGTTGACAAAAAGCCCAATTATTATTGTAATAAATTAGAAAAAGTATATATTGCAAACAGTAAATACTAAATTTAATAGTAATTTATCTTAAGCAAAAATAAATTATACTTAGGTATAATATTGTTTGTTTGTTTTTAAATCTTTTTTAGTAAAGGATATCACGTTTTAGGTTGTTGGAAACACAAATGACAACTGTAATATTTATCGAAATAGGTTCTCTTTTGAAACTGGATTTTGCAATTGTTGTAATAAAAAAGATAAATGAACGATAACAAAAAGCACTTTCAACGTCGCTAAAATCAGAGACCAATTCTTTCTCAAAGACGACACGAGATGGCAATGGCACCAACTAATTTTACTTTTGGCACCTATGGCAACAAGGACGTAGTCGAAATCTCGAGTTTTGTGACGTCAATATATTACATGGCCAAGGTTGGTAAAGAGAAGGTGGCGAGGGGTCCGACAATGGCGAGTATTATCGACGAGATTATAAAATCTCTAGATTTTAGGAGATTCGAAAGATTATGAAGAGTTGGTAGAGAGTATTGAGATTAAATAAAGATTATTAAGATTACACACAGATTTCTGAGATTATTAAGAATACACAGATTTTTTAGATTATTACAGATTTTGGTATATGTGTAATTTAGTATATCAAGGCTCATACTAATTTAGGATTCGTTAATGCTTCGGAAAATAAAGATAAAAACTTAACGAAATGTTAACGCACTAACAGCATATACTTTCAGTGTAGCGTGCTTAAGATGTCAGCTCTCAGTGTAGTGATCCGGATAACTTTTTTAGCGACGGATGACAACTTTTTTAGCGACGGATGACTCGGAATTTGCATAACAAATGATACTGAAAGTGTATACTGCTAGAGCGTTAAAATTTTGTTAAGTTTTATGTTTATTTTCCGAAGTATTAACGAATCCTGAATTAGTAAGCCTTGGTATACTAAAATACACCTATACACTGAGTGAGCATATTATTATGACCACCCTGTCAGTATCTCGTTGGGCCGCCTTTTGCCTTTAATACTGCGGTGATTCTTCGTGGCATTGATTCCACGAGATGTTGGAAGGTGGTGGGAGGAATCTGACACCATGCCTGATGGATAGCACTGTCTGGTTGTGCTAGATTGGACGGTGCTGGATCCAGCCTTCCGATGGTTCGTTCGACTTCGTCCCACAAATGCTCAATTGGAGTGAGATCTGGGGATTGTGGGGGCCACCGAAGTAAGGTAAAGTCCCCCTCATGTTTCTGGAACCACTCCTGCACAATACCAGCTCTGTGGCATGGCGCATTGTCTTGCTGGAAGTAGCCATCTCCATTGGGGTACGCCATCAACATGACAGGGTGGACTTGATCGGCGACGATACGGAGGAATGCTGTGCCATCCAGAGTTGTTCAACACGTATTAACGGACCCAACGCATGCCAGGAAAACATTCCCCTGAAGGGTTGTACTCATGCACGCGGGGTCCATGCTTTCCTGCCGTTTCCGCCAGATTCTCACGCGGCCATCTGCATGATGTAACTGGAATCGTGACTCGTCAGACCACACGATTTGTTTTCACTGCTCGATAGTCCAGTTCTTGTGCTCCTGTGCGAATTGGAGTCGTTTCCGCTTGTTGGCTGCAGACAGCAAAGGTGTGCGGACAGGTCTTCGGCTTCCGTATCCCATGCGATGTAGTGTGCGGCGGACAGTGCATTCAGAGACCGTTTTGGAGGACCCCTGATTAAGGTCAGCAATGATTTGATGCACAGTTGCCCTTCTGTTATCCTTTACCAGTCGTGACAGTCTCCGTTCTGTCCGATCATCAACCATCCGTGGGCGGCCACAACGCGAGCGTTCAGACCCCGTCTTCCGACTAACCGTCCAGTCTTTAAATACTTTAACGACGGCTGCTCTTGAGCACCCCACGAATGTTGCTATTTCGCTGATACTCGCTCCATAGCTCCGAGCACCTACAATCATCCCGCGTTCGAAGGCTGTTAAATCGCGTCGTTTACCCAAAGTTGAAGAATGGAACACGTCTACTGTTGTCGACGACACTCAGCTTCCCTTTTTATATTGGTCCGGCCCGCTAGCAACATTGTGGCGACGTCTGTACGCGCATTTGCATAAACATGTCAGGTGGTCATAATAATATGCTCACCCAGTGTATACACGTATATCAGATTTTTTAGATTGCAGATTTTTACTTCTTTGTAAGGACTTGCTAAAAGATTTCTACAAAAAAAAATTAACTTGGTAAAATTGTTATCCATGTACCCGTCCATTGATCTAAGTTCTACTGTATGTAAAAAAAAAAATGCGTATTTTTAGAAAAGCAAATGTACACAATATGAAAGCTTCAATTTTTATTTGCTCATAATTATTATGAAAACAGATATCATAGCAAAGCGCAATATTAAAAAAAACAGAAAACAAAACAAAAAACAATCATATCTAACATACCGGGCTTTGCAAAAGTTCTGTTACACTCGTGACGACCCTCAAAGAAATGGACACGACGATGTTCACGATGCAGTTAGACATGTTTTTATTGTGCCATCTTGTAGAATAACATTGTAATTAGTCATTTAATCAATGTAGCCACCATCTGCGTCAAGAACCCGCTCCAGACGAGGCCGAAAAGCCTTGCAAATTTTGCGAATGTAGTCCTTCCTCATTCTGGTCCACACACGGTTGACAGATGTTTTCAGCTCGTCGACGTTGCTGTGACGGACCTTGCAGGCCTTCCCCTCGACATGCGCCCACACGCTGTAGTCAAGTGGATTGAGGTCTGGCGACTACGGAGGCCAAAAGCCCTTCGACCAGAAGGTCATGTTGGACCCCAACCAGTTTTGCACAGTGTTGGCCGTGTGGGCAGGGGCACCATCCTGTTGAAAGATGTAGTCCGCATTTCTTCACCCAGGGAAGGACTTTTGTGGCCAGGATGTCCTTGTAATCAGCCGCCGTTAGCCGGTATCCACTTGGGAACCACACGGGTGGCATTTTCTCGCCATTCGACGCCACGATTCCGAGCATCCTCACAGAGGCCGGGTGCTTGGTTGTAGACACGTAGCGGACCTTGGAGATGTCCTGGCGGAAGCTTACCACGCAGTCGTTTTGCTTGTTGACGACAGGATCGACCGTGAAGGTCTTTTCGTCAGAGAAAATGACAATTCGCTCGCCATGACTCTTCAAGTCGTTGAGAAGACGGCGACAGCGCTCCCGACGTTGTTCCCGTATCCAATCCGTCAGCAGAGGCCTCACACTCTTTCCACCTTCTTCTTTGACCGCTCTGGACACTGTGGACACCGAAATTTTCTTTTTCTTTGCGAGCGTAGTCATTTTGAGCGTCGGGTGTTGTTCGAAGGCTTTTCTCACAGCCAAACGGTTGACGACTTGAGGTCTACGTGAACGAGGTTGATCTTTAAGGTCTCTCCCATTCTTGAGCCTGTCCGCAACTCTGTGGATGGTCATCCGGCTGATTTTGAGGAGCTTGGCAATCTCGGACTTCGTGTGGCCCGCGCACAGGAGAGCAGCGATCTCTACTCGTTTCGTTTCCATCGCTTTTGTCGTGGACATTAGGATCACTCAGAGGTTAACACGTAATTTCCAATATATTATTTGATCCTTTTGTGGAAATGGAATTATCCAAATCATGAGCAGTCCATTTTTTGGGGGATGTAAAGAGTGTAACAGAACTTTTGCAAAGCCCGGTAAATCAAGAACAAATTCTATCAAAGAGGAACATTTACTTCCCAGTTACTCGAATTTTTCGATCCATGGACAGAGTACCCTTCTCAAAATACATCCAAATTGCTATTGACTTCCTTATAAAAAACACTTTTATTATTAATGCAATGTTGGACATATGGGGAACATTCATCTAAAACGATGTCTTCCTTTTCATTATAGGGTACAAAACATGATAATCCTGATAGGGTACAAAACATTTTTTTCATTTTGGCCTTTTGACTTTCAACTGCAGTGTATATTTCAATGACTGCAGCAGTATCTTTATCATCATAAAATATGATTTCCCTATTACTCCATACATCGCTAATGATAGTATCATTTTGTGGGTATACTTTTTTGACGAGGTCAGAATATGCTAAAGAATCATCATCAATAATTTTTTGTACAGCATTCTTCATTCCTACTAATTCCAGTACTTCAATTACATCTGATTTGGCATTCATAACATTCTCTATATCATTAATATAGGCGAATTTGTCATTTGTACAAAAGCTTAAGGTATTTTTTCTCATGTGTTGATAACACTTGATTCTCATCTTATGGCTAATTCTGTTTCAATTCTGTGAATGGAATACAGTACCTGCCTCCAAGACACTGAAGTTAATAATTGTAGAGCTAACTGGGCTTTTGCTTCTACATGCTCTGAAAAAAGATTCACATTGTTGGGGACCAGTCATTGTCACAAGCATGACCTCCTTTATTATTACGGACCACGGTGTATAATCATACACCATCAAAATTTGTCATACGGCACAAGAGAGGGTACGACAATAGTCGCATTCGGCAGGTTTACTTCAAATTTGAGGCACAAGTGGAAGTCACGGGCGAAGTCACACGAAAACGTTACTGAACCAAAACCATGGATGAAGAAAAGATGGATGGGACACTCCATTGCCGTCCCCAGTGAGTTTGATTTTGGGGCGACATCTGGAGCTTTGCTTAGTACTAAATATAATCATTTAATATAATGCTTAGATTGATTAATAAAATTAAAATTAGACTAAAAACAATAAAATAAAAAATATAAAAAAACTTGCTAAGCACACTTTTATCTTAAAAAGACACTTAATATATGAATTTCTTTTTTAAAAAATTTCTAGTACTACGCAAATCGAAACGATGGTGGTGAAGTTTCGGTTTAGTACTACGCAAAGCAGAAACTGAAACTATTTTTCTTTATTTCCCAGACAGATTTGGTTTAGTACTACGCAAATCCACAGAGAGCGCCACTGAAAAAAAACTCACGCTCGACGCATAGGAGTGTCCCATCCATCTTTTCTTCATCCATGACCAAAACGCACTTAACTGATTGGCTGAAGATTTTTACGGATTTTTTAGATTTTAGAAGATTTAATAGATTTTTATCCATTTCTGAAGATTTAAAAGATTTTTCTAGATTTATAAGACTTTGGGGATTAAAAGATTATTCAGATTTTAGAGATTGATTTTCCAGATTATTTCTCGCTTCGACGAGATTATCAGCGAATGTCGGACCCCTCGGAAGGTGGCCTCTATCGGGGTGATCGATGGTCATTGGCTACTGACGTATGACGTCAGCTAGAAAGTTTGGAGCGGACGAATGCATAGAAAACTATAGGGAATAGCGCGGTGACCTTTATTTTCCACCCTATTTAACTATTTATCACCAATATAAATGAAGAAAAACGTGCCAAGGTTTTATATAAATATTTTATTGGAATAATATGTGTTTAAAATTCAGAGATTGCAAATAAAAGATCTATTTATATACATTTAGCACTGAAATACAAAAGCAAATACTGCAATAGCGACGCCACCTCGTCAAAGCAATTCTTTAACGATTAACCTGTTACAGTATTCATTTAGCATTAAATGCTAGTACACCATTAAAACATCGGCCACTGCTTGTATGGTTATAAAAATATGATAGGAAGAAAAAAAAGTAATGCCTACATACCCAATTACTTTCTGTTTGAGTCTAACCGAACATTTTCGTGTTGTTCAAATTACAATTTGAGAGTGAAAGCGTATCCCACCTCGTCGTTTTTCCCAACGTGGTTTATAGAGTCTTCAAATGAATCAGAAGCCACTGAACAGTTTCAATTACTTGGTACGAGTGAAGGAGGTGAAGATGAAAGCGAAGAGTCTTGTGTATATTTTATTTTCTAAACTTCTCTCTCAGGTTTCAAATTTTCTCTTAACTTTCGATTTTCTCGTAGTGCAATCTGTTGGATTTTTGCGTTTTAACATTCGTATCAAGAGCACATCTCCTGCTCAGGAATTCTCCTGCTCGTTACGAGTGTGCTCTTTTTCATTATAAGGGTGGCACCTTCCGGTTTGCTCATTTAATGAAATTTTGCTCGTATCTATTGCCATGAGAAGAATGCATGGAAATATAATAAATCCACTCTATATTATAATATTGGACTAAAAATAATAAATAATTGTGTTTATTATTAGCAAAAGCACATGGAACTCCAGCCACCTCAGCTTTGTTAAAAGGGGCGAATCGCCTGCGCCTGCTGCCAACCTTCCAGGTGACGTCACAATCCCAGAAGGCAATGCGAGTGCTTTTGAGAGAAATCGGCCGATAGAGGCCACCTTCTTTTTAACAACCTTGTTACATGGCCTTTGTAAATTGAATGAAATAAATATACACAGTTTTGAGAGATACTGGCTGTGTAGAAGAAGAAGAAGAAGGAAGAAATATACACAGTCGTAGCCACCGATAAGAAAGGCCTGCCCAATTCGCCAGAAAACGCCTGACATTAAATCTAGTTTCCAAATTTTCCACCTCAATCAGATGGCGCTGTACGCCCGAGAAGCGAGGGAAGCATTTTCAATGCATTTGCTATGGTATACTCAGGAGCACGTCAAATCGAAAGACCGATAAATACACTTCAAATTTACAAAAGAGGACTATTTATAAAAAAAAAAAAAAAAGAACAAAAAAAAAACTTATTCAGCACAATAAGCAGTGTGTAATATAATTATAGAAAGATTGATTCACCACAACAATAGAGCTGTATCAGAGATGGATGAAGCGGGGGCTGTATGTATCAATCTTTTTATAATTACAATCCACACTCCTTATCGTAATAAATCAGTTTAGTTCATTTTTATAAATTTGACTTACGTGTTAGTTTATTTTATCAAACTTATGTAAACTTATGAAAACCAAAAAATATATAAAATATAACTGACCTTATGATCTGTGGATACTTGTGTATAGATGAAGGAAGGATGCCACTAGTCTAAATTCTTTTGTGGAAAAGTGGCATCCTTCCTTCATCTATTATGAAAACCACTTTTGTAAATAAAGAACGTGATCTAGCCGCTTTTAATTTTACACAAGTATTTAACCTAAGATACAGTTGAGGTACAGGTGGTTGTGGAAGACCTCTTTGGGTTAGTCAGGTTCAGTGTAATTCATGTGGAATTTATTCCGGAAAGGTGAGAATCGTGTAAGCACTGCTTATGTCCCACCTGAACAAATGTACACTTCACTGTTCGATTGTCGATTGTCGAGGTACAGTGGAGTCCACAATAGTGTTGTTTTACCAAGAACAGATTAAGAGGGGGGGGTCTTCGTCTGCTCTTGGTTTTACCTTAATTTCCCTTTTAAGTAAGGTGACCAGACGTCCCGGATTAGCCGGGACAGTGCCGGTTTTTGACTCATTGTCTCGGCTTGAAAAAATGTCCCGGATTTATCCCGGTTTTGAATATAATGTCCCAGGTTATCCCGTTTTTCTTCTTCGTCTTATTTTATTAAGTACCGAAAGGTGCTTTATGCTGTCTGTGTGGGGAAACGTGTCTGTCTGTCTGTCCGTCCGTAACTCTAAAAGAAACAGTCGCGTTAAAAGAGTTAGTTCTCATCTCTTTTCTCATCTCATGGGAGATGATATTAGTCTCATTTCAGTGTCAGTCTCTTTCGCGTACAAAGAAAGCCTGCGCGTGGTTTTCTCTTGTGAGATGAGAACGTAGGTGAAGAGAAAAGCGTGTGCGGGAGAAGTTAATCGATAAACACAGGAACTAGAAAGTACCTACTCGATCATTTCTCGAGCAAAAACAGTAATGGATGCGGCCATGTGCTCAACCTTGGATTCTGATGATTCCAATTTCATGGATAATGAAGCCGATAAAGGTAAAAAAAACCCAATCAAATCGTGTGTATTTATCCGACAACGAGAAGAATATACTTACTGACCTGGTATGCCAAAGAGGCATCGTAATAGAAGGCAAAGAAAGCGGCCCAGTAGCCGTGGCAAAACGAGCATGTGCATGGGTTGCCGTGCATAATGACTTTTGTGCAGCTACCAACAACAAGAGAACTCTTGCCCAGCTTAAAAAATGTTGGACTAATATTAAATCAAGGGCTAAGAAGAAATGTGCGACAGAAAGAAGGTACCGCTTGGCAACAGGTGGTGGGCCCCCTCTAAACCCAAAAGGGGATAAAGACACATCAAAAGTGGATCGCATTATGGATGTTGCATCAGCAGGGATTTTACCACCCTCAGATTATGGGGATGAGGATGCAGATTTTACTATTGGTAAGTAATTTTTTTGTTGAACGAATCATTGGATCATGTGATTTCGGATAATCGCACAAATCATATTAGCTGAATATTATTTTATTGATACTTTTTCCATAATATCGAAAGCAAAACATAGCCATATTGCAGAGGTTGACAGACCAAAAAGGCCTAGTTCTTACCCACAATTACCAATCAAGCCGAGAGAGATAGCACGTCCCGCAAGACCTAATTCAACTGCACCATCCGGATCTAAAGGACTTGGATCTGATTATGCATCTGGTAATTTAAAAATTTTCTAAACATAGTCTAATGAGTTTGCAAACATTTTTCAATCCTATGTATATTTCAAGTTTCTATAGAAACTGAACACAGCTGTGATGCGGAATCAAGCAGTAACTATGATGTGTGTACGTATATTTTCTTATTTTAAATGAGATGTTAACTCATGTATGAATTATCTTATGTTATAGGTATTCATAATTGACCATCTAAATGATTAACATTCATCCAGGATGAGCTTATGATAATTATTTAAACAATATTAATTAAAATATGTTTGTCTGATATTTGCAAAATTTCCATCTTGCAGTTGAAAACTTGACTGAATCAACTAATCTGAGCAAAAGCACGATTTCATCTTCATCAAAGCAGCTTAGCAATAGACCAGGTACAGTTCTACTCATATTATTTTTTATTTGTATCATTTTCCTTTTAGTGCTCATTGTGCACGTGCTCTGCTTATTATTAAGTACAGTTCCTAAAGTTTTAAAACATTTTGTTGTTAGGTGCTAAGAAAGCTGGAACCACCCGACAGAAAGCAGAAGATGCCATTATAGAATTTGAAAAAATCAGGACCCAGAGAATCTTATTTGGCCTGAAAGAGGACGAAAGGAGGAAGGAAGAGCTCCACAAATTGCAAGTGGAACTACTTATCAAAAAAAACAAATATTGGGATAAAATCCTTAATGGCTCAGTGCCCTACGTCAGTGATCAGTTCCCAGCAAATCAGGAGTTAAATGTTCCTATTCAAATAAATGAAATATTCAAATAAATTAAATTAAAATAACACTTCCTCTTAAAATTAGAAAATTTGAGCTGACATTCAAACTAACCAATCAGATGTTTGCAGAATATTTTTTATTAAAAACTTTTAAAATTTTCATAATATGCGTGTGTTTACACAATCAGTATTTAAGTACATGAGTGTTTTCTAAATTTTTTAATTGTTCTTTACTGTAATAAACACTTTTTCATGCTTATTCATGTTGATTAAAGTGTCCATTTATTACTGCATTTCTGACAGCGTTGCCTGCATTGTTCACTGTTGTACTCTCATGACAAGGGACAGTGTCGTTTTCAACCTCATCAAAGTCCTCATCATTGTTGTCTTTCAGCATGTGCCTCAGGTTGTACAGAACGGCACATGCCCTTATGACCATCTGTGCAGTCTCCAACTTGGTTCTAATTCCCTTGCTTAACACAGGAAAGATTCTTTTCCAGACGCCATTAAACCTTTCCACAGGATTTCTTGTTCTAATATGGGCATCATTGTAACGTTTTTCAGCCTGAGTGATGGGATTCCGCAATGGAGTCAGCAGAAATGGCAAGCAAGAATACCCACCATCACCAATAAGATATCCTGTC